>OZ025293.1:194711360-195311360 GCA_964019185.1 Maratus speculifer | reverse complement strand
TTTACGAAATCATCAAATTTTTTTTTAAGTTGATGATTTTTTTGATAAAATGATACACCATGCAGTGATACTTTTAGCATAGAAGAGTATATTTACCCAGCTTGTGGAAAGCTGTGAATTTGTTTTTCTTTTCTTCACTTATTTTATTTTTCTGAAAGACAGATTGACTTTACTTGACTTATATGAATTACAATGATTTTAAATAAAAGAATGCTTGTAACTTTTTTACATATAGACATCAGAATACAGTGCGTGTCAAAAGCACGTTTAAGCACAACAGAAAATTTGAAAATAAAATTTTATTAATGGGTGAAAGTTACTTCCCTTTTCACATAGCCTACAAATTGTAGTTTTAAAATAATAGTTAAGAGATTCATGCTATAAAATTTATCTTAAATAATAAAATATATCAAAACAACAAAAATGAGTGTGTCAAAAGTTTAAGCACAGTAGTTTTTTAGTCTTTAGCAGAACAAGAATAAAAAAATTAATACTTGATTATTGCTCCTTTCTTCTGAATTGCTTTAAATATACTATCTTCCATCGTTAAAATGAGGTTCTGTATTGTTTCTGGTTCATTTTTAAACCAAGCGTTCTCAATGGCATCTTTCAAATCTTTAACCGAAGAATACTGCTTTCCATTTGGATAAACTGCATGAATGAGAATACCCCACATATTTTTTTATAAAGTTTAAATCAGGACTAATTGCTGGCCATTTCAAAACAGACACTGTTTTCGACTTAAGCCACGATGAAGTTGAGTTTGATGTATGGATGGAAGCATTATCATGTTGAAATAACCATTTTTCTCCCCCTAAAAACCTCGGCAACAGGAAGTAAATGATTGGCAAGTGTCTCTTGGTAGTTTTCAAAGTTTTCACGACCACTGATGAATGCTAGAGATGTCTGACCATTGAAAGAAATAGCCCCCCGTACCATTACAGAACTACCATTGTGTTATCGGCTAAATACACTCCTAGGTTCTTTGCAGAGATCATGCCAATAGTACTTCAACTCATCAGGGCCATCGAGGTTCCATTTTTTTTTTCATCACTGAATATGATATTCAGCCACTTTTCACCAAATGACATATGCTCTTTGGTCCATTGTAATCTAGCTTCTTTATGGTGTCATTTGAGACACGGTAATCGAGCCATTTTACGGTGTTTGATGTATTTGAATTCCAAAACTCTTCTATAAACAGTTTTTTTTTTATATCTGTTCTCCAACTGCATTTTTTATTTCCGAAAGGGTTACCAGTTGAAGTCAAATTTTCTGATGCGGCTAATTTTCGCTCAAACTAGTCACCTGCGGCCTTCCTGATCGAAATTTTCGTTTAAAATCATTTTCATGAGCCAAAATTTGATGAATACCTTGTTTTGTCCTTTTTAATGCACTTGGAATTTCAGAAACAGAATTACATTTTGTTCTCATACTCCAAATTTATATCGTCTCCTCCTCTGAAAATTCTTTCCACTTGGGCATTTTGTACTAACTGAAAAACAACAGCGAACTGCTTCTTATACACCCAGAAATTGTTTGCGTGCGCAACTGTTTACGTCAGACTAAAATTTGCATAAAAACGATTTTGTGCTTAAACTTTTGACACGGTCATTTTTCTTCTATTCTTAAACTGCATGGTTTGAAATAAAATTTAATAGTTAATTTAAATCAATATGGTGTAAAAAACAGATATTATTAACTTATACAAGGCAGATATTGAAATTAAAGGTAATATTTAAAGTTTTATTTTAAAATTGCTATTGTGCTTAAACTTTTGACACGCACTGTAGAAGAGAAAAACTTAATATTTTCTGTATTGTTTTTAAGACTATATATATATATTTAACAGACATGTTATTATTATGCCTTTACATTATTTACTGACTTTAATGCATTTCATGCTATATATATAATTTTTTTAACTGTAAGATGACAGCAGCAAGAATATACTTTTAGATATTTTCTTTTCTTTTCCAGCAGATAAGAGATAGTTTTTTTAAATTTTTATTTATGAAATATTTTTTAACTATATATATTTTTTAGGATGTAAAGAAGATGTAAAGACATATTAGTTATCATTCTTTAAGAAGTTACTTATTTATTTATTTATTTTTTGAAGACCCAAATGAAGACGTGCCAATCTTTTTTCCTCTTTCAGACAAGAAGTTTTCATTTTTTTCCTAAGACCTATTTCTATTTTTTGTTCATTATGCTGATATTTTAGAAGGTTCTTTTTACTTTTTTTTTGTTTTTTGTTGCTGTAGTTAAGATAAAACACCTTAAGATTTTTTTAAAAATACAGAATATAGTGCTAATAAGACGAAGCACATCAAAGACGTTATTTTTATTATAATATTAAGTTATTTTTTTTGTTTGTGTTTTCATCTCAGTAAGTAAACAGTATTTTTTGTCTTCAATTTGTTTTAGCTGTCATAAAAGTTATTGTTTTGTTATTACACTAGTTTACAAAATTAAACTTTTTGTCTGTTGCTGCGAATTCTGTGGTTGATAATGTTCACTTATGACTTGTTTTTGTCAAATGTAACAGGAAAATTTTTTGAGCAGCTCGAGTTAATTTGTTTTTGATTTTTATTATTTAAGCATATATATTAATTGATAACAGGCATATTTTACTGTGTTAAAATTAGTTTCTCAAGTTTTTGCGTCATGAGTAGTTCAAAAAGACGTTGCTTAAACAATCCAGATCATTTTTGCTACATATGCGGAGAATATGTGTTTAACAATTGTAAAAAAGTTATATCCAAGTTGGGGAAAACTATCTATTTTGAGTATTTTGGGATGCTCTTGGATAAAAATGAGAAGTCTTGGCCTCCCAATTGTGTTTGTAAATCGTGTGTTATTTAAGATACGCAAAAGTGGTAAAAGAAGTGCCTGAAACCACGAAACCATCTCGAAGACTGTTGTTCCTGTAGCGTAAACGTAAACGGTTTAAACACTAAAAATCGTGCTAAATGGCAGTACCCAAGTACAAGTTGTGTCCACTGCAGCGTTCACTTGACTCTTCAGAGGCTAAAAATATATCTGAACCATTAGAACAAGACATTGAAGGACCAAGCTCATCACAAAAATGATGCTGATTTTGAAGGTATGTCAAATGAGTCAAAATGCTTTTCCCAAAATGAGTTAGATGATCTTGTAAGAGATTAGTCTTTCTAAAAAAGCTTCAGAATTGTTAGCATCAAGACTAAAAGAAAAAACTGCTTTCTCAGTTACTAAAATTAGGTTTTATCGGAAATAAAAAAATCTGAAAATTATATTGAACTTGTAGAAGACCTTCTGCTACAATTAAAAAATATGGGGTGCAATATGAGCATAAAACTCCACTTCCTCCATAGTCACCTGGACAGGTTTCCGGAAAAATAGGAGATATGAGCGAAGAGCAGGGAGATCGTATGCATCAGGACTTACGCATCATGGAAGAGCGCTATCAGAGTTTCTGGGATACGAATATGATGTCTGACTATTGTTGGTCTCTGATATGTCATTTTCCAAAGCCTACACATCAGAGAAGATCTTTAAAACAAAGTTTTTTAAACTCAATAATTAATTCCTTTTTTTAGTAAGGTTTTTCTTAGTAAATACGTGTTTTTTTCTTTTTAATAGCTACATAGCTGAAACTCATAAACTAGAGCTGATTGAAATATTCTAATTATATTTTTGAAAATAGCATATCATATGTAGTCAGCAACAGCTAAAATTTTTTCGGCAACAGATGTACTGTAAACTAGTGTTATTTACTTGTTATTAAACAGTTATCCACTCGTGTCCTGGGTCGGAACACCGTGAAGATGTCCGAGTGTAAGTATAAGTGGCTCAAAGCAACAGACAACCTCAGCTTTTTCCCACGAACCTAGCCCTATGAATCATATAAACACCTGCTTTTTCATAATCTGGGATTGGATCTATTTTGTTATGAATTAAATCTTTTAATTTTGTAGGAGGTTTATTTTCATTTTTTTAGGAGGAGATTTATGTGATTCCATTCACAACAGAGCATCAAAAAAGTTTATCCTATATTGGTCAGACTTCTCGAAAATTAAAGGTAAGACTGAAAGAGCATTTTTAGGATATACAGTACAACATACCAAGTACAGCCTTATCTTTAATGCAACAAAAAGAAAACATTTTGATAAATTTTAACAAAATTAAAATAATATTTTCAACATCCAAATATTACTCTTCCATTATCCGTGAATCCCTCGAAATTTTGCTTAACAAAGATGCAGTTTGTAATGACATCATTTCATATAATATTCCCACACTCTGGTACAATATCCTTGGTGTTTCGATACTGTGGTATACTTGTGTGTATACTTGGTGTTTTCGTGACTTTGTTTATACAAGCGGACTATTTTTGTTTTTGTTTTGATTTTACGTTTTCTACTTCTAATCAATTATATTCTTTTATATTCCTTTGAAAATGAATGCGTTGGCATTCGAAAGATCTCAGGTAAAATAATAAATAAATAATATCTATGCTTTTGCAACACCTTTTAAGTATTTATTTGTATATTTTGATTTAATAACAAGGTGTAAATTTCTATCAAAGACACTGATATTAATACAGTGTTTTGAATCATTGATAATGCAATTATTAAAAATTTACACACAAGAGTGAATTATTTTTATAAACATTTAAATCAACATGTTTTTCATTGACCACTATATCTCAAAAATATAGTCTTTCTTATTCTGTGTTTTTAGAAATTATGCGTAAATATGTAAAAACAGAAATGTTAGAAGATCCATACAATTTGATTTGCTTCTCCTGATTAAAAAATCTAGAATTTAGATCGAATTTTTAATATTTATTAATTATATATTTGACAAAAATAGTCAAATGAAATTTCTTTAAGTGCTTTTTTCAATGCAATGATTAAGCCAATACATACAGTGAACAAAAAAAGTATTTGCATGGAGACGATTTTTTGCATAAGTAACCACAGAAAGGAAATTTGGTACTATTCTCTTAATTATTCATTTACTATTTAAATAAGAAGAAAATAAAAAGAACTACTCATTTTCCTTAAACAGTAATATTACACATTTAAAAAAAATAAATTAATATTTTCTCATCCTAAAAAGTATTTGCACAGGAAGCATTGACTGTTAAAAAAAGGCATTAAATATGAACATTATGCAAATGTTTAGCATATCAGTCCCGCAGTATATTAGCCCCACACTTTAAAGTCACGTAATATATTAACTGGAGCAGGGATTCTGGGGAGTATTTGTTCTAATGGCGCCAAAAAAGTGTAAACTGTCTGTTTCTACCCGTGAGAAGATTATATTTCTTAACAATTCAGGATTAAGTTACCGAGGAATAGGTAAAAAATTAAATCTAAACATTTCTAGTGTTCGTTATGTAATTAAGAAGAAAAAAGAAACTGGTTCGACAATAAATAAGCCTCGAAAGCTAAAGAAAGCTAAATACCAAGCAAAGGAGAGCCATCATAAAAGAATTTTCAAAAAATCCTTTTCTAAGTGCGCGAGAATTGGCTGTGATTTCACTTCACTTCGCTGTCAATAGTTACACCACAATCAATTAGAAATATTCTCCATGATGCAAATATTCGAGGAAGAGCCCCTCGAAGAAAACCATTTATTAGTGAAACAAGCCTGTTTCACAAGTGAAAAGACTTGAATTTGCAAAAGCTTATGTCAGCAAACCACTAGAGTTTCGGAAAACTGTTATTTTTTTCTGATGAAAGCAAGTTCAATATTTTTGGCTCAGATGGTAAGAATGGGTGAAGCCAAATACTTCTCTTAAAATTAAAAACTTGAAACCAACTGTAAAATATGGCGGTGGTCATGTAATGAATGGGGGATGCATGTCTTTTAACGGAGTGTGCGAAATGACCTTTATGGAATTGATATAAAATTATAAAAGTCAAATTTTGTCCCTATATCTTAACTGAATGTTTCATTATTTACATCCGTAAATTATATGTGGATTTTTGAGAGTTGTGGAATTTAAGATTCCGGATTTGAGATAGTCTACTGTACTTGTTTCATTAACAAAAACTCAATCAAATTTAGATATAAACCTAGTTTAACAATTTTATCTGGCTGTTTTTAAAATTTAATTTTTCTGCAAGAACTGGTTTTATCAGAATCATGTTAAGGCAGTGTATATAAAAAAAAATATTTTTGTACCCTCAACAACTCAAAATTTTCTAACACATTTTCAGATTCATTTTTAAAAGTAAAAACATGATACTTGTTGATGTGATTTTTTTCACAGATTTATAAGCGACCTCAGGGCTGCTACAGGCAACTATTTTTATATTCTGTGTGCACCAGTATTTTTCTAATATAAAATTTGAATTATATTTTTCTTGCAAATGTAATCAAAGCATTTATTATGGATTTCAGTTTTAAGAAAGTGGTGCCAGTTAGAATTAAAAAATAGTCGCCTGTGGCAGCCTTGCAACCTGTGTTTTTATCTTTTGTTCAATGAATTAGATATTAATTTACAACAATTATGTTCGCAGTATTACCATTTTTTCCGTTTCCAGTACTATCTCTTTGGAAAATTCAATTCAAAATGCCCACTTTGACGGCATTTTTTAATATAGTATGCCTTATACACACACACACACACACACACATATATATATATATATATATAGAACTTGCCAATTGAATTATTAATATGCATTTGAAGTCACTGCAGATAAACCATTTGTATACCTCATGCTAAATACAATCAGATTGTATTCTAAAAGTCATTAGATAAGTTCGCAAGCATCCACAAGTATACATTTAAATTATTTGGGACTATTACATGATGTTGTTCCCGGCAATGAATCTTAGAAATCACTTCTGGTTGATCGCAAACAAACTATACGTGATAGAAGAAAACTAACAACAGTTGTGTAATTAGCATAGAAAAATGCATTAAAGATGTGCATTGGTTCTTAATCATCTGATATGCAGACTAGTGCAACTTTTACTTACTGTATTTTTTATTTAAGAGTTTTAATTTTATCACATTTTGTATTATATACAAGTATGATTTTGTTATTTAATGTACCTATTTGTAGAGTTTTTCTATCACTTCTTTTTTTTACTTATAATTATTGAAACTCTGCAATAGATTTCAATTTGTCAGGAAAGTACTTCTTTGGCTTGCAGGAATCCATTATTGGCATTCTTATTAATTTTCTTTCTTACAGGAGATTTTCCTTTTTTAGCCACATTAAACACACATATTTGAGTAACATAAAACCTTATCAAACTTTTGGATGTAAATATGTTTTATATTTCTGGTAATAAAAGAAGTAAACTCAGTGTCTTGCGTTTTCTGTTATTGGGAAAAGTCAGTAAAATTGAATTTATTTTTTAAATAATAACCTGTGAACCGCCCATTAATTTTTTTTTTTATCAGTCATTAAAACACATTTTGAGTTGCCTATTTATGCAATTAGATGAAAATTGAAGGGGGTACATTGGGGGAAATCAGCCATTGAAGTTGCACCTTTTTTTACTTAAAAAAATGACAAAAAGTCATTTTCAGACACCATGTTTAAAGAATGAGGTTCACAAAAACCTGATTAAATGAAATTTTATTTTATTCTGAACAAAAAGAAAAAAAAAAAAGCTCTAGCTTAAACCTGAAAGAAGTTATGGACTATTTTGTTGTCACATGTGCTATTCAAAATGGCGGCAAATTGGCCATCTTGGGAGCTATTTAAAAGCTTATAACTCAAAAAACGTTTGATCAATTTCAATATAATTGATGTTTTTGGAATCAGCATTATAAATTCTACAAATTCACTAAATTTTATCAAAATTGGTGATGGTGGGTGCCATGGTCTGGGTGATTTGACATGGAATGACACATATATAAAAGCGTTTGATTCAATCAGCCAATAATTCCTGAAATACTAAATAAAGATTTTTTAAGGCAAATTTTAACTATCTTACCTGTCTACGACGTCTAGGTAGGTTTCGTCAGCTGTTCCCTCACTTGGACACAAATGACTATCTGCTAAAGATAAATCACTCAGCAATCGCACGCCATCATTTCCTGAATCAGTGAGTCCTGCTGTTAAAAGTTTTAAAGACTTTAGACCGTTGCTATCCACAGACGAATATTCTTGTTCTCCTTCTGAAGTGGAACACTTTCTTTGTGGTGGATAAGTCAAAGATCTTCCAGTACCCGGTTTTATAGGTTCTTGGTTAACAGTTCTATCACATCCAATACCTTTTCTACGTTTACGCTTTTCAGTACCATTAAAACGATTAGTAACTGACGTCCAAAGCTTCTCTGTGCTTAAAGTCTTTTTAATTCGAACCTCTGGTTTGGACGAAACTGATGTCACATTGTCACTTGCCGATCGAACATGACCACGCCGACCGGAAGAAGCGGTGGATGCTGGTGAAGTGACACAACTTACGTATGCAGTGACATAGGCTCCAGGCCCTAGTTCAGAATCGGAAACCAATCCTTCGTCGTGAGTAAGGTCTGTTTCTGGACAATCTTTTAAAGGTGTGATTTTTGGAGATTCTAACTTTACAATGCTGGGACAGGAAGAGACGGCAGGAACAGGAGGAGGTGATGGCAACTTCTAAATAACAAAGGTATTGAAAGTGGGAAATAAGTTTAAAATTTTGAAAATGCATGTTATTAAAATTATGTACATATGAATATAAATAAATCCTTTTTGAAAATAAACATACAGTAAAAAGTACTGTTATTTCTAGATACAAAAGTTATAATAAAAATATATTTATACTTTTAAACATATTATCAGTGAATGTTTAAAGATTTGAGACCGTTTCTATTAAAAATATTGTTTTAGTGGAATTTTCCGTACTGCAAAATAACAATATTCAATCTTACGTGAAAAAAAGCATATAAGATGTCATCCATTAACACGCTGAGTGCCAAGATGACTGACACTCAACTTTCTGTTTAGGCCGCATCAATCACCGGTGACTGACAGTGTAAAATATGACATAAAGCTGAAAAAATATGTATGGTTTTCAGTAATTATTAAGAAAGTATCATCCTGTAATAAATAAAAGTTAAGTACGTTTTAAATAAAAGTTGAGCAATTACTAAAAACAATATATATTTTTTAGTTTTATATCCTATTTTAGACTGTCAGTCATTGGTGACTGACGTGACACTCAGCGTGATAACTCAAGCAAATTTTGTGGGAGTTTTCCACTATTCCCCTATGTCACAATGTGTGATCTCAAGGGGTACATGCGTCATGTTGTTCGGTAACATTTCTTGAAATAATGGATTTAGAAGCAAGTTTTTCTATAAAAATGTGTGAATTGTTATTTTTTAAAAAATGATCTCTTAGCTACTTACATAAGCATTATACAAGATCTTACATGCTTTTGCTTCTAGCTAATGCAATTCAAAGGAAAATTAAACATATGCCTAATACTACCAGAGTAAAAATACACAATATTTTATAAACGTTACTATTAAATATGTCTATGTAATTATTGTTATATGTTAGATGTAATGCCACTATTTATTAATCCACCTTCTTCCCCTGTCCCTTTTTTTTTACCCTTCCTTTCTCATAGTGTAACGCAATTAATGGATAATCTATACTAATAAAATCCGTGCGCCTCTGTCTGTCTGTCTGTCTGCTTGAAGCCGATTACAGTTCGCAACGCGGGCGAGTTGGAAGTCGCGAGAGGTGTCTTTCGATTCGAAAAATTCCGGGAAAGTCATTTCGGGCATTTTCGAGACTGTGGGACCAAAATTAAAAAAGTTATGAATTAAAAACCGGTCGGGAATCGGAAAGGAAAACGTCTTATTTCCCAAACAGGTCTCAAACGGAGCTCTGAGGCAGAACACTGCGCTACCTTGCGGTGAAGAACAGGAACTTTTCCCCTTTGGCTAAAAGAAGAAGCAGCCGAAAACCTATTTTTCTCCCGTCAATTTGTCAAAGAATGTATAAGAGAAAAAGATAATTGGTAAAAAATATTAAACACTGTTTAATTAATATAATAAGTACAACTATTTAAGCACAGCAAGATATGTTCACTAAGAGGTAATAGTGTTGCTAATTAATATTTTGAGGATCTCAGATGTAACTGGCTATTCATATATTTATTCTGTATGTGAGTATTAATCGTTGTAGCTCATTTTCATACTTTTTCTTTTTGGTAGCATACACGAATATTGTGTAACCTAAGATTTACGCAATTAATACTAATTTCTGTTAGTACAAACGGAAAACGAGCTGCCAAAATTATTTGTTAGTTATGTTCTTTGTGATATTAATGAAATTACTTTTTTTTTTTTTTAATAGCAGTCTTTTGCAGTTTTTAATAAACAAACTTTTTTTGCGCGTTTTTTCTTAAACCATCATGCAGACAGTTTTTAAAGTAGAAAAAAAAACTGATTACATATTCAGAATCTGCGTAAAAGTCTGCTTCTGATGATCCCAAAAATACGAGAAAATGTATTATGGACGCGCAGCGCCAACCGTGCAAAACCAAATATTTTTAACGGGACAATGGCGACCATGGCGCGTAGCGCCGGTGGGCCGGCTTCGCACGATGGGCCCGTACCGCCCACTGTGCGAAATCACATATTTTAACGGGATAATGGGCGCATAACAACCATAGCTCTTTAATTTACTTTTTTTGTGCTGAGGATTCGAACACCAAGACTTGCTTATTAAATGAATTTTTTTGTTTATTATATATTGCTTAATATCGAGGTTCGTTTGGAAAAAGTGGCACAGCTAGCGGGCGTAGCTCGCTAGTCCTTAATATAAAATTTGTTATTGCGTAATATGCTTAAGTGAGTAACACAAAATCAAGATCGCATTATTCTTATTGAAAATTTCTAAAAATTTTGCCATATGAAAATTCAGCAAACTTAAAAAAATTATATCTTTTTTATTATAAAATTATTCAAAAACTTCAATGATTAATTTTACATTATGATATTGAATAAAAGAATACTATTTACATAGTTTTGAATTAATAATAAAAAATTGGCACATTATTATGTTTTCAAATTTTTCACAATTATATTTTCTGAAATCCTATGTTTAAACGCACATGCCGCCAACATTTATATATATTTAAAAAAAAAAAAAAAAAAAAAAAAAAAAAAAACTTTTTAGACGATTCATTCAGTTGCAAATGCTGTTTTTTAAGTATTTTGTAAATTCCCTTAAAAAGCATACAAAAAATTCACTATTAATGATATCAGGCAGTGCGTATCTTGAAATTTGGTGTTCGTGATACAGTTTTGATTTCTTTTATTTCAAAGCTTCAAATCAGAACGGAGCTATAAACCATTTTTTTTTTTTCATTTCTGATTAATAGTCCAGGCATTTGGTAAAAAATAAATGCAAGTTTTGGTGTAGTTTTGATTTTTGGTTCCCTTTATGTTTTTTGGGTCGCTGAACACGAATCTGGCATTATCCAACAAAATTTCTCCCCGGAAACACGTTTTTTTGGCAAAAAACGTGCAGAAAACGTGGCTTTTTTTCGTTTTTTCTAAATAACTTCAAAATTATGCATTTTACATAAAAGTCATCAATACATAAATTAAAGAGCACAAAATTTCCTACATTTTATGTATTTAAAGTTTTTTTCTATGATCAATGGTTTAGCCGAGAGAGAGCCGCAAAAATGGGTGTGAAAAGCAAAAAATCCTGAAAAACGTGAATTACAGCACCGTACGTTGATGAAACAAGAAAAACAACCATTTTACGCAAATTTTCCCCACTTAATAATACTAAATATATTACTATTGATTATATTTTATTAATCTGATGTTCATCGTTTCTTTCATAACTAAAAAATAAATAAAAATGAGTATATCTGATCAAAATCTTCATTTGCTATTACAAAATAATAATAGTAATAATTTCTAAATCTCACTTTTAAATAATGTAAACAAAATAACTAAAACAGGCTTTAACTGATCCCATCTGCACTTTCCCTCTTGATTGAAGGGGTACAAGTGTGAAATAACGTTGTTCAAGCGCCCACCCCTTCATCCCATGTCCACGTTCAGTAGAATACTAACCCCCCCCCCCTTCCCCGCCAGTCTCGCCTCTGTTAGAAATATAAATATGCGTCGCACAGATCACTAGCTTATCACGAGGACACATTCCTCTCAGTTTCCATATGCAACTGCTTACTTATAATTTAGTAATTCACTGTTTGTGTCTTCGTGAATATAGTGAACAGCTAAAGTGATTTTGCGCGATGTCGCTGTGTTTTATTTGTGACTCTCCTTTAGAAGAAGGGCCGTCAGTGAAAGTTATCGACAGAAAGAAAGGATGTAAAGGCAGTTGTCCTAAAGGAGAAAACCTCAGTAGATATACATGTTAAGTGCAGAAAAGCATACGTAAATGAACGGATGATTACTGCTTATGTGAAGACAGTTGAGGAACAAAGTGCTAGCACTTCTCAAATTTCAAGATCATCAACTCCTCAGTTTAATTTTTGAACTAATTGTTTTATATGTGGACTGTGCATTTCGGAAGAGTTCATTGCAACACAAGCGAAAAATCCACGAAGCGAACGCAATACTGTATACAGTGTGCGACACATGGGAGTACAATTCTGAAAGCAGCAAGAGCTCGCAATGATGATTATGGGCAGGCTCATCGAACCAGTGAATGATTTGATCGCAGAAGATGATCAATACCACATCAAATGTTTCAAATATATTTATAGGAGGCCGAAGGTCCAAGAACAGAAGAAACGTGGTCCGTTTGCCAAGGCAATCGACAGAGCAATGCAAAGAACCTACGATTAACTTGAAAATCATGATGACGAATGTCAATTCTCCATGGAAGAGTTAATGAAACAGGTTACAGGGAGTTATCAACCTAATATGAGAACTATAAAGTTTAACCTCATTGAGAGATATGGAGACGACATACTGATCACAAAGAATCAGAAAAAAAAGTCCATTGTGTGTTTCAAGAATATAGGAGGGAAAGATACTGACTAATGCATGGTATCAGCAAACATGTAAATCTGATCGAGATGAGAGACTGCGAGTGCTTGAAGAAGCAGCAAAATTTATTTGCAAAGGTATCAGATAGAAGATTTGCTTCGGGAAACTGCAAAAACATCGCAGTTGTGTGTCAAGACGAAGAGGAGGAACTAGACTTTGAAACCGATCTGGAAATGGATTGCCCACACAATGAATCAGAGGACCCAATGGAAGGGGAAATTGTTATGCCGCAAAGTATCAAATATTTACTATTAAATAACTTTTATTTATAATATTGATAGTTATAAACACACCCACTAATTCCATTCGTCTATTTTCTATTTTGTAGATGTCGGTGAAAAGCAGGGATCCTCAAATAAAAGAAAGCGAAAATAGAACTTTGTTTTTTAAGGAAATGTACTTACTAATGTACATAATTATTTATTATTAAATAATAATTAATAATGAGTCGTCGTTTTTATTGTTAGGAACTTCATTGTAAAATATAGTCGATCATAATATCTTCAGTATCATTTAAAGTCAATCTTTACTAAAAAATGGTCATTTTTCATGTTAAATCTATGTACAGAGCCATAATTCATATTTTCCGGATTTTTTTTTATTTTCACACCCACATTTTGAACTTTTAGAATTTTAAGAACTGGAATCCGTGTCAGCTTTTATATGTTAAAGCCCGGTTTAGTTATTTTATTTACATTATTTAAAAGTAAATTAAGAAATTATTACTATTATTATTTTGTAATAGCAAATGAAGATTTTGATCACAAATATGTTCATTTTTATTTATTTATTAGTTATGAAAGAAACAATGAACATCAGATTAATAAAATATAGTCAATAATAATATATTTAGTATTATTAAGTGGGAAAAATTTGCGTAAAATGGTTATTTTTCATGTTTCATCGACGTACGGTGCTGTAATTCACGTTTTTCAGAATTTTCTGCTTTTCACACCCATTTTTGCGGCTCTCTCACGGCTAAACCATTGATCAGAGAAAAAAACTTTAAATACATAAAATGTAGGAAATTTTGTGCTCTTTAATTTATGTATTGATGACTTTTATGTAAAATGCATAATTTTGAAGTTATTTAGAAAAAACGAAAAAAAGCCACGTTTTCTGCACGTTTTTTGCCAAAAAAACGTGTTTCCGGGGAGAAATTTTGTTGGATAATGCCAGATTCGTGTTCAGCGACCCAAAAAACATAAAGGGAACCAAAAATCAAAACTACACCAAAACTTGCATTTATTTGTCCTTTTTGAGCACGTAATGCCTGGACTATAAATTGAAGCCGAAACGAATACGCCGACTGCTTTCTTTCAGAAATGAACTGAAATTCTTTTTCTACTTTTGAAATGAAACATAAAACTTTTTGTTTATAAAAAATTAATTTATAAATTTTCAGTTGTTTAAATAATAAATTAAAATACAGGTGTCATTCACATGATTTACTTGTTTTTTTTTTTTTTTTTTTTTTTTTTTTTTTTTTTTTTTTTTTTTTTTTGAGTTTATTTCTTTTTCTAATTTTGACTGTTAATAACACGAAAAAAAAGAGAGAGAGAGAAGAATGATACAACTTCGTTTAACATTCTCAAAAAATATATTAGATCTCTTAGAATAGGGTTTTAAATAATGTTAGTGAATTATATATATATATATATATTATTAAGACATGCGATATACCTTTATGAAATTAAATTTTATTAAAAATTTATTCTAGGATAAATCCCTGTATTCTTACTTATTATACTCGGGATACTATGCTGGCGGTATAAAGAAGCGTGCAGTTTAGTTGCCGCCTACGTATTTCCGTCACAGGAAGACGAACTCATATCTCGATAAAAAAAAAAAAAGCAATATTAAGTTCTATTTTATCATAAACATAGATAATTTTCTTTCCGGTAAATTTATTGTGATTGAATACAATATTTGGCCAAAAGTATCCGTACACTAGTTATATTCTTGCACGCATGATATTTTTTATCTTTTTTCTGTTAGTTTTATAACAAAATTTAAATTATCTGATATAAAAATAAAAACTAGGGGCTATTTAAATTTCCCTGTTCCATGTTTCGAATTTTTATGAACGTTTTTTAGTTTTGTTTACTCCGAATCAGTAATATGAATTAAAAAAAAAAAAAAAAAAAAAAAAAAAAAAAAATTTGCTTCTTAGTACAAGATGCCTGATTTTATTTATTAATAATTTGGAGGTCATTAAATGCTAAAAATCTACAAGGAAATGAATCGGAGAATCATATCGGGGGAGCATTTTTATGCGACAATATGAATTTCTCTTATAATCAGTTTTTTTAAATGTTCTTTTATTTATTTCTTTTTCTTTTTCTTTTACCATTTGAAAAATGCCTGTTGTTTTCGTACAGAATACAAATAAACGAGACACATTTCAATCTTTGTGGTGTCCTTATTGTCGATGTTTTTATTTTATTTGTCCAGAAATATTAGTGTATAATTGGACACAATACCTTGAAGTTGCTTTTAATATTAACTGAAAACTTCTTTAATTGTGAGTATTTTGACACCTCATTTTTACCTATACGACTATTGCATCGCGAAATATTGTAAATTTTATTAATAGATCCAGGGCAATTAACCATACAAATGAAAACTTTAAACCGATCTTTATCTCTGTAAATATTTTTATAACTGATCGTTTAAAGAATGCTAAGGCCTTTTTTGCTAATTTAGATAGAGATTTGATTTTTTTTTACTTATTCTCCATGGTGTATTTAATACTTTTGTGCAAGGATTTAACATTCAAGTTTATTGTTCTTTTTAAACAATATTTAAGTTAAGAGTCTGCTGAATTTTCTTCATTTTTTACTATACACATTTTATGTTATTTTATTATATATATATATATATATATATATATATATATATATATATATATATATATATATATATATATATATATATTTATGTGTGTATATATATATATATATACCCGATTCCTTTAGGACGCAAAATCTTTAATTATAATTCCTTTTCCAAAAATACCGCAGCCACTAGTACCTTTCCTTGTAACTGCAAAGATCCTACTATGCAACCATATATCAATAAGGATCATGGACATATAATTACTGGTAACCTGAATATTGTTAATGATTATACTCTACGAAAATTAATGGATTTTGGCACTAAATTTCGACTTCCATCCACACTTAATATAAAATCAATAATAAAAGAATTTAATTGTGATATAGACTTATTTATTTATAAAATTTCTACTACATATAATCTATCGCTTATTTTCACCAGTGGAAATTATTGGTTATAGATAAGTTAACTCAAGCACTTAATAAAAATGTATCAGAGCTAATTAAAGTGAATACTCGTCACATTTTCCAACAAATTAATAAACTGCAACAGAATTTTGTAATTACTTATATAGATAAATCCCCAAATAACTATGCTATTATTTGTAAATCTTATTGTCACAATCTTTTAACATTATCTATATCCTCTAATAATTCTTTCGATAAAACTAATGATGATACCATTGTAAATAATCGTAAAATTAATAGTTTTTATAAACTCTTAAATTTTACACCTACTAACTTTAATTATCCTTATTTAGTGCTAATTCCTAAGTTTCATAAGAATCCCATTAAATTTAGAACTGTTACAATAGGATGTAATACTTATAACAATTATGCCAACAATATTTTATTAGATATTTTAAATCAGATATATAAACTTACTATAGCGAAAGATAATACACATTGTATCAAAAACAGTTATCAACTGGTAAGCATAATTAAAGAACTTAAAAGTGTTAAAGACATAAGAACTTATGATTTTAAAGATCGTTTTAATAATATCAATCTCGTTGACCTTCATAATATTATTAATAAACTATTCATACAACTTAAAAATCAGTTAACTCTTCCTAATTATATGGATGAGGCTTATTTTCGCACATTAACTAATTTCATTATAAACAATAATTTTATTTTACAAGATAATACTATATATATACAAAAAGTAGGCATTCCTCAAGGGGGCTCTTCGTCAAGTATTTTGTCCGATTTATTTTTATATTACTACGAACGCAGTTATTGTAATGAACATCTTTTTATGTTTCGATACATTGATGACATCATTTTAATTGAAACCACTAATAGTGTTAGTGCTTCCTTTCCTATAATTTATCCCACTAATCTGGAACTTACGAAAAACCTTTTATCAAACAATAGTATAAACTTTTTGGATTTAAAAATTACATTAGTGAATAACAAATTAATAACTGATCTATATGATAAACGTAAAGATTTTAAATTTAGAGTTAATACTTTTACTCATTTTAAATCCTGCCTTCATAATTCTGTTTATCGAAATATACTCCCTAAGAGCGTACACTAGTCACGCGGTAAAAGCCGAGCGCTAATGTAAAGTCTATGGGGGCGTTCTTTTCAAATATCTCGCTGAAATTTTAATATTTTTACATGATTTTTTTTTTGCATAGGATAGCGGAGGACGATCCACAACCGGCCTAGTTTTTACTTTTTCAATTTTTGTTTCAGATTTTCTTTAAAAAAATACTTTAACTTTCGAAACCGGCTTAAACCGGTTCTGAAACTGAAACTATCGTAATATAAAAAATATATAAGCAAAATCGAAAAAGTAAAAACTAGGCTGGATGTGGATCGTCCTCAACTATCCTATGCAAAAAAATCATGTAAAAATATTAAAATTTGAGCGAGATATTTGAAAAGAACGCTCCCATAGACTTTACATTATCATCCGGGTCTTTTTGAGTACTTTTTCTGTGACTATTGTGGGACCTTAATAACTTGTTCAGAATCAAAAATTTATGTTCCCCTCATCTTATAAATAAAAACATTAAACAATTAATATATGATGCGATAAATCATGGATTTCCTAAGAAATTCATTTATTCTTTAATACACAATGAATTCTTTTATTACTTATCATTTGCAGTAGGTTGGTTATTGTGAGTTACTTAACATATTGCGCATTAAAAAAATATCAATAAAAATATAAGAAATATAAAAAATACACCAAAAAAAATAAAAACTATAAAATGTGTTAAAAAATAAATTAATAGGTCGGATGGGTGGGTAGATGTCAGATTAAGGAGGTTGGGCGGGGCTGCTGGAAAATATATGCGCTTATGTTAATATTTATTAAAAAAAAAAGGTGTTGGCGGTAGGAAAATGGTGCAGTGCAACAATAATGTAGAGTTAATTTATTATATATGGTAATGTAATGTTATAGCATTCCTTGTTTATTCCTCTGGATTTAATATGTAATGTAATTTGAGGCTAATCAATGATTGTTTATTTAATATAATATTTTATTACTTTTACAACTTTTTAAATTCTTATTTTAGTTATAAAAGTAAGCTATACTTTGATGGTATATTTTATAATAATATAATCAATTATTAACTTGCCTATTTTTGCTTTAAATAAGGGTTAGCACTGCTTATGTCGGTTGGTTTTAATTATGGTTTAAACCATATGTATATTTTTATAACGTCCTCTAGTTATTTTTTTTTTCCTCGACAATTCCTAAAGTTATTTCTTATTTTTATTTTACTTTATTTTATTTTATTTTTTTCTGAATAAAATCTGACTTCTGATAACGAGCTAAATACCATATTTTCAATTTTATTTCTAATTCTGACAGCTCCTCTGTGTGATATGGTTTGGCATTAACAAATTTTTACAGTAATTGATGTTGATTTGTAGTATGCCATATATATATATATATATATCTATTCTGTTAAGAGGTGTGTAACTATAACGCGATAATCCCCTTCGTAAAAGGACTTTTAATCAAGAAAACTTTTAGACTTTTATTCCTCATGTATTCAAGATTGAACCTTTATACAAAAGACAGTTACATCTACGCTGCAGCTGCTGTTTGTGGTTACAAAACTATTTTCTCCTGCATATGGAATTGCCGCGCCCAGCAACTGAACTTTAGTCCTTATTCACTAACTCTATTCATTGTTTCTTTTATTTTATTCTTTTAAGCTTCAATTCTCTGTTTTGCTTTTGACGGAAGAGAAGACTAATCTGATCTCTCTCCGTTTTAATATTTAATCTAGAATTACAAATTAAATATTTCGTTTTAACCTTTAATGGAAGCAATTTATTAAGACTGTGTTTTGATCACTTTTACTAACCACACTTTAAATTACAGCAAGACACAAGTGCAATAAAGGAAAGAAACATATTTTTAAATGTGCGATGTAACAAAATTTTAGCTATCGGATCATTACGGTGGACACCGTCATGCAACTGATGTTACCCGGATTTATGCGCTGCCGAGCAAGGTAAGAAATCAATTTATTATTCTTACCAAGCAGTTATTTATGAAGAATCAATTTATATATAGATATATTCTCATATTATTTATAAAAGATAATGAGTCTGAGTTGGTCGCTAATGCTTTCATAGTTTCTAGAAAGTAAAAGAGTAAAACAAATGAGTAAGAAAGCAAAGAACAATTATTAAGACTTATATATTTTCATAATTTTATAATTATTATATTAACTATTAACTGTTTATTATATCCGTTTTGATTCAATTATATTTACATAAATAAAATGAGCCTTTTAAAGGAGGCAATAGTTGAAAAATTGAACGCTAATAACTACGATACGTGGAAATTCCGGGTAGAAAATTATCTTCAAAAAGAAGATTTGTTTGATATAATAATTAATGAACCACCCAATCCCAGAACAAATGATTTTATAAACAAAAATCGCAAAGCCAAGGCGATAATAAACTTACTCATTGACGATGACCAAATTGTCCATACTAAAAATTTGGAAACAGCCAGAGAAGTATGGCTTGCTCTAAAGAATGCGCACGAACGCACCAATCTGTGTAGTAAATTATATCTTCTGCGTATGTTATATTCAACTAGACTTGCAGAAACGGGCAGCATGACTGAACATTTAAATAAAATTTATCAGTTGCGTGACAAGCTCTTAGCTATCGGGGAGGCGATTGATGACCAACATTTCGCCGCCCTGCTACTCTGCTCTCTCCCTCCTAGCTATGATACCTTAATCTGTGCTATGGAGGTGAGAAATGAAGAGGATTTAACACCGAATTTCATCAGAGGAAAACTAATAGATGAATTTAATAAGCGCCAATATAACAGTGAAAACTCAACTCAACACTCCGCGTTTAAAATACAGAAAAACAATCAACCAAAACAGAATAAATTCGGCAAATATTGCAAGAAAAATTCGCATGAAATCGATCAGTGTTGGAAATTAAAGAATAAAAACAATTGTCCTAGGCAAAATAACTTTGTAAACAAAAATTTTAGTTCACCTAATAGGTCGGCTGTATGCTCCCAAGACAACGTAAGCGCGAATACTTCTAAAACTAAAAATTTCAATAAGGATAGAAACGCGGATAAAAACTTAACCTTTTTTGTTGGTACTAGCTCCAAAGATTTATGGGTTGTCGATTCAGGGTCATCAACACACATTTGTAATGATAAAAGTAAATTTCATGATTTTAATTATGCTAACTCAAATGTCACTGTTGCGAACGGTCAAGAATTACATTCTGACGGTTATGGATCTGTAAAATTAAATACTGTAATGTCAGACAATACGAGTAAAACCATTACATTAAAAAATGTTTTGTACGTGCCAGAAATAGAGACCAATTTAATTTCCATAAAACAAGCAACTGAGAATGGTTGCGTAGCTACATTTGAAAATAAATCGTGCAAAATTACTTATGATGGTGTAACATATCTTGAGGGTTATGTAAATAACAACTTATATGAAAGTAAGGTAAAACCTGATCCGGTACAAAATGTAAATATGACACATCACTGTGAAAAGAAAAACTGTCTGCATAAATGGCATGTAAGATTAGGTCATAGAAATGTTAATCACATAAAAGAATTAGTTGACAAAGATATGGCATCAGGGATTCAAATTGATGATTGTAAACATAGTAATGATTGTGAAGTTTGCATAGCATCAAAACTCACAAATAGCCCTTATCCCAAAACCGCTAGTTTTAGAGCTACGAAAACAATCGAGCTGATCCATAGTGATCTTTGCGGCCCAATGCAAACAGCTACGGTCGGGGGAAAACATTACTTTCTAACTTTTATTGATGATTTTAGTCGCTTTACTGTGGTATATCTATTAAGTAGTAAAGATGAGGTATTTTCAAAATTAAAAGAATATATAGCAATGACTGCCAACAAATTTGGCAGAAAGGTGTAGGCAATACGCTCCGATAACGGAGGAGAGTACTCGGGGAAAGAATTTGAAAACTATCTAAAAAATGAGGGAATTGATCATCAATTCACCGTGCCGTACTCCTCACCTCAAAATGGAGTGGCGGAACGGAAAAACCGCACTTTAATGGAGATGGGACGCTGTCTTCGTAAGGAAAGCGGTTTGCCTAATTCGTTTTGGGGGGAAGCCATCTGTACTGCGACGTACATTCAAAACAGGCTCCCAACTTCGTCTTGGGATCGAACTCCATATGAAATGTGGACTGGCCGTAAGCCAGATTTGTCTAACATTAAAACTTTTGGTTGCCGTGCATATGCATATATTCATAAATGTCACAGGGGAAAGTTAGATGATACCGCACAAGAGGGCATATTTGTCGGATATGACAACAGAAGTAAGGGATATAGGATTTGCACGGACGGAAAGAAAATTGTTATAAGTCGTGCAGTAAAATTTTTAGAAGATGAAAATAATGATTTAATTAAAGATAACACGTCAAATGAAAACAATGACACACTAATTGATAAAACCTTGCAACCGACAATGCAATTAATTGCAAATGAAAGGGGTTGTACCGAAAATGATATTCATGATCAGGATGCGAATCCCAGTACACCAGATTCCCCACAAAACCTACCACGTAGGTCCAACAGATCAAACAGGGGGGGGGGGTTCCCCCTGACAGATTTGCATTTTTAACATATGATATTCAAAATAAAGATCCACAGTGCTGGGATGACATAATGAAAATACAAAATCCAGCAGAAAGGCAAAAATGGATAAATGCTACATTAGATGAGATAAATTCACTCAAAGAAAACTGTACGTGGGAATTAGTAGAAGTTCCACCTGGGACAAAAGTCATTGGTAGCAAATGGGCTTTTAAGTCAGAATATAACAGTCAGGGTCAAATAGAAAAATACAAGGCGAGGTTAGTGGCTAAGGGTTTCTCACAGAAGTTTGGGGTTGATTATGATGAGACTTTCGCTCCCGTTGCGTCTCATTCAACCATAAGAAGCTTCTTAGCAATGGCCTTATACAAAAATTTAAAACTTAGACACCTCGATATAAAAACTGCCTTCTTACATGGGGAATTAAAGTAGGAAGTTTACATGCGTCAGCCTGAAGGGTATGAAGTCCCCGGATCCGAACACAAGGTTTGCAAACTCAAAAAGGCAATTTATGGGTTAAAGCAGGCAGCGAGAGCTTGGAACATAAAGATACACGACTCGCTATTAAAATTAGGGTTCAACCAAAGCTCAATTGACAAATGCCTGTATAAGAGAACCATAGATAACGAAACAATTTATTTAATTGTCTATGTTGATGATCTCCTCATTGCCGGGGAAGATCAAAACATTTGTAAACTAATATCGCAATTGAGAAAAGAATACCCTGTCACAGACTTAGGCGATGCTAAGTATTATTTAGGCATAAACAATAATCGTCCTGACCAAAACACAATGACCCTAGATGAGATAAACAAAATTCATGAGTTAATAATTAAATTTGGTTTGGAAAATTCTAAACCAACCGATACACCTATGGAACCGGGTTATGTTAAATTAAACGATGATGAAAATCTCCTACCGGATAATATTAACTATAGACAGGCGGTTGGCGCACTACTTTACATATCGACCGTTTCAAGGCCTGATATTTGCGCGGCCGTAAATATTCTATGTCGTAGAAACGAAAATCCCAGAGCAAAAGACTGGGAAGCAGTAAAGAGAACAATCAGATATTTAAAAACTACTATCGATCTAAAGTTAACATATACAAATTTCGAAGAACCTGTCTTGAGAGTATATGCCGATGCTGATTGGGCAAACAATCCTTACGATCGAAAATCCGTATCAGGTAATTTATTTACCTTGGGACATAACCCTATCCTCTGGATGTCAAAAAGGCAATCTTGCCTAGCTATGTCCTTTGCTGAAGCAGAGTATGTTTCTGCTGCCAGTGCAGCTCAGGAAATCAAGTGGTTAACCAAACTTTTGAAAGTACTCGATCTTCAACAAGAGTTGCCAATCGTTTTATTTGACGATAATCAGTCAGCCATCAAGCTTGCTTCTACGGACAAATTCCACAACAAAAGCAAGCATATTGAATTGCGATGGCATCTATTAAGACACCTCGTCGAGGAAAAAGTGATAAGACTAGAATATGTTCAGTCTGAAGCAATGACCGCTGACCTACTTACCAAACCACTCCCCAAGCCCAAATTTATAGTGCATCGAAAAGACATTTTAAATGTATGAAAGAACACTTCGGGGCTCAAGGGGGGGTGTTAAGAGGTGTGTAACTATAACGCGATAATCCCCTTCGTAAAAGGACTTTTAATCAAGAAAACTTTTAGACTTTTATTCCTCATGTATTCAAGATTGAACCTTTATACAAAAGACAGTTACATCTACGCTGCAGCTGCTGTTTGTGGTTACAAAACTATTTTCTCCTGCATATGGAATTGCCGCGCCCAGCAACTGAACTTTAGTCCTTATTCACTGACTCTATTCATTGTTTCTTTTAAGTTTCAATTCTCTGTTTTGCTTTTGACGGAAGAGAAGACTAATCTGATCTCTCTCCGTTTTAATATTAAATCTAGAATTACAAATTAAATATTTCGTTTTAACTATTAATGGAAGCAATTTATTAAGACTGTGTTTTGATCACTTTTACTAACCACACTTTAAATTACAGCAAGACACAAGTGCAATAAAGAAAAGAAACATATTCTTAAATGTGCGACGTAACAAAATTTTAGCTATCGGATCATTACGGTGGACACCGTCATGCAACTGATGTTACCCGGATTTATGCGCTGCCGAGCAAGGTAAGAAATCAATTTATTATTCTTACCAAGCAGTTATTTATGAAGAATCAATTCATATATAGATATATTCTCATATTATTTATAAAATATTCTAGACTGAATATAACCAAATATTTGAACTAATTTAATTAATTTATAGACGAGTTATATGTGATTAAATACTGGTTTCCTTTTGTATATGTTACGGCCAAAGCCCGGAGCTTGACCAATTCTAGAACTGGCCAAGATTTCTGGCCATAATCCGAAACACATGAATAGCGTATTTCGGGTTTTGGCAGGCGAATTCGCGAACTGGCCGGGAAGCCTTGGCCAACATCTGAACTGGGGATTTAAGGCTAACTTTTAGATGCAGGACCGTCATGAAACCTGTTACAAATCTGGAACTGCTATATTTTATACACTGTAATAGATAACTGTTTTTCGCCCATCTTAATGATGCATAGATACCAATTTTATTGTAACTAAGATAATGTAACAATGTTAAAATGCACAGTAAAAACGATTCCCTTTTATTATATTGAAAAGAAATATTTTTTGTCTCCCAGTAAATTAATCAAAAATTGTACACAATTCCCTTTCAATACCGAAATTAATTGATAAATAAATAAGATAACAATTACAAGTTAACCCGAGCCTTTACTCGAGTTAAAGCACGGGCATGCAGACGGCTAGACTATTTGAATTCATAGACACTTTCAACTATGTTAGAAAGGAGTGCCTATAACTATTTCGTGAACTGGACAATCACATCTGGCCAGTTCGTGAATTGGCCAGTCATTTTTAAACGTTGCTGGCCAGTTCTATATAATTGGTCAATTTCGGGTTTTGGCCGTAATATATTTAAGAATTAGTACACTGTTAAAAATATCGTGAAAAATTAACTCTGATTTTAAAGACAATTAATTTTTTGACAGATGAGAACACCACATAAAGGCTTATAGATGGTCTTATTGGTCAGAAAAAAGATAATCTTTAAACACAGTGACAATTTTTCACAATATTTCGCTCTCTTAGCAATTTAGATTCTTTGCGTGGACAAAAGTTTAAGCTTTTAGTTAATTATACGATTAGTTAAAAAAAAATGAATTCTTTTTCAAATGTTCGTTGTAGTTTGTTATTTTATTATTATTATTATTACTAGTAGATCGAACTCGGGCTTCCCGGGTTACACAGCAAAGATAAAAAACATTTTTTTTTAAATGAAAACTTTAATGAATTTTCTACATGTAATATGCGTTTTAGATTGCTAACTAACTCAAAAAAGCATTTTTAACCCTTTAACCCTATGAAAGGGTTGGATTAAAATATATCCCACTTAATTTTTATTGCAAAACGCCACATTGACGCCAATAATTTGAAATAGCAATTTTATTTTTCTCAAATACGTGAAGAAACGCTTTTAAATATTTTGAATCAAATTTGTTTTTAAATTCTAGTGTCAATCAATCATTTCAGCACTTTAAAAATTGAAGTGCTTTTTCCCTCAAAGGTTCAAGTGTTTTGCGGATTTTTTTCATGCATGTTTCATTCATAAAATAATAACTCTGAAACGTATTGGTATGAAGATTTGTATTTGATAACTTTACATTTTTTTTATACAATTCAAAAAATTATCATTAATCTCAATATTATATTAAATCAATCCTTGAATTAAAATATTACATAGCGGAAAAACATGGTTAGGCTAAAGGGTTAAATGAAAAATAGTAATTATGGAATCAAATAAAGCAATAAAGTTTATCAAAAGTCACAATTCCGTATTAGACGCATGCCAGAAGTTTATTAGCCAAAGATTTCGTTATGGCAGCAATTTTGTTTCTGGTCATTTCAGTGCTTTGAACACGTATTTCAATTACATGTCTGTTAAATTTGTATTTATTTATTTACTTTATTTTATTACTTATAAAAGAAATTTTAATTTTGCTATAGTATATTAGCCAGAAACAAATCTCGAACTCTATATTTTTCTAAGGACAAATAGAATAATCTATCGTAATCGAGTTTCACTCGGTAGAGATCAATTTAAAAATAACTCGGACCTGATTTTTTTAAAACCACAGCCAATCAGTAAATTGAAATACAGTTTTCAAACAAACTCAAAGTATTTTCAAAGTATTTTTTTTTTTTATTATTTGGTTGTATAAAATTTTAAGTTGTTTGACTACATGTTGAATTTGTAAATTTTAATAATTTAATATGCGTTTTAAGTCATTCTCTTATTTTACTACTCATGCAATTTTAATTTTATTATGAAAAATTATCAGAAACAATATTTATAGATTTATGAGTAAATTGTGTGTCATTATTTCTTAATGGAGATACGTAATAGAGATTTAAAAAAAAAAAAAATGCTTGAAAAATATAAGCTCGTAATATATGAGTCAAATGAAATACAGTTTCAATCAAATTGTATTTGAAAGTAGATTTCTTTTCCTGTATGACGAAATAAAAATTGAAAATGTGTGACGTTTAGAAGATTAAAAAATTGCAGTAACAAAAGTTGCAAAAAGTCATTTTATCCTGAAATGTTGTCATTCGCAAAATAACGTCAGTGATTATGTGACACACGGACACATTTGTTCGTTACAATATAGATTTTGCGCATATGAAAAATCGGTACTACTTGATTATCCCGTCAACCATTTTCGTCAAATTAAAAAAATCGCCAAACTAATAGTCAAGTTATATATGTTGACATAATTTTTATTTTAAATAACGAAAAAAAAAATTAGTAAAATATGAATAAAAATACAAATAAAAAGTGGTATTAAAAAGCACTTGATGACATTTTAAACATGTGTATCGTGTTTAATAATCATCCATTATTCGCATTTAATCTTATGATTTTGTGATAGTTTTTTGGTCGACTGGATAACCACGAACTACCGAAAAATCTTACGCGCATACTAAAATGTTAAAAGTAAAGAAATGACTGCACATACATTTTTTCAAAAGAGTTTGCTTCAAAGTTAACTTTATGACAAATTTAAAATTCGCTTGATAAATTAAAATACACAACACAAATTAAAAGAATAAACATTAAAATACACAAACAATTGCACTCCGTCACTTCAACGTCAAAGAAGATGCTGTATTTTCCGTGAAATGCGCAAACCTTCATTTTTACAAATCATGCCAAAACAAATTTTCAATTACATTTTTAACACTGGATATTAGCGAATTATGAAATCTGATTTCGTCATTTACATTGTTCTTTTTCTATTTCAGATCAATTTTCTATGTGAAAAATATACTTTTTTCCTGTTATGAAAATATATTTCAAAAGTAAAAATGGTTCTAAAATTAAAGTAAAAAAGGAATAAAATAAATATATATATATAATTATTCCAAAAAGAAAGAAAAATAATTACTACTCTGTTATCCTGTCGACCAAAATACTATCGCCAAATAATAAGATTAAAGACCAATAATGGATGATCGTGAATGTCAATTCAATGACATTAAAATACGATAAACGTGTTTAAAACGTCATTAAGAAATTTTTATTTAGACCTTTCATTTGTATTTTTATTAATATTCTACTAATTATTTGCTTTTTTATTATTTAAAATAAAAATTACGTCAATATGTATAATTTGGCTATTAGTTTGGCGATTTGTATAATTTGGCGAAATCGGTCGACGGAATAACAGAGTAGTACCGAAAAATTAAATAATTTTGTTTTGCATTTTCTTTCTGGTAAAATGACAGGTAACAAAAAGAACTAAAAAATCGTCTGCTCTAGAAAGTTTAACTGAAATTTATAAAAAGTTACATTAAGCGAATAATGTTATTTTAATATAATTGAATGTCTTAAATAATTGGACAAAAATTTGGGGAACCGGACATTACTTTAAACCTGGAATTATTGCCAAAATCATCTGTGTTTGCTTGTCTAACTCGGCAAAAAAATTCAACCCGGAGGGGAAAAAAAGAAAAAAGAATCTCATTGAACAGGTACTAAATCCTCTGATATCAGCCGCGCATTTTTTCTCTAAATAAAAATGATCTACTTAAATTTAAGCATTCTAAAGTAGTATTTTATTTTATTATAAACAAAAAACTATAGTAGTAAGAGTTTCCACAGACTTGCCATTGAAAGTTTCCTTCTTTTTTGCGAAAACACGCGGTTGTGTTAATGTTTAATGTTACATTTTTTGAACCACTTCTAGCCACCATAAGTTCTGTCCATTTCTTCTTTTTATTTTATGGCTATTTTTCCTTTACTTTGCACAGAGATGGAGTACTCAAGTTGCCACCTTCGGAAAAATTAAATTAAAAACTACGAAAAAATTAATATCTCAAAAACAAATTAAGATACAGTTTTCAAACAAATTGCATTTGAAAGTACATATTTTTCCCTACACAACGGTGTAAAGATTGAAAATGTGCGATGTCTAGGAGTTAAAAAATTTGCAGTAATGAAAATTGCAAAAGCGAAATTTCATCAGAAAGTGTTGCCATTCGAAAAATGACGTATGCGTTACGCACAGATACGTTTGGCCTTTATTATATAGATTATTATTGTGCGTAAAGTATGCATTGTACTTGTTAAAAGAAGCATTGTTATTACAATTAGCTTTCAATGAATTTGAATAATGTGATAAATGATTGAACTTGATAAAACTGTATAAATATATGCAAAATACACTATTAACAAACTGTAAGACAACCAGTATAATATACATACTCACATAAATACACTATATGGCCAAAGATGACCGACTACTTGCGATTTTAGACGTTTTGTTAAATATCAAGCAAAATATGAGAAGAATTATTTTGAAAGTACAAATGTGTAAGCAGAATAATACAGGTCGTATATTTCAGAGAAGATTTTTTCCCGAAATCCCATTAGGGACCGTCAACACATTGAAAAATAAAGAAAATATTTTAAATAACCCTGTCAAAACTAATGAAGCAAAAGCGTTCACAACTGCAGATTATGATTAAGTGGCTTATTGTCATAAACTGCATTAATTTTTATGAGGATAGCATGTGCACTCGTTAAGAAATTAAGGTATTTATAGAAACAGTCTCAATTTTTTCCAAATTTTTTGCTTTATAATTTGCAGAGTTCTTAATATAAAATAATGTTCTTTTAAGATAATATGGCAAATAAAAATTGTGCATAACACTTTGTAATCAGAATTATACAATAATAAAAATTGTACCAAAAATGGGCAAGTTTACTAAATAATGTTTCACTGCTCATGCTCGAATGCAATCAAAGTATAACTTGTATAATGTGTTAGCTAAGTGTATAGAGAAAGTTTTGTGAAACTTTCAAAAATATAGCTTGAAAATTCTGAAAATTATTATCCATAAAATAAGCTCAAAATCAGTTGTTCCCAAAAGGAGATAGAAAGATGAGGGATTGTATGATGGGTTATGTATGCTGTATTGAGACTTATTAGTAGATATATGGATACATCCCCTCATCTTTTTTGCTTCTTTTTGGAAACAACGGATTTTGAGCTTATTCTATTGAAGATAATTTTTCAAATTTTCAAGCAATGTTTTTGATACTTTCACTAAATTTGCTCTATATATTTAGCTAACACATTATGAAATTCTATTTTGATTACGTTCATGCATGCGCAACGAAATATTAATTAATCTACCTGCTCATTTTTCATACAATTTTTTTTATTTTTTAATTCGGATTACAGGATATATTTTTTGTCATGTTTTCTGAAAAGAGTTCTTTTTATACATATTAAGAATTCTGTAAATTATAAGCAAAAAACCTTGCGAAATTTGGGGCTGTTTTTATGAAAACTCCTTCGAGTATAAATGCTATCCTCATGAAAATGAACACAGTTTAATACAATAAGCCGCTCAACCATAATCTAGAGTTTGAACATGTTTGCTATGTTAGTTTTGACAGGATTATCCAAAATATATTCGTTCTTTTTCAATTTATTGACGGTCTCCTCAGGATCTTTGGAAAAAATCTTCACGAAATGTATGACCTTTACTTTTGTTATGTTTACACACCTAGACTTTTAGAATAATTCCTCATGCGTTTTTCTAGATATTTAACAAGACGTCTAAAATCTCAAGTGGCCGGTCTTCTTTGGACATATAGTCTATATAACTAAGCTAAATTTTGCACTCTAAGCAGTATATACACAGTGTACGAGTATATTACACGGAGGGATAAACAGAATAATTTAAATAACTTCCAGGTTTTTGTTAATTGTTACTGAAAAGGCGTTTTAGTTGTTTTAGGGGTTTTCTAAATTGTATACTTAGATATATGATTTGTCTGTTTAAACTTTAAAATTTCTTCTTATTTTTAGAACTGTTGGAAAGTGTTTGATAATCTATGCTTTGAGCATGATATTTCTTCTTTTATTACTTTTATTACGTCTCTATGCATGTATCTTAAAAATTTATATTATAATTTCATAATTTACTTCAAAATACTTAAAATATTTTCAAATATTCCACACTTTTGAATTTTTTTCAATAATTTAAACCGAATGTTACTTATATAATACGCATCGTCACAAATTGCTAACATTGAATTAAATTTCTATATTTATTTTTTCCTTTTCTACCATAAATATTAATTCTGAAAAATCTTACAGTTTGCGTTAATAATTTCTAACGTTTACACAATACAAATTTTGAAAAATACGAAAATCTTACTTGTCTTTATATAGTATTTTATGTAATACAGCTCATATTCAAAATATTAGAATAATTACCTTTTTTATAGAAATTGAAAATATAGTTTGGTAATTTAATGTCTTTTAATGAAAATATGCAAACGATATTTTTATTAAGAACTTATTGTTGATTAAACTTACTTGTTATCTTAAATTTAATATCATTTTTGAAAAGATTAATTGCAAAAAAAAAAATTATTTTGAAAAGTCAAAATATTAGAATATTTATTCAAGTGGTTGAAAATATTAGAATATTTCACATTAATTCAACTTTACTTATTACCAATTCTTAACTGGTGGCATCATTGATTAAATTCAGACTATTTTATTTAAAATCAGTATTCTTTTTTGCAGTTTGTTTCTTTTTCGTCTTAAAATGAGCCATGTGAGTGATATTCCTGAATCTACTAAACTTCGTATGGTTGATTTGTATCGGCACGGTAAAAATCAATGTTTTATAGCGAATTATTTACATTGTTCGCAATCGAGCGTTAGTAAAATACTAACACAATATTCAAAAATTGGAAATTTTCAAAATAATCGCCGAAATGGTGGCCGAAAACCAAAAACATCTGCTAGAGATGACAGGAAACTGAAGCGTATAGTTAAGAAAAACCGTTTTAAAAGTGTGCGATTCTTGCACCGAAAATGGAAAGAAGAAGGAGTTGAAGTTTCTACATCGACAACATTAAGCCGTCTCCATAAATTTAAATTTGAATCTCGTGTACCGAAAACAAAACCTCTCATGACTGCAAGACAAAAGCGTATAAGATTGAATTGGTGTAAATCAAGACGTTTATGGAGCAATGAAGATTGGAAAAATATATTATTTAGTGATGAAAGTATGTTTTGTGTTTCATATGGTAATCAAGGTATTCGAGTTTGGAGAATGAAGCAAGAAGCATTTGATAAAGAATGCCTTAAAAGTTCCGTAAAATTTGCTGCTAGTGTCATGGTTTGGGGTTGTATGAGTGCAGAAGGACCTGGAAAGTTATGCATCGTCTATGAAAAGGTTAACTCTCTGATATATCAAGAAATTTTAGAATATTACATGATTTCATCATCAGAAGATTTATTTGAAGATGATTTCATCTTTCAACAAGATTTAGCGTCCCCGCATACCTCGGTGTCAACTAAGAATTGGTTCCGCCAACGTAACATTAAGGTACTTCCTTGGCCACCAAGTTCACCAGATCTTAATCCCATCGAAAACTAATGGTGTATAATGAAGAAAAAACTTCAAGAAAATCCTCCTTCAAGTAAAACTGAGTTAGTGGCACGTATAAAGTCTATTTGGGCTAATATTGATAGATATGTTTGTAAACACCTTGTATATAGTATGCAAGATCGATTGTACGCTGTTATGAAAGCTAAAGGGGATGCTACAAAATATTAACTACCATTTACTTCATATTTATAAGGTAATATTGTTGCGTAAAATAAAATATTCTAATATTTTGAACCAATCTAAATTTTATTCTAATATTCTGGTGTGTTTAAGGAAGCTGTATACCTAATTTATTGTGCTGTATTTTATATTTTATAAATGTTAAAATCTTATCTAAACATTCCAGATTTAATTTATAAGAAATTTAATTGAATTTACTTAGTATAAAAAATAAATAAATGACAAATAATTTTTTTCTTATTACTTTTTCTCAATTATTCTAATATTTTGAATATGAGCTGTATGAAATGTAACATCAATTTTTAATATTAAAAAACCTGAAACTGAATTTTATGGGAAACGATCGAAAATTTAGAATAGAAGACATATTTTCCTTACCAGGCCTTTTCTTTCGCTGTCACAGGGATAAACGTGAATGAAGAAATGCTTATAGGGTGATTGTATACTGGAAACTGGATTGCCAAAAAAATATAATTGAAACCCCAGAGCTTTGAGATGTTTCTTATGATTTTATTGCTAAAGACGTTATATCCAATAACACCATCATTATGGGATTTTGAAACCATACTTTTAATGATTATCTGTCACGATGGAGAAACTCGAAACATTTTCGCAACATTACGCAGAATTTACGCAAAACGATATAGTTTTAGAAGGTATGATCAAATCTCTTCATTACCAAAGTGAAAAAAATGAAGAAAACGGCAAAATTTGCGAAATCAAAATTTAAAATTATTAGTAAACCAGATTGTCTTTGATTTACCTTGTTCTGTTTTTTCTTTTTAACTTTTATTAGTTTAATCTATTTTGTAGTTATCTTAAACTTTTAATTGTTTTTCATGAATTTTTCGTGCATTTTTCACGTTTATGAATTGATGTTTTTGCTGTAAATCTGTATTTAATGATAGTCCTTTGTATACTTTTTTACTGTTTTCTGGAATAACAAAAAAGAAAATGAAAGAGAAAAAAAAAACATTTCAAAAGGAATTAAGCTAAAATTGACACGAGTTTGATTCATAACAAATATCACATTGGGATGCTATATTTCGCAAAAAATACCACTGAAATACACAATGAAAATATAACGATGCGTTGTTGATGAAAATATTGTTAAAATGTTTAAGATTCAATTGATCTAAATTATTTATTTGGCCTTTCTTAAAGACAACATTTTAAGGCAACTTGTTGCAAAGAAAATTAATTAGTTGACTTTAAGAAAGGTCAAATAACTAATTTAGATCTATTGAATCTTAAGCATTTTAACACTATTTTTATTCATCCTACAACTAATTATTTTTAACCGACTTCCAAAAAGGAGAGGAGGTTATCAATTCGACGCGTATGTATTTTTTTTTTTTAATGTATGTTCACCGATTACTCCGAAACTATCCAAACGATTAATTTGGTTTTGGTGTTAAATGAAAGAGCTTGGTCGCGAATTGGTCCCACTTCCGTTTCATAGAAATTGGTTCAGTATTTTTTTAGTAATTAGGCACAAACTAATAAAATTAGTGATTTTTCACTAATTAAAACTGTTGAATAAGTTCCTTGAAGGGAGTGCAGTCAGGATGTCGGAGCGGTCTAAAGCGCCAGATTTAATCTCTGGTTCTCGAAAGAGAGCGTGGGTTCGAACCCCACTCCTGACATAAATGTATACAACAACCTTTTTTCGTATTATAATTTTTAATTGTACATTTTACAAATTAAATACTAATTATGCAATTAAAAATATTTTGTAATTAGCCGTTAGCACAGAGTATCAGAGATCTTTTATCAACTCAATACTTTATCAGTGAAAGAGTACTAAAGTAATAGACTTGTGAAAAGTGACATCACGTTGAATAAGTTCTACAAATGAATTACAGTCTGGATAGGCGAGCGGTCTAAGGCACCTGATTTAATCTCTGGTTCTCGAAAGCGAGCGTGGGTTCGAACCCCACTCCTGACATACGTGTATAATATACACGTATGTTTTCCGTATTACAATTTTTTTAACCGATTTAAAAAAAGAAGAGGGGGTTATCATCAATTCGACGCGTATGTATTTTTTTATGTATGTTCACCGATTACACCGAAACTGTCCAACCGATAAAATTGATATTTAAGTTAAATGGAAGAGGCTACACCCGAATTGGTACCACTTCCATTTCCTCGAAATTAGTTAAGTATTTTTTTCGTAATTAGGCAAAAACTAATAAAATTAGTGATTTCTCGCAAACTAAAAGTAACATGGACGTTAAATAAGATCGCCGTCAGGAATGCAGACAGGATGGCCGAGTGGTACGCCCCTGATTTAAACTCTGGTTCTCGAAAAATTCGAGGGTTCGAACCCCGCTCCTGACATACTTGTGTACAATAACTTTTTTCGTCTTAAAATTTTTAACCGGCTTCAAAAAAGGAGCAGGAGGTTATCAAATTGACGCGCATTTTTTTATATGTATGTTCACCGATTATTCCCAAACTATCCAACCGATTAATTTGGTTTTTGCGTTAAATGAAAGAGGCTGCATACGAATTGGTACCGCTTCTGTTTCATCGAAATTGGTACAGTAATTTTTTAGTAATTATGCAAAAACTAATAAAATTAGTGATTTCTCGCAAATTAAAAGTAACATGGATTTTGAATAATTTCACAGAATGGAGTGTAGTCAGGATGACCGAGCGGTCTAAGGCACCAGATTTAAGCTCTAGTTCTATAAAGAGAGCGTGGGTTCGAACCCCATTCCTGAAATAATTTACATAAATGCATATTTTACAATATTTTTTCCATATTATAATTTTTATTATTAACCAACCTTACAAAAGGAAGAGGGAGTTATCAATTCGACGCGTGTATATTTTTTATGTATGTTCACCGATTACTCCGAAACTATCCAACCGATTAATTTGGTTTTTATGTTAAATGAAAGAGGTTACTCTCGAATTGGTACCTCTTCCATTTCATCGAAATTGGTACTGTATTTTTTTAGTAATTAGGCAAAAACTAATAAAATTAGTGATTTCTCGCAAATTAAAAGTAACATGGACGTTGAATAAGTTCGCCGAGTGGTGAGCAGTCAGTATGTCCGAGCGGTCTGAGGCGCCAGATTTAATCTCTGGTTCTCGAAAGAGAGCGTGGGTTCGAACCCACTCCTGACATACATGTATACAACAACCTTTTTTCGTATTATAATTTTTACGTGTACATTTTACAAATTAAATACTAATTATGCAATTAAAAATATTTTGTATTTAGCCGTTAGCACAGAGTATCAGAGATCTTTTATCAACTCAATACTTTATCAGTGAAAGAGTACTAAAGTAATAGACTTGTGAAAAGTGACATCACGTTATATAAGTTCTACATATGAATTACAGTCTGGATAGGCGAGCGGTCTAAGGCACCTGATTTAATCTCTGGTTCTCGAAAGCGAGCGTGGGTTCGAACCCCACTCCTGACATATGTGTATAATATACACGTATGTTTTCCGTATTATAATTTTTTTAACCGATTTAAAAAAAGCAGAGGAGGTTATCATCAATTCGACGCGTATGTATTTTTTTATGTATGCTCATCGATTACACCGAAACTGTCCAACCGATTAAACTGATATTTAAGTTAAATGGAAGAGGCTACACTCGAAATGGTACCACTTCCATTTCCTCGAATTTAGTTAAGTATTTTTTTCGTAATTAGGCAAAAATTAATAAAATTAGTGATTTCTCGCAAGTTAAAAGTAACATGGGCGTTAAATAAGATCGCCATCAGGAATTCAGACAGGATGGCCGAGCGGTACGCCCCTGATTTAAACTCTGGTTCTCGAAAAAAATCGAGGGTTCGAACCCCGCTCCTGACATACGTGTGTACAATAATTTTTTTCGTCTTATAATTTTTAACCGGCTTCAAAAAAGGAGCAGGAGGTTATCAAATTGACGCGCATTTTTTTATATGTATGTTCACCGATTATTCCCAAACTATCCAACCGATTAATTTGGTTTTTGCGTTAAATGAAAGAGGCTGCATTCGAATTGGTACCACTTCTATTTCATCGAAATTGGTACAGTAATTTTTTAGTAATTAGGCAAAAACTAATAAAATTAGTGATTTCTCGCAAATTAAAAGTAACATGGATTTTGAATAATTTCACAGAATGGAGTGTAGTCAGGATGACCGAGCGGTCTAAGGCACCAGATTTAAGCTCTAGTTCTATAAAGAGAGCATGGGTTCGACCCCCATTCCTGAAATAATTTACATACATGTATATTTTACAATATTTTTTCCATATTATAATTTTTATTATTAACCAACCTTACAAAAGGAAGAGGAAGTTATCAATTCGACGCGTGTATATTTTTTATGTATGTTCACCGATTACTCCGAAACTATCCAACCGATTAATTTGGTTTTTATGTTAAATGAAAGAGGTTACTCTCGAATTGGTACCTCTTCCATTTCATCGAAATTGGTACTGTATTTTTTTAGTAATTAGGCAAAAACTAATAAAACTAGTGATTTCTCGCAAATTAAAAGTAACATGGACGTTGAATAAGTTCGCCGAGTGGTGAGCAGTCAGTATGTCCGAGCGGTCTGAGGCGCCAGATTTAAGCTGTGTTTCTCGAACGAGAGCGTAAGTTCGAACCCCAGTCCTGACATGCGTGTATAATTTACTATAATTTTTTCCGTATTATATTTTTTTCTAACCGACTTCAAAAAATCGTTAACTTTTCACTAAAAAGAGAAAAATAAACTTTTCTACGAAAAATTGAACCGACTTCAAAAACTAGTGCAAAGTGAAAAATAATTTTTTTTACATAATAGTTATAAGAAATTAAATTAAGAGTGTAGTATTTACCATGCGTATTATTTTATTTATGTACATTAATTTGATTTTTTGGAGTCGGTGCCAGCCAAGCCAAGTTCAAAATTAAAATGTATTATCCAATGCAAATCGTAAATGTATAAAGTTAAAATATTTTAACTAAATATTAAATCGTAAAAAAGCTCGTAGATACTTGGATATGTGTCTATTGGAAAATTACATGTAACTTGGCTTGGCTGGCACCGACTCCAAAAAATCAAATTAATGTACATAAATATATTTATACGCAAGGTAAATACTACGCTCTTAATTTAATTTCTTATTAGTATTATGTAAAAAAAATTATTTTTTACTTTGCAGTAGTTTTTGAAGTCGGTTTAATTTTTGGTAGAAAAGTTTATTTTCATTCCGTTTCATTTTTCTTTTCTTTGACGAATTAAAGAGGAATATCTTTTATTAATACTATTTCAAAGATAATAAAGTGAGAGACATTTGAAAGAGTTCTATTATGAACAATATACTCTCATTCCGTGAGCATTCTCTTAGCTGCTTTCTTAGCCAAACATGCTAGTTACGCAGTCTCACGCCAAGTGTGATGGAATATTGACGTTGAGGGATTGTAAATTTGTGGCTCTGGCAATTCAGAACGGGTGTGCTAATAACAAATAAAAGAATGTGTGCATGACTAAAGTACAATTTTGGAAGGAAAAGTTGCAATGGGAATGAAGGCCAAACCAAAAAAATATATAAAGCGATAAAAATTTCTTACAAAAGTTCAAAATTAATAAAATTGTTGATAATGCAAATTCTATTTTCATTTGCATGATCGACATCTCAATAAGCATAAACTTTGTTTAGAAAAACAGAAGTGGGAACATAAACTATATTACTATCTTACAACCAATGAAAAACAACTTGGAAAAATTATAAGGCTGATGATTCTAGCTTCATTTGGCATAATGCCAGACTTGAGAAAGCAGATCGCCAGGAATTACACTATATTGCCATTGATTATGGGACACTTGCGATTTTAGACATTTTACTAAATATCTAAAAAAATACATGAGGAATCATCTCGAAACTCTTAGTGTATAAATATAATAGTATACGTCATACATCTCCGTGAAGAGTTTTTACCGAAACTCCATAGGGGACCGTCAACAAATTAAAAAAGAATGAATATCTTTTGAATAACCCTGTCAAAACTAATGTAGCAAAAGCGCTCAAACTCTAGATTATGATTGAATGCCTTATTGTAATACACTGTGTTCATTTTTATGCAAATAGCATGCATACTCGCAGAGTAATTAAGATTTTTATAAAAATGGTCCCAAATTTTTCCAAGTTTTTTTCTTATAATTTTCAGAGTTTTTAATATAAAACAATATTTTTTTCAGAAAATATGACAAACAACATTGCACACAGTACCCTGTAATCAGAATTAAAAAATAATGAAAATTGTACACAAAATGAGTTGGTTTACTAAATAATTTTTTACTGCGCATGCGTCAACGATATCAAAATTTCATTTGCATATTATGTTAGCTAAATGTATAGAGCAACTTTTGTGAAAGTCACAAAATCATAACTTGAAAATTCTGAAAATAATCGTCAATTGAATAAGTTGAAAATCCGTTATTCTCAAAAAGAAGCAAAAACAAGAGGGGTTGTATCCATATATTCATTGATTAGTGTCAATATAGAATACACAATACGGGATGTTACGACTACTTTTGGATAAAATCCCTCATTTTTTTTGCTTCATTTTGGAAACAACGGATTTTGTCCTTTTTCTATATACGATTACTTTCAGAACTTTCAAGCTATAATTTTGAGACTTTTACAAAAGTTGCTCTATACATTTAGCTAACATAATATGCAAATGAAATTTTGATATCTTTGACGCATGCGCAGTAAAAAATTATTTAGTAAACCTACTCATTTTTCATACAATTTTCATTATTTTTTAATTCTGATTACAGGGTACTGTGTGCAATGTTGTTTGTCATATTTTCTGAAAAAAATATTATTTTATATTAAGAACTCTGAAAATTATAAGGAAAAAACTTGGAAAAATTTGGGACCATTTTTATAAAAACCTTAATTACTCTGCGAGTATGCATGCTATTTGCATAAAAATGAACACAGTGTATTACAATAAGGCATTCAATCATAATCTAGAGTTTGAGCGCTTTTGCTATATTAGTTTTGACAGGGTTATTCAAAATATATTCATTCTTTTTTAATTTGTTAACGGTCCCCTATGGAGTTTCGGTAAAAATTCTTCACGGAGATGTATGACGTATACTATTATATTTATACACTAAGAGTTTCGAGATGATTCCTCATGTATTTTTCTAGATATTTAATAAAATGTCTAAAATCGCAAGTGTCCCATAATCAATGGCAATATAGTGTATATGGGTAAGTGTAAGCGTGTTACATGCAGTCAGTTTGCATTTGATGTGTTTAATACAATGCTAATAGGTAAAAGGTTATCCGATGGTGAACAAATTAAAATATTAAATTTAAATGAAGCTGGAATGTCTAGTTATAATATTACAAGAAAGAAAAGAAAGATACAAGACTGCTGTAAACAGTTTTCTCCGAAATTTTGAAGTTTACGGTAGTAAGAAGCGTACAGGAAGACCGAAATCCTTAACTGTAAGGCAATCAAGACAAATCCAGAAGTTAGCTTGCGGACAATGAATGTCGTCTGCCCAAGTTAAAGAATAGTTCCAGTTACCATGTTCAGGCCGAACGGTAAAAAATGTTTTAAGTAACAATCTCATTGTTCAATAAAAATAAAATTATAATAAAGGAAAAACGCCACTTTCTAAACACCACAAAAATTCTCGCTTAGACTTTGCACGGAAGCATTTAACCGAAGGCGAACTTTGGAGAAATGTCTTTTCCGATAAAAATAAAAATAATTTCAGTGGACATGACGCGACGGCCGATACATTATTTTGGCATGATTTACGATAGGAACCTCATATTTTTTCAAAACGTCAATTTGCAGGTGGCTCGGTAATGGTTGAAGCTGCATTTGCTGCCTATTAACCACTCCAATTGTTTTCATGCATAATAAATTAATTTCAGTTATGTAATAAGCTATATTGGGAGATATTTTATCTATTGTTTCTCTGATAATTTCAGGAGACTGCATTTCAGCAACACAACGCTTCCGATCATTTTTCTAAGTCAACTAAATCTTGCCTGAAGGCTAATCAAGTGAAATGCTTTCAATGGCCAGCTCATAATACCGATCTGAATGTAATAGAAAACCTTTGGGGAATTTTAGCCTGAAATGATACAAAAAATGAGCGACAATTCAATTCAAAGTTAGATTTGATGAAAGCTGTTAAAAAAATACTGGAACAATATTCATGCAAATACTTTGTGTGGTCTGATAGATTAAATGAACAAGAAACTAGTCAAAGTCATCGAAGAAAAGGGTCTCACTGATGATTATTGATGAAATAGGTGTATCGACTTTATAATTGTTACAAGCTTACTTCGCAAAGAAAATTTTCTTAAGTCTGTTAACATTTAATTAAAGAAGTTACTAATGAAGTTATTTTTTTCTTTATTTCTAGTAGCATATAATATATCTGTATAAAATTTAGTAAATGTTTAATTTTCATTTTAATTTCAATTTGATATTTTCAAGTGGTTTTATAATCCCCCCGCCCCCACTGTATCTGTAAGAATTCACTATCATTCTTCTACTTATGATATTTTTAATATCATTTGTTTCTGCAAGAAAAAATAAAATATATTTTTCAAATAATATTGATGGGAATTTCTAAAGCTTTTTAGGGTTCCGTACTTAAAGAGTAAAAATGGAATCATTATAAGAACACTTCCAGTCTTGAAAAACTTGGCACGGAATAAGGCGGCGTTGAAAATTTGTAACCTCCTTCCAAATCGCGCTTAAGATAATGCCAAGTTTAAACTTTACACATAGGTTTTATTATAGCTACACTCTAAAAACATGTTAAATAAGTAAATGTTTTGAGAAAAGTTACCTATATTATATTTTTTATAATAGCTGATAAAGTGCGACAAGCGTTCTGTAATTAAATTTCACTAAACTATCTTAAAACATATTCACAGTCCTACGTACAGCATCAATTTATGATGTCACCACACTGAAGTATACAGATGCGAGAGGTACCATAGAGTGGAAATTGTAAATTCTATTATGAGTAATTTGTGAAAAAGGAGTCCTCTACATATCGCATAAACTTTAAATTTCCATAATACAACAGCAATTTTTGACAACATATTTGTGTTTGTTTGTTGAAGACAGTTCGAAAAAAGTAATAAGCTTAAATAATTCTTTTAAAATCTTCATTGAGTTAGAAAATTTCAAAGATTGAAGATTCTAATATTAAACGCATGTGACTAACTTTTATTTGTATCCACCCGTTTGAAATCTGGGTTTTTAGTGATATAATGAAAGCACCTAAATGAATTCCAAACATGTTTTCTTTTATAAAAATTTTAATTAATTCGGATAAAAAAATAATTACTTACATCAATTTTTGTATAAAACGAAGCTCGTAAAATTTATTGATGCGTAAGTTTACATTTCAATCCAATCATTTCTTTTCACGAGATATATAAATTTTGCATTTTAACTGTCCACGTGAGCCGCATCTTGTTATTTTAGGCATACACAGAAAAGAAAATTTTAGAGAGTTACTGAAAAGAAAATTTACTGCACTTTCTTTCTAATAAAGTGAGTTTTATTGATATTTAGAATGTTTATATAAATTTTAATAAATGATTGAACGTTTCCAGTATTTCTCCTTGTAAGACCTTAATTTTCTTCTTCGAAATTGAATGAAAAACCCATAAAACATTTTCTTTTATGACTGAATGTTAATTAAGAAAGAGTATAAAAAACTGCATATTTTGCACGATTTGTACCATGCATTTTTTTTCTTTGGTACTTCGATATAAGAAATTCAAAGATGCTGTTAAATTGGGTATTAAAATTTGCGAATTTAAAGTTGGCTCAACTTTCAAATATGAAGACTATCTCACAATGAAAATTTGATCTTAAAGTAGTGTATGGTAATGTTTCTTTCTTGGAGTTCTACTAATAATTGAAGAACTCAGATGATAAAGGCGGTAAGTGATACACTCATCGTTTTGAGATATTGAGCTGTAAAGTTCCAAATATTTGCTTTTATTGTCAAATACGTCCTTTTATCAATTAACATTTTTGCAAGTATTAGGTGTTTTTTTTTTTTTTTTTTTCAAATAGTAATTTAACAGATGGCAGTGAACATTGATTATCTTCCATCACATGATTAACTTTAATGTTTTTGGCACATACTTCATTTATCATCTGATCTATTTAATTGTTGTGCTAACTATTGGTATCCAATGTTGTACCAGGGTTGGTAAAAAACCAAGTTTAAAAAAAAAAAAAAAAAAAAAAAAAAAAAAAAAAAAAAACCAAAAATCATGTTTTTTTTGGATTAAACCGGGTTTTTTTTTAAATATGATTTCCTATTACATATACATGCATATTTATCAATAACAATAAATATTTTTGAAAATGTAAGTAATAAATTGATTTAAAAGTAATTCTAATCAATATAAATATTTAATATACAATTAGTTATGAAGAAAATTGAAATCATTTAAATATTAAACATTTTTAGAAAAAGCTGTCTTTTATATCATAAATAAAATGTTATACATAATCAAACATTGATACCTCGAAAATCTTAATATACAATCTTTTAATTATTAGCACTATAAATAAATGTATGATACAATGTCTTAAATAAAACTTCATATATATTATTTTCACAAGGCTATTCAAAATAATTTCTTTGAAATTCTTGTTATATGAGATGTCTGATTTTTCAGTTAGAAGACTACATTAATTATCTTTTAATGAAAATAAAGCATTTTATAAAGAATTTTCGGAATGATTTGAATTTAGCAGTAGAGTCTACACACTTTAAGAGGTGTTGTGTATTGCTATTTGACACTTCTCCTCTAAACTACCAGTTTAAAAGAAAAAGAGACAAACAGAATTCATAAAGGAAGCAAAAATAGCTATTTAATAGCTTTTAAGACTATTGAAAACATTGATCTTAAAATATAAAGCAGTTTTATAAATACTGTCTTCCACTAAAGCATTTAAATAGCCATGAGACTACACTGTAAAAAAAAATTCAAGAGGTTACTAAAAATTTCTTAGTAAATTTGTATTCCACAGAATTTTTTAGTAACCATTACAAACTTTTTTTTTGCAAATGAAACAAGCATTTCTTTTGTAAACTGAACAAAAGAATTTTTTGTATAACTAACTTAAAAATTTTTAGTATGAGCCACAAAGCAAATTTTAGTAATAGCTCCAAAATTACTTTTAATAACCATTACGTGCAACCGAAGCGGAGGAACGTCCTTCGAGCTGCATCCAGATTTCTGAAGCGGAAGATTTTCGGCACAAACGCAATAGATGGCAGCACTAAACATTCTTAGTTACTCCGACAGGATTTTCATAATCCCTTTATTAACCAGACACTACAGACATTCGGGGTGTATTTGGCAGTGGCAAGCTTCGAACTCGGGACCTTTTAGCCTGGAGTCCGTTACTATAACCACTATGCTATCAAGGCCACACCAACTGAGTTTTAGTAAGAGCTATTAAAAATATAAAACTATTAACTCTATTCGTTGCTAACTTTTTTCTAGTAATTCTTACAGATTTTCTAGTAACCGACTAAGATTACTAAAATTTTTTAGTAATTACAAGGATCACTAAAGTTTTTTTAGTAGATCGACCTTTTTTTTTTTACAGTGTACACACTATATTTTAACGCTTAGTACTTTTACATGTCTAACAAAAAATTACATCTTTTTAAGTATTTTTATGAGACTCTCTTTCTATTATGTCTCAAGCAAACCTTGCCTTGTCCCTTTCTCCCCAATTTTCTCGGCTGATATAAGTAGTGTGTTTGGAAGATAGAAGATTTAAATATATTTTATTGCATATTTTAATTAAATGTAAACAGGGGCTTCCCTAGCACCAAATTTTTCAATGTCTTCTCATTCGTCTTTATATCATGAGTTTTTTTTTTTTTTTTTTTTTTTTTAGATAATCCTCTCAATTAAGAAAATTTTCTTTTAGAGCTTCTCTGAAATCTTATAGGTCATTTTATGTTATTAAATGTAAATCTGTGTTTCTCAAACAAAAACTTTTTTTTTTATAAATATTACATATTAGGTAGCATTACAAAAAGTAAAAAGCTACTTATTGCAGTCGTCCGGAGGAAAGCACTTCTAAAAAATTTTGGAGGTACATTTCACTGGCCCCTCCACCCCCGGACCTGAAAATTTCGCATATGCCATTCGTTTGTACTTCGTTTGTACCGGTAAGTACCGAGAGATTTTCGTTTGTACCGGCTCCGGTACCGAGTTATTCAAGATTCAAGATGGAGGGGCCAGTGAAGCAGGGATTTCCCATAGTAAAAAAATTAAGTTTTTCCTATTTTGATGAAAATTTGTGAATCGTTTGTACTTCGTTTGTACCGGTAAGTACCGAAATATTTTCGTTTGTACCGGCTCCGGTACCGAGTTAATAAATTTTAAAGTTCGGGGGACAATTTCACTGGCCCCTCCACCACCGGACCTGGAAATTTCGCATATGCCATTCGTTTGTACTTCGTTTGTACCAGTAAGTACCGAAATATTTTCGTTTGTACCGGCTCCGGTATCGAGTTAATAAATTTTAAAGTTCGGGGGACCATTTCACTGGTCCCTCCACCACCGGACCTAGAAATTTCGCATATGCCATTCGTTTGTACTTCGTTTGTAACGGTAACTACCGAGAGATTTTCGTTTGTACCGGCTCCGATACCGAGCTATTAAATTTTAAAGTTGAGGGGACCATTTCAATGGCCCCTCCACCATCGGACCTGGAAATTTCGCATATGCCATTCGTTTTTACTTCGTTTGTACCTGTAAGTACCGAGAGATTTTCGTTTGTACCGGCTCCGGTATCGATGCATTAAATTTTAGAGTTCGGGGGACCATTTCACTGGCCCCTCCACCACCGAACCTGGAAATTTCGCATATGCCATTCGTTTGTACTTCGTTTGTACCGGAAAGTACCGAAATATTTTCGTTTGTACCGGCTCCGGTAACGAGTTAATAAATATTAAAGTTCGGGGGACCATTTCACTGGCCCCTCCACCACCGGACCTAGAAATTTCGCATATGCCATTCGTTTGTACTTCGTTTGTAACGGTAAGTACCGAGAGATTTTCGTTTGTACCGGCTCCGGTACAGAGCTATTAAATTTTAAAGTTGGGGGGACCATTTCAATAGCCCCTCCACCATCGCACCTGGAAATTTCGCATATGCCATTCGTTTTTACTTCGTTTGTACCGGTAAGTACCGAGAGATTTTCGTTTGTACAGGCTCCGGTAGCGAGTTATTAAATTTTAAACTTCGAGGGATCATTTCACTGGCCCCTCCACCACGGGACCTGGAAATTTCGCATATGCCATTCGTTTGTACTTCGTTTGTACCGGTAAGTTCCGAAATATTTCCTTTGTACCGGCTCCGGTACCGAGTTATTAAATTTTAAAGTTCGGGTGACCATTTCACTGGCCCCTCTACCACCGGACCTAGAAATTTCGCATATGCCATTCGTTTGTACTTCGTTTGTACCGGTAAGTACCGAAATATTTTCGTTTGTACCGGCTCCGGTACCGAGTTATTAAATTTTAAAGTTCGGGTGACCATTTCACTGTCCCCTCTACCACCGGACCTAGAAATTTCGCATATGCCATTCGTTTGTACTTCGTTTGTAACGGTAAGTACCGAGAGATTTTCGTTTGTACCGGCTCCGGTACCGAGTTATTAAATTTTAAAGTTCGGGGGACCATTTCACTGGCCCCTCCACCACCGGTCCTGGAAATTTCGCATATGCCATTCGTTTGTACTTCGTTTTTACCAGTAAGTACCGAAATATTTTCGTTTGCACCGGCTCCGGTACCGAGTTAATAAATTTTAAAGTTCGGGGGACCATTTCACGGGCCCCTCCACCACCGGACCTAGAAATTTCGCATATGCCATTCGTTTGTATTTCGTTTGTAACGGTAAGTACCGAGAGATTTTCGTTTGTACCGGCTCCGGTACCGAGCTATTAAATTTTAAAGTTGGGGGGACCATTTCAATGGCCCCTCCACCATCGGATCTGGAAATTTCGCATATGCCATTCGTTTTTACTTCGTTTGTATCGTTAAGTACCGAGAGATTTTCGTTTGTACCGGCTCCGGTACCGAGTTATTAAATTTTAAAGTTCGGGGGATCATTTCACTGGCCCCTCCACCACCGGACCTGGAAATTTCGCATATGCCATTCGTTTGTACTTCGTTTGTACCGGTAAGTACCGAAATATTTTCGTTTGTAACGGCTCCGGCACCGAGTTATTAAATTTTAAAGTTCGGGGGACCTTTTCACTGGCCCCTCCACCACCGGACCTGGAAATTTCGCATGTGCCATTCGTTTGTTCTTCGTTTGTACCGGTAAGTACCGAAAGATTTTCGTTTGTACCGGCTCCTGTACCGAGTTACTTAATTTTAAAGTTCGGGGGACCATTTAACTGACCCCTCCACCACCGGACCTGGAAATTTCGCATAGGCCGTTCGTTTGTACTTCGTGTGTACCGGTAAGTACCGAAATATTTCCGTTTGTACCGGCTCTGGCACCGAGTTATTAAATTTTAAAGTTGGGGGACCATTTCACTGGCTCCTCCACCACCGGACCTGGAAATTTCGCATATGCCATTCGTTTGTATTTTGTTTGTACCGGTAAGTACCGAGAGATTTTCGTTTGTACCGGCTCCGGTACCGAGTTATTCAAGAATCAAGATGGAGGGACCAGTGAAACGCGAATTTCCCATAGTAAAAAAATAAAGTTTTACCGATTTTGATGAAGATTTGTGAATCGTTTGTACTTTGTTTAACCGGTAAGTACCGAAACCTTTTCGTTTGTACCGGCTCCGGTACCGAGTTATTAAATTTTAAAGTTCGGGGGACCATTTCACTGGCCCCTCCACCACCGGACCTAGAAATTTCGCATATGTCATTCGTTTGTACTTCGTTTGTAACGGTAAGTACCGAGAGATTTTCGTTTGTACCGGCTCCGGTACCGAGCTATTAAATTTTAAAGTTGGGGGGACCATTTCACTGGCCCCTCCACCATTGGATCTGGAAATTTCGCATATGCCATTCGTTTGTACTTCGTTTGTACCGGTAAGTACCGAAATATTTTCGTTTGTACCGGCTCCGGCACCGAGTTATTAAATTTTAAAGTTCGGGGGACCATTTCACTGGCCCCTCCACCACCGGACCTAGAAATTTCGCATATGCCATTCGTTTGTACTTCGTTTGTAACGGTAAGTACCGAGAGATTTTCGTTTGTACCGGCTCCGGTACCGAGTGATTAAATTTTAAAATTCGGGTGACCATTTCACTGGCCCCTCTACCACCGGACCTAGAAATTTCGCATATGCCATTCGTTTGTACTTCGTTTGTAACGGTAAGTACCGAGAGATTTTCGTTTGTACCGGCTCCGGTACCGAGTTACTTAATTTTAAATTTCGGGGGACCATTTCACCGACCCCTCCACCACCGGACCTTGAAATTTCGCATATGCCGTTCGTTTGTACTTCGTTTATACCGGTAAGTACCGAGAGATTTTCGTTTGTACCGGCTCCGGTACCGAGTTATTCAAGATTCAAGATGGAGGGACCAGTGAAACGCGGATTTCCCATAGTAAAAAAATAAAGTTTTACCGATTTTGATGAAAATTTGTGAATCGTTTGTACTTCGTTTGTACCGGTAAGTACCGAGAGATTTTCGTTTGTTCCGGTTCCGGTACCGAGTTATTAAATTTTAAAGTTTGGGGGACCATTTCACTGGCTCCTCCACCACCGGACCTGGAAATTTCGCATATGCCATTCGTTTGTACTTCGTTTGTACCTGTAAGTACCGAGACATTTTTTTTTTGTACCCGTTCCGGTGCCGAGTTATTAAATTTTAAACTTGGGGGTATAATAAATTTATTATTATTGATATTGCAATAAGAGATGCTTCTATTAAAAACTTAAAAAGTTTTAGATAATATTAAAAAAATATTTAATTAAATTGAATATCATAACTTGAAAATTGACGAAGTTATGATTTTATTTTCTCCCAAAAATTCATTTTTTTTTCGCCGCTTGAGCCCATTTTCAACTTTATCAAAAATCTGTCATGAATAAACTTTTGGCCCATTTTTTAGAAGTAATAAAACTTTAAACTAGAGATGGGAAATATAGTTATTTTTTGTTAACAAGTTACATCATTCCGCAGTAGCACTTGTAACAGGATATCGAAAAAACGTCATAAACTTCTTAATTAAAATAGATCAGAGATTGTATCAATTTAAAGTTTATATTACTTCTAAAAAATAGACGAAAAATCTATGTATGAAAGATTTTTGATAAAGTTAAAAATGTACTCTGAGGGCGAAAAAAAATAGGATTTTTGGGAAAAGAAGTACATAACTTCGTCAAATCTCAAGATATCAAATCGAACTAAATTTTTTATAAATGTTCTCAAAATTAGCTAAAACATTTGCATATACAAGTTTTTGATAGAAATACTTACCGATTAAAAAAAATTAAAAACGAAAACAAATGGGGAGGGTGTAGAAAAAGAAAAAAGGCCATAACTTCGTAGAGATCTCCACGGGCCGGGCTTGGCCCATGGCCCGTACCCGGCCCGGCGGAATCGTTTCGAATTTTCTAACGGGCCGGCCGGCAAAAAAATTGAACGCGCCAGACGGGCCGGGCCGATAAAAAAAATTTCGGGCCTACCGGCCCGTTCTGAAGATTTGAGCAGAAAAGGTAAAATATGAGCTATTTTACACGAAAATTATTTTAACGAGAATAAGTATAAATGCGGCCATACTAGTTTGACAGCATCAATATAAAAATGCACAGTGTATCGGCATCGGTGAATTACATTATGTGTAACCCGTTTTAATATTTTTTTAGCTGACTCATGCCGGTCCGAGATCACGCTTGCATTATTTTTCTACATATAGATTGGCCGGACCGGTACTAGACTTAATTATTGGCAGAAAACATGATTTGTAAAATTATTAACAGCGATAAAGAACTTACGTTAGCTTAGTCTTCGGATGTATACTTCTTGATGATTTTTAAATTAATTTCTCAATAATGCGAAAGTTTGACACATTTTCGGATTAATTTTAAATTGCAAAAGTATAAAAGTGATAAGCCTAACTATTGAAGGGATTTCGAATCGAATAGCGTTTTTCATTTTTGGTAAATAAAATACTTGTATAACCTTGTTGAGATATAATAGTTTCTCAAATGATTGCAGGTTTTTCTCCCTTTCCTTTCTATTGCTTCCGGAAATTCTATTACAAACGCTAATTATGACAGTATTTTATTTGTTTGCAGTATTCTTAAATTGCTTGTATCAAAAAATGGATAACGCCATTCCATTATATAGTTTCTGAATAAAGATATCTGCTAATCTTATGCGTTTCTGAGAAAAAAAAAATGAATTTAGAAATGTATCAGAAAGGAGTTTCTTTGAATTTAAGAATGAATTTGGATTTGAAATCTATAATAAAATGATATAGAAATATATTTATAAATCTTCTTTTATTAAACAGCTTCAAAATTAACGATGTTTTTGGCTTTCTTTCTTTTTTCTTTTATTCTAAGCCATATTATTTTTTTATTGAATCTTTATTCGAATGTTGAAAGCCGAAGAATCTAAGTAATCATTAATGTTGTTAATGTGTATTTGCTGTAAATTATACTGCAAAATCATTCCATAGATATGTATGCAGTAGGGTGGAGCTAAAAAAAATTTTTTTTTTGAAAATCAAAAACGGGTAGGTGCCAAAAGTTGCCTTTATACTAGTACATCAACTGCGTGAAATTTTACCGCTGAAAAAAAATGGCTTGAGTCTGCGCTTTTGCTCCAAAAATCGAGGTTTTGGGTAAAATTTGTCATTTTTTGACATTTTTTCAAAAAAATTAAAAAATTCCTACAGAACTGGTTAGCATTTAAAAGTGTTGCTTAGACCATTATATTTATCTGCTTAACATATTTAAACTATAAAACAATATGTTTATTCCCTATAGCTGGAGCAAACAGACAACTTTTAGTAAGAAAACAGCATTACCACTCTATTGGGTCATACAACGAATTGTTGTTTTTAATACAGCTCTTGTTTACAAAACTACCTTGGACATGCGTCGTGGAGGTGGCTATATTTCCTATACCACCCGGCCCAACTATTCGATCATCTTAGTACAGTGTTTTATTTATACATTGATTTGTGATTTTCTTTATACAAATTTGGCATGTTTTCGATGCTTCCACGTTGGTTATCTGTTCTTTGCATCCACATGCTGCTGTAACTATCTTCATGTATATTTTTACAGTTTATACAAAAAAAATGACAAGCAGAGTAATGCACGGGAATATTATTAAAGGGATCTATTCGGTCATTTATTATATTTATCAAACTTACATTCAGTTGATGAATAGTGATTGGAAGTTCTGTTACCACAACATTTTTCAATCAATTGTATTTTTTTTTTTTTTTTTTTTTTTTTTTTTTTTTTTTTTTTTACGTAATGATTTGTTTCAAAGATGATTTCAGATATTTCAACTATAAGTATGCCATAATTTATTCTACTTTTGCATTTTTTATATGTTGAGAAGCGAGCTGTTTAATGTGATGCTGATCGTCAGCGAGAATTGCAATGAAAATTTGTTCTCCATGTGTAAAGCAATCGCTGTTGTAAATAACCTTTTTTTGCAGTAGTTTTATGCCGTTTTCTAAGTATTTTCGTATCCAGGTAATTTCCTATTAACTTTTAGATCCCCTTTTTATGAGTGGACAACATTTGGTGGTAAAATGTCCTGGGCATAAACTTATAATGCATAGTACTTTATGAGGGAATGTACGGATTCTAGTCGACTATAGGTGCTCATTTAAAAATAGGAGAATTTTATTTGTCACTGTGAACCATTTTGCATGGGGTAAGCTTAGAATTGTGTATAATATTGAATCATTCGCTACTACTCCAGTGAATTTCCTCTCCGTCAATTATTTGAGAAGTCGATATAAAACGTTCTAAGCTACATGGAGTCACTGGATCAGTAAGGAAAATCTTTGTCTACGTACTATTCACTTCCTATTGCAATTTTTTATAAAATAGATAATAATTTTGAAAAATAATTTTCTCAAATTATGCAAAAGATACTAGATTATGTAAAAACAGACTAGAAATTTCTGTCGGAGATTGCAAAGCTAATTCATAAGGAAAACTATTTCTCAGAAAGAATGGGAAATAGGAATTTAGAAAACACCTCACACAAAAGACAGCTCATAAAGTTAATAAAATTTTCCGCTTTATATAAGCACAGATTGGAAATCAGCGTCTACATGTTCACTCACAAAATGTATAGTCCAAGTTTATACCACGGGATGTTTTATACCAAATGTACTACACATCTAAATAATAGGTCTAAAATCTTATTAGAAATTACTAGACTACGGAACAACACAGGAAACGACATAAAGCATACTAAAACTTCTTTAGAAATATTGTTGTTTTACACGCAAATTTTGTTTGCAATCCTCTGTGACGATCGTCATAATATTAAACAGCTAGCTTCTCAGCATATATTCAATGTAATAGGTTCAATAAATGATGACATACTAAAAATCGAATTCATACAATCAATTTTTTGGCAAATCATTGCATATAAAATGTAATTGATTGAAAGAATGCTGTGATAACAGAACTTCCAATCATAATGTACTAATTGCATGACATTTTAATGAAGATAATAGACTGCTGAATAGGTTCAATTAAGAACATACCCAATACATTACTCAGCTTCTCTTCTGTTGTACATGGTATAAAAATATACGTGCAACAGGTCACACCAGCATGATCCAAATCATCCAAAGTCAGTGAATACAAGCAAGAGATAAATTACTTTGATATATAGAAAACTTATACTCGTCTTCGGCAAAAAAAATAACAATTCAATACATAAATAAAACACTGGGCTTAGATGATTGGGTGGTTGAGACGGGTGGGATAATGCAACCACCCCTATGAGTTATACAGGGTGAGTCATAAATATCGAAACAATAGGCTATCTCCTTAAATATTGCCTCTAGACCCATACTTCCAATTGCAAAAACTCATAAAAAAGGTGAAATTTCTGATAATATAAGTTGTAACTCCATGGGGGGGTCTATATGAAAAAATACATAAATTAAATTTTTATACAGCCCCCGTAGAGCAAAATTCCCAATTAGGAAATTATTCCTTATCCATTCCTAATTTGAACAAAAAAAATTTCATCTCCGTATCTGAAAACCTGACAAAGATATTAAAATCCGAAATTCTCAAAAATTCGCGACTTACACCACTTTACCATGCCTATAAACGATGTGTGTTTCATCCATTTTCAAAGCAAATAAGGGATCGTTCACAAATTGTCCGTTATTATATGTCGGTTTAAGACCGTGCCTGTTATTTGGACATAATAAAGCAGCGTATTGATTTAAATCAAAACTTGTTTTCTAAACATGTTGATCGTTAGCACGGAGGTCTGAATAGATCAAAATATATAGGTCCAGTCCTAAACCGACCTATAGGGAAAAAAGTTCTGCCCGGCATGAAATAATGTTGAAATCATAATCCGGACCAGACTGGAAAAAAGCTTACATCATAGCCGGATCAGCCGAGAATTTTTAGATACTTTTTTACTTCAGTATAGTTAAAAACTGTTATGCGTGGAGGAGTTCTGACCAAAAATATTTAATATAGATTTTCGATTTTTATATTTATACTTTTTTATTATTAAAAAAGCGCCAAAGGCTGTGATATATTCATTTTATCAATGAATCTCTGTTTATATGTAAATGTTTCACTTATATTTTATTATTGCTAATCCACATCCCGTGCGTTGGAGACTTTGAAAAATGTTATATAGTGAAACCTTTTAAGACGGAATCACATAGGAAAGAAAACATACGTAATAGAAAAATGCCCTTCCTAGGAGGGTTAAATGGAGTTTATTTTTTTCTCAGGTATTATTGTATTTATTTTGCATGGATCAACATATTTTCTGTTTAAGACAGAATTCCGTTATAGGCATATTTTTTTTCTCTGGTTTTATTTTGTTTAATTTTTTAGCATTTAAATATACTATTCTTAAAAAAATCAATTTTAAAGATTTTTTTTTCTTTTTGTAAAATAAAAGCGATATTAAAATTTAAATGGTTTTTGTAAAAATATTGATTGAACCAAATTTTACTTATTTTATGCACGTATTAGGTCAGTCAGAGGCTTTGATTTTAATACGGATTGTTCGAGACCGGGATTTAAAATTTCGTCCAGTGCAGACCTAAGAATCTCCGGTATGAAAAATAGGTTAGGCCCGGATAGGCGAGTCTTCAGAAAAAAGTAACGTCTCTGTCCTGATTTGACCTGACTCAGAATACAGATTTTTTAACAGCCTCTCTAAGACGATAAAAAGCTTGAAGTTGTGAGAGCTAAATTTGTAAAAAGACTTAATCTGCATCTTAGGAAAGCATTCTTTTAAATAACTGATGGGCAATAAAACAGTACATTTCGTTTTTCTGTATAATGACTTTTTTTTCCCGACTATTTCTTTTCTTTAAATTATTAAAAGTTAAGAATTGTTAAAGAAAAAAAATACAAACTTGAAACATGTCATTTTTAATTATTTTACATTAGTTTTGTTTCAAAAAATGAAAAATTATTTACTTTTGAAAATATGATTTTTTAAAAATTATTACTTTTTAAATAAATATTTTTAATAGTTCTACGATAAATATTGAAAAACAAAAACCCCGAAACAAAACTAAAATCCGATTTTCATTTTTAATTAAATAGAAAGAAATTGAAATCCGATAAATAATGTTTGGAGTTATAACGATTTTTAAGTATCCCATTTAAACCAGTACTAACCATATTTTTTTTTTTTTAGTTTTTATGATAAATTTTAGGATGTGATTTTCTTAGCAAACTATATGGCTAACCATCACAAAAAGAAAAAAAAACAAAATTCTAACTCAAAATATAGATTTTTTACGCGTTTCCTACAACTGTTAAAGTAACATTGACTTTTGAATTGCGCGCATTTCAATTTGTGTCTAATCCCTTAAAACCTCATGAATTATTCAAACGGTTATAACTCCGCGAATTTTGAAGATATGAAGATGCAACTTTTTGTGTATTATTCAGGACTGGATAAGGAAAGTTTTCCTAATTGGAATTTTTATCCTACGGGGGCCGTATAAAAAGTTAATTTTCGTATTTTTTCAAATAGACCCCCCATGGAGTTGCAACTTATCTTATCAAAAATTTCACCTTTTTTATGAATTTTTGCAATTGGAAGTATGGGTCTAGGGGCAATATTTAAGGAGATAGCCTATTGTTTCGATATTTATGACTCACCCTGTATATACAGTAGTTTTGAAAGCAGCTAGGTAAGAAATGCATTCAAAAGAACATTTCGTCGTATGCTCCAATAGAGAGGTTAACACTGTTTTTTCACAAAAAGTTGTCAGATTTGCTCCAATTATACAGACTACAGACATTGTTCTATAGTTTAAATATGTTAAGCAGATAAATATAAAGATCTAAGCAACACTTTTAAATACTAACCAACTCTGTAGGAATTTTTTAATTTTTTTGAAAAAATGTCAAAAAATGACAAATTTTACCCAAAATTTCGATTTTTGGAGCAAAAGCGCAGACTCGAGCCATTTTTTTTTTCAGCGGTAAAATTTCAGGAGTTGATGTACTAGTATAAAGGCAACTTTTGGCACCTACCCGTTTTTGATTTTCAAAAAAAAAAAAAAAAAAAAAATTTCCCCCCTAGTATGCAGTATTCTTTAAAGAAATCTTAGTTATATGATAAACATCTGATTTTTTTAGAAATCGTAGAAATTGTAACAGGCCAAAACGGGCCGGGTAGGGCCTGTTTCCGCTGATTTTTGTACGGGCCGAGCCGGGCCTAAAATATAAAAATTCAAACGGGCCGGGCCCGGGCCGAACTTTTGAGTTTTACAACGGGCCAGGCCGGGCCGAAATAACTTTCCTACGGACCAGGCCGGGCCCGGGCGTGGAAATTCCGGCCCGTGCACACCTCTATAACTTCGTCAATTCTCAATCTATCAAATCCGATTAAATTTATTTTACATCTTCTCAATAATAACTACAACTTTTATACTGAGTTTTTTATGGGACCAATTCTTATAGCAAAAGTAAATAAAACAAAAAAAGTAAAAAACCCCTCAAATCCAAACTGCTTATATTCTGACTCATTTTTAAATCATTTTTCCTTTAAACGCTTCCAAATGGCATGGCCTCTTATTTAGGAACTATATAATGTGACGTATTGGTCAATTTTTTGATAAAGGCACAATATATTTGAAAAAAGACTGTCAAAATGGGTATTTTGAGCAGAATTTCCTGAAGCTATAGTGATTCAAAAATTGAGGAAGTATTCAAATAACATATTGCTTTTTTTCTGACTCATTTTTAAATCCATTTTTGCTCTCAAATGCATCCAATTGGCAGGTTCTCTTATTTTGAAACTGTATAATGTGCCGTATAGGCCAGTTTTTTTAATATATTAAAAAAAAAAGAAAAGAAAACTGTCAAAATGGACATTTCGAACAAAATTGCTAGAAGAGATCATGATTTTAGAATTGATGTTGTATTCAAATAACAAATTGCTGATTTTATGACTCATTTTTAAATTCAATTTTGCTCTCGGAGGCATCCAGTTAACAGATTCTCTTATTTAGAAATTCTATAATGTGTCGTATTGGTCAGTTTTTTGATAAAGGCTGAATATGTATATATATATACACATTTTAAATCTGTCAAAGTGGGCATTCCGCACAAAATTTCCCAAAGCGATCGTGATTGATGAAATGAGGATGTATTCAAATAAGAAATCGCTTATTTTATGACTCATTTTTAATTTCAATTTGTTCTTATACCCATTCAATTGACAGTTTTTTCTTATTTAGGAACTGTACAACGTGCCGTATTGGTCGATATTTTAATAAAGTTAGAATATATTTCAAAATGTGCTGCCAAAATGGACATTTGAGCCGAATTTTGCTTAAGATGATTCTGAAAATTCCAGTTCTTACAGAAATATGAAATTAAAAATTTTCAAAAGCGACCAAATAAAGTTGTTAAACTGGGTTTATCTCTAATCATATTTTATTTTTTGTTGTTGAAATGACCACTCTTCGAAATCTACCTCCGCCTATAGGCCAAACCGACAGGGATTTTTATTTTCTTAATCTGTTATCTGCATCGCGAAAATTTTAGAAGCTTTATCACTCAGGAACTCATGTGAAAGTGGGGTCAAGTGGGTCACACATTAATTGACAGTGTTGTAAATCACTGACGTAACTCTTACTCCTTACATCTCTTAATAGGGACAGTTTAATTCTAATAGATTTAACCGAACATGTTATCAGCATGTTTCTTTAGTAGGGGACATTTATTTTTAGAAGGTTTTTTCTCATTTTCATGCAAATTAATGATGAAAGTTCAAACACCTACCAGCTGGTAAACAAAAGTTTGAAATAGGATTTTTCCGAGATACTTAACAATAATAAAACTTTATGAGGTTCATTACTAGATGTCGTGCCAGATTCTAATTGTGAAGATACAGTATTTCTATAAAGATTTTTAGCAGGCGTGAGATTTGATTTGCGGGGGAAGGGAGGAGGCAAACAACGATTTTTTATCTTCCGTAAAATGCGCTGGGATCAACTCTTAGCTAGAGTGAAAAATATAGAGAACAAAAGGATCGTGTTGATACATTCCGACAAAGGTGCCATGTTGTTGTTCTAAATTAAAAGTCTTGAAGTCTTTCTTGTTTTTATTCCACAAACACAAACACTAACACAATAACAAATACACATAACATTTAAAAAAAACTATTAAAAATTATCATCAATCTTATAAGAAATTCCAGGAGAGCATGCCAAGAATTGCTCTATATTCAAGTAGAAAAATTATTCCAAACTGAAGTAAAAACCAATAACTTTCTGCCAGGTTCGGGAACATTACGTAACGGCGTGAGAGACAGTTAACTCCGCCCACCGACACGTGATACAATAAATTCGTAACATACTGCCCCGCCATGAACAAGGGGTTCATCAAAAATTTAAGAAAATAATGTTGAGAAATTCAGTTAAATATTTAGTATAATATTACTTAAATCAATATATATTCCAAGTATAGATTTAAATTCAGATATAAAAATTTATAAGAAACAATAATATCTAAGATAATAAAGATCCAAGAGTGAAACCAAGAAAGTAAAACAAAAACATTTTAAAAGATAATCAAATATTAAAGTAAATTGCTTAAATTTAAATTCAATTCAAGATCAAGCTAATATATACATATGCATAGTCCTGGAAAGTGACATCAAATTTCCATACTCTATCTAGGGTAAATCATGCTATACTTTTTAAAAAAGACATTCTATACAATAATAGTCTGAGTATGAATAATATAATTCTAAAATAATATTTAACTATCATATTTAAATCAAGATCACAATAAAATTGCAAATATGAAATTCAAAAAATAATGCAAATATTTATACATTTCAATACTTACTCAAAACATATTTCAGTAAATAAAATTATATCATAAGGCTTAAAAAAAAACAGATAAATATATACAATATAATAATGTTCTAAAATGTTCTGTTACTTGAAAGAAAAAGAAAGAAAAAGTTTTACTTTCAGTTCTGAAGCTCCAAATTGTACAGCAATTGTACAGGTCTTTTTATGATTGATGATTCAGTTTTTATCTTGCAAGCCCTCACCTTGCCTTCTCGTCCAGGAAATAATTCAAGAATTCTACCTAATTTCCAAAAATTTCTAGGTAAATGATCATCTTTGATCAAAACTACATCGTTAACTTTAAATTGAGGAATATTGGTTTTAACCGAACTAGAATGAGCAGATCTCAAATTTAGCAAATACTCATTTTTCCATCTTGACCAAAAAGATCTCATTAACTTTTCTCGATAGTTAAAAGCTTTTACAAAAATTTTCCTGGAAGAGAAATTTGAATCAAGGTGAAGTCTTACTGAAGGTAGTGAAGTTATCCTTTTTCCTAAAATAAAGTGCGCTGGAGTTAAAGCAGTTGGCTCTTCGGCATCACTACCAACGTAAGTAATTGGACGGGAATTGATCATTCCCTCAATTTCAAGAAGAATAGTGTGTAACTCATCAAGAGTCAGAGAAGATTTTCCAAGAGTTTTCCGCAGGGCAACTTTTACAGTGCGAACCATACGTTCGTAGAATCCGCCCCACCAGGCGGCTCGTTCAACAATGTACTTCCATTTGATGGAATTTGAAGCACAGTAATTTTTCACATCTTCATGATTTATTATTGTCCACAGATGTTTCAATTCTTGATCGGCACGCTTAAAAGTACGTGCATTATCTGATAATACTAACGATGGTAAGCCACGTCGAGCAATAAACCGTCGAAAAGCAAGAAGAAATGTCTCAGTTGACAAACTGCTGACAAGTTCAAGATGAATACCTCTTGTCACTGCACACGTTATTAGAAGAATATAATGTTTAGTATTGTCATATTTCACAAACAATGGACCCGCAAAATCAACACCAATAACCGAAAATGGAGCTGCTTGATCCACTCGATCAGCTGGTAGTGGAGCCACTGTTTGGTTTCCTGGCGAAGAATTGAATTTTTTGCAAATAATACAGTTTTTAAGAAGAGATTTTATCGTTTGTCTGGCTCTAGTTATCCAGTATCTTTCCCTTAACTGAACTAATGTGTGAGCTACACTAGAATGAAAAACTTTCTCGTGGGAATTCCATATTAATAATTTTGTGAACTTTGATATAGGCGGGAGAATAATAGGATGCTTTTCATCCGTTGACAAATGAGATTTCTGTAATCTTCCTGAAACGCGTAATATATTTTCGTTATCCAAGAAAGGGTTTAAACACAATAAATTAGAATCTTTAGGGATAGGTTTTCCATTTTTTAAGCAACTAATTTCATCAAAATAAAATGCATTTTGCTCAATTTTTATCCAAAACTGTTCTGCATTATATAATTCATCTGACGTAAGAGCACCTTTTCCTGAATCTCGATAACTCTATTTGAAACAAACTGTTTCCATTTAGACGGGGAACCTCTGATCCAGTGTAATACTATGGTAGAATCACACCATAAATATATCTTCTCGATCCACTTAAAAATATCCTTCAAGTGCTTAACTAATATTGCTGCTATTACAGCGCCCATTAGTTCTAAACGAGGTAACGTTATTTTTTTAATCGGGGCTACCCTTGCCTTAGAAATTACCAAATTAGAGTTAAAAGTGTCATGTGACGTTTTATATCTAAAATACGCCACTGCTCCAAAAGCTTTCAATGAAGCATCAGAAAATATATGTAACTGTATATTTTCTCCATCTACAAAATCGGGAAAATAATACCTAGGAATTTTGATTTTTTGTAAATCCTTAATTTCAATACAACATAATAACCACTTATCTTTAATTTCGCCTGAAAATTCTTCATCCCAATCCAAACCAAGTTGCCACAATTCTTGCAAGAGACACTTTAATCGTATCAAATAAGGAGAAATAAATCCAGAAGGATCAAAGATTTTTGCGTCTATGTGAAGTACATTTCTTTTGGTACATTTAAATTCATTTAAATCTGATAATACTGATGTTAAATTCAGACACAATATATCTTCCTTATTACTCCAGTTAAGACCTAGTACTTTTAAATATTTATCAGAATGTTCATTTATTTCAATTTTTGGATTGGAATTTTTCCACAAATTTTTTAACTCATCAGAGTTGGTGTCAAACTTTCTCATAGTCATGTTTGCGTCTTTCAAAATAGAAACAGCGTCAGAAGATAACTGAAATGCTTCTTGAACAGTGGAACTTCCATAAAAAAGGTCGTCCACATACAGGGAATTATTTAATATTTCGTAAGCGAGAGGATGCGAAATTTTATATCTCATAAGATGGGTTTTAATAGTCGCTGCCAAAACATACGGCGAACTGGTCACGCCGAAACAATGTCTATTAAAATGATACAGTACTACTGGTTGAGATTTGTCGCAATTTTTATAATACAAAAAACATAAGAAATTTCTGTCGCATTCTGAAACCTGTATTTGTAAGAAAGCTCTAGCTATATCTCCACAAAACCCTACCTTATACTCTCGAAATTTCAAGATAACATCTACTAAATCAGCATTTAAATTTTCCCCCGAAAGAAGACATTCATTTAAACTGTAATTAGATGTTTGTTTACTGCTAGCGTCAAATACGACGCGTGTTTTAGAGCTATGAGAAGATTCCTTAATTACTTCCCTGTGCGGCATTGTATACCTATTAGAGCAATTCTCATCACACATTTGTATTATTTTCTCTTGAAATTGTTCTTTCATGACTGCATTATATCTTTTAAATAATGTTTCATCCTTATCAAAACGCTTTTCTAGATACGTAAATCTTGTCTTTGCAACATAAAAATTATCGCTTAAATTATTTCGCAAATCTGTTGATTTCCAAAGCAAAGGAGCTTGATATCTATCATTTATAAATTCTAAATTGTTTTGAAAAACATCTAAATTATCCGAAGCTAATTTTGTTTCGTTATTTGACAGGAATGACTCAATGTTCCATAAACATGTCAGATCTCAGATCTTTCTCTTTAGATGAACAAAATACATTTAAACAATGATCAGAATTGATTAACTGGTTATCTGGCAGCTGTCCAACAACCGTTTCGCCAAAAATAGAACCTTGAAAATATAATTTATTGTTTATTTTTGCAAACGATCCTGTCAAAGTTTGATGAATGTAATTCGCGCCAAGAAGGATTTGAACGGGATAATCTATTTCGAAAGTGTCAGCAAATTTGATTTCTTTAGAAATGACATTTATTAACTGAGGACTTACATTTTGCAATAAATGAGTGCCATAAATTTCATCAGTAATTAAAGCTTCAACATCAATAGATTTATAAGGAAAAAATCTACTTTTTAAAGTTATTTTTACACATTCAAATTCAGATTCAGTAGGTGTTCTATTAGAAAATGTGTAAATGAAAAGTTTTTCTTTTCTTAAGACTTTTGCATTTAAGGCTTTCGCTAAATCGCTTCTAATAAATGTTTTAGTAGAAGCTGAATCATACAATATTCTAGCGATTATTTTTTTACTTTTACTTTCGACTTGTACGACGGCTGTCTGAAGTAACGTCGTATATTTTTTCTTCGAATTCTCTGATTCATGGACCGATGACATAACGGTATCATTTTCGGGAATTTGTTTATCTTCTTTTATTTCAGAATTAGCATTTTGAACTAAATTTTTGGATTTTGTTTGGGGGCAAAACAGGTGGTTATGTTGATAACTCTCACATGTATTACATGGTTTAATTTTCACTTTACAAACTGATTGTAAATGTTTATAAAAACAGCGATAACACCTGCCTTCTTTTTTCAGTTTATATCTTTTTTGTTCATTTGTTAAGATTTTACATTCTAATCCAGTATGGGAATTAGAATTGCAAAAAATACAAGCATTCTTAACAATTGTATTCAATGCAGCCGCTGACGGGAAATTACTTTTTGTTTTAAATTTATACTTAGATTGTTCAGTTTTCGAACGAAATGTGTCCTGATTTTTTAAGGAAGGAACTGAAATTAAATTTGCAGCTTCTAAAGATTCAATTTCAAATTTTATAAACTGCATCAATTCATTAATATCACCCGCTTTATTAGGATCTTTTTTCCTATGGAATTCCACCACTAAATTATGTGGTAATTGTTTTAACAATATAGGGATTAACAAATATCCTAACTTATCCAAATCAATACCCATAGATTGTAAATTTCGGATACTAACTTCACTTTCATCATAAAGATTCCTAAGCGCTCTAATATTTGAAGAAAACTTAACGGGTTCCAATTCCAGTAATTTGTTAACAAAACAACTTATCAATTGTTCTTGTTTCCCATATCTTTCTTTTAGTAAAGATAAACAAGACTTGTAGTTTTCTTCTTTTAAGGCAAATCCTGCTATTGTTTTATAAGCTTCACCAGTAAGGAAAGATTTCAAATATAAAAATTTATCAATAGTGCTTAAAGATTTATTTGAATCAATGGCGCTTTCAAAACTATTAAAAAATTTCAAAAAATTTTTCGGATCGCCATTGAACGTGCTAATGTTAAGTTTCGGTAAATTTACCGAAATTTGTGATTGCGAAGCTGTATTAATATGAGAAATATTGTTATTTTGAACAGATTCAGCTTGTTCGATTTCAAATTCGTTTAATTTTAATCTAACACTAGATTTAGATTCCATAATTGATTCATCATACTCAAGGGACTTTTGAATTTCGGTTTCGAATTGCGTTTCATCTGTAATTATTTCCTCAATTTTTTCATTTAGTGTTTTAAGTTCATTTTGTTTTTCTTCTAAATTTAACAGATATTCTGACAACTTAAATTTATCGCTAGTATTTTGAGTATTAGCACTCGAAATGAAAGTTTCAATAGTACTAATTAACTTAGTACATGATGTTCTTAAAACTTTTCTTTTTGCTTTTAATTTCTCAAGCGATTGCATTTTTAACTAGTAACAGAATTAATAATAATAAATAAAAAAGTACGATACCTTTGCTTCGAACTTACTGTTCGAATTTATCCTACAGGATGAGCTCGTTCACGACTATATTCCAATAATGCGAGGAACTAAATTTCTTTAAGTTCACGCGTTTTCGGCACCATGAAAAATATAGAGAACAAAAGGATCGTGTTGATACATTCCGACAAAGGTGCCATGTTGTTGTTCTAAATTAAAAGTCTTGAAGTCTTTCATGTTTTTATTCCACAAACACAAACACTAACACAATAACAATTACACATAACATTTAAAAAAAAAACTATTAAAAATTATCATCAATATTATAAGAAATTCCAGGAGAGCATGCCAAGAATTGCTCTATATTCAAGTAGAAAAATTATTCCAAACTGAAGTAAAAACCAATAGCTTTCTGCCAGGTTCGGGAACATTACGTAACGGCGTGAGAGACAGTTAACTCCGCCCACCGACACGTGATACAATAAATTCGTAACATAGAGGTCTGCACGGGCCAGGGCTAGTAGAATAGTTCCGAATTTTCTAACGGACCAGGCAGTGCCGGGCCTGCAGAATATATATATATATATATATATATATATATATATATATATATATATATATATATATTTAAGGAAGGGTCGAGCCGGGCCGATAAAAAAATTTAGCTTGCCTACCGGCCCGTTATGAAGTTTTAAGCAGAAACGATAAAATATGAACTATTTTCAATGAATATGGCGTTAACGAGAATAAGTATAAATGTGCGTCACGAGCCGGTACTAGTTTGGCAACATCAATACAGAAATGTAACTTGCACAGTGTAGAGATCGGCATCGGACAATTACACTGTGTGTAACCCGGGCTTTATATTATTTAGCAGTCTCGTGTCGGGCCGAGATCAGGCTTGAATTGTTTTTGTACATATAACAAGACGAAGCGGAAGTAGACTTAATTGATCTCAAGATGTGTAGGGCAGACAACATAACTTGTAACATTATTAATAGCGATAAAGAACTTATGTTAGCGTAATTTTGGATGTATATTTCTTGGTGGTTCTTAAATTCATTTTTCAACAACGCGAAAGTTCGACATATTATCTGACTTATTTTTAACTGTAAGTTAGTCAAAAAACGTGTATTAAAACTGTAAATTAGTAAAAGTATAAAATTGATAAGCATGACAATTAAATGGATTCGGAATCGAATAGCGTTTTTCATTTTTGGTAAATAAGATATTTGTATTTCCGTTTTGCGATATAATAGATAGTTGTCAAATGGTTGCAGATTTTCCTCTCTTCCCATGCCGTCGCTTTCAGAAATTCTATTCAAAACTCTAGTTTTGACAGTGTTTTCTTAAACTGCTTGTATCAAAAAACAGATAACGCTATTCAATTACATAATCATCGTATTCATAGTTTCTAAATGAAAACATCTGCTAATCTTCTGCGTTTAAGAAAAAAAATGAATTCTAATATGTATCAGAAAGTAAAACTTTGGATTTGAGATTGAATTCGGATTTGAAATCTTTAATAAAATGACTAGCTGCACCCGTCGAAACTCGACGGAAAAGAATATATATTAGGTATGATATATATCAATCTTATATAGACAGTAAAATACTGAGCGAAATAAACAATTGCCACCTCTTAAAATAGGGATAACATAGCTTTTCATGATGAAGATACACAAACTTCAGAAAATAACAAAAAAATAAGGAAAACAACTCATGAATTATTATGTTGGACTTAACTTCAGCTACAAATCTTTTTTTCATGCGGTTTCTAAACCTTGAATATTATTTAAATGCCAAATTATTTAGGAAGTTAATATTATACCTCGGAAGACGAATTCAAAAATATCTGCATAGTATTTTTTTCTCCGTTTAAATATCGATTGATAATTGTACAATAATTATAATATCAATGAAACATTTTAATTATAATAGAAAGAGGGACTTACTAAACTACTACACGACTACTTACTAAACGACTTACAACCCACTAAACATTTACAGCACTTGCAATAAATTTAATTTATTTATTGGTTTGTATCCTCCATGAACTTGTAAAAATTAATTTTATTGTTATGGCAACAAAAAAAAAAAAAAAAAAAAAAACGATAGCACTGTTATTAAAAAAAATAAAATTTTTGTATTTGTTGCTGAAATGCAGAATTTTTTTTATTTTATTTTAAACAATAACTTAATACAATGAAATGATTTTAATTATTACTTTCTTCTACCTTTACAAGAAGAAAGTATTGGATTCAGGAAAATTTTCGACTTCCGGTTTTCGACGGATTTATACGTTTTAGAAGGTCCTGAACACGTTTTGACTATTTTTAGAAAATGTCTGTCTGTGAGTCTGTCTGTCTGTAAGGGACAAAAAATTTGTGGGAGCTCTATCTCAAGAACTAATGCTCGAAATTTAATAAAATTTTATATTCAGTTAGACCTTGATATGAATTAGTGCCTATTTGTTTTTGGTGAAAATTGGATTGCTGGTGGCGCTGCTATACTACTTTTTTCATGATTTTCAAGATTGCTATATCTCAAGAACTAATGCACAGAATTTCACCAAAGTTCAGATTCTGTGACCCCTTGATATACATAGACGCTGATTAAGTTTTGGTGTAAATTGGCCAGCAGGTGGCCCTGCTATGCCACGTTTTTCATGATTTTCATGATAGCTATATCTCAAAAATTAATGCACAGAATTTCACCAAACTTCAGGTTCCGCGATACCTTGAGATACATAGCCACTGATAAGGTTTTGATGTGAACTGCCCAATAGGTGGCGCTGCTATGCTACATTTTGCACGATTTTTGCTATAGCTATATCTCAAGAACTACTGCAGAGAATTTCATCAAATTTTAGATTCTGTTGCACTAGAATATATAACATAATTAGACGCTGATTACATTTTGGTATTAACCTTGCAACATGTGGTGCAGCGATGCTGCATTTTGCACGATTTTTCCGATAGCTATATCTCAACAACCAACGAACAGAATTTCATCAAACTTCAGATTTTGTTACAAAATGACATATAACATAATTACGCGATGATTACGTTTTGTTATAAATTCTTCAACTGATGGTGCTGCTGTGTAATGTTTTACACTTTTTTTTTTTTAAACTAGCTATATCTCAAGAACTAATGCACATAATTTCATCAAACTTCAGATTCTTTTACACCATAACATAATTAGACGCTTTTTGACGTTTTGGCATAAATTGTCCAATATATGGTGTTGCTGTGCTACGTTTTGCAATTTTTTTGTTATAACTATATCTCAAGAACTAATGGACGAAATTCCATCAAATTTCAGATTCTGTTAGGTTTTGACATAAATAGATGCTTATTAGGTTTTAGTATAAATTACCCAACATGAGGCACTACTAAGCTCGTTTTCTCAGAATATTATTTAAATTTTGCGCTTTAGGCTTTTCGGATACCAGAATCTCATTAGGCTAGATCAAATGTTCGAGGAAATTCGATAGTGGGTAACTTTGGGGTCACCACGTTTTTTTTTTTTTTTTTTTTTTTTTTTTTTATATTAAAATGTACTTATGAGATAGAAGAAAGTTTTGGGATTGACACATCCAACTAGTTTTTTGATATTATGTAAGATAGAAATATAGTAATACCAGCATATCTCACGTTTTTTTTTTATTATTATTATTTTTTTTTCTAATACGACATCATTTACACCTTCAGAAATACTCATCTATTCTTAAATAAAAGCGTGATTTATGCAGTTATTTAAGAATTCTTTAGTTTCATAAAATATTCATTATAATTAAATAGAAATGGCACAGTTTATGGAAATATTTTCATTTGTGAACACCACGGACCTTTAAATTAATAGAAGTTCACTTTATTTAGATGCAGGAATTAAAGTCAGTGAATATGACATCATCACTGACAAAGCTATAACGCTGGTTGCAGTTTCAGTATTTCACTGGTTTAAAAATTAAATAAATTATTATCATTAAAAGTAAATTTAAAGAGTATTGTGTATTTTTAACGATGTTAATTTACAGAGTCTAGTGTAAATTTACCAAATAACTTCACTGTTATTTAATATAATCTCTGTTTTTCTAATCTCCGTAATTTTACATAAGATGTAAGATAATGATTTACTTGTAGATTTTTTATAATTTCGCTGAAAAAAAATTTAACAGTCCATTTACAAAAAATGTTTTCGTAATCTTTTAAAAGCCGATAAAATTAGCGTGTTTTTAGAGTTTGTGGTATCTCAGTATGGCTTGACGAGCGTAGCCCGTAAACGCCAGAACCTTCAAGTTATACAAAATAATTTAATTGCAGTTTCAGAAATTTTCACAAATGTAGTACAAATAACCTAGGGCAATTGGAATGTATATTTATCAAATATTTAATGAAACGTAAGCAGTTATATAAATTATATTTTATCTGCCATTCATGTGCGATAAAAAATATATTTTTTTCGTGATTTGATAGTCATTCTTATGGAGCAGTTAATAAATGAAAAAGGCCAATAAAATATCGTGAAAATTCGGTAATATATCGGAAATAGAGTGAGCTGATTTTTAGTTGTTTTCTAAAAACAACTAAATGATCGGTGTTTTTTTTTATATAAATTGTTGTTTTTAAATTTTATTTCATTTTATATTCATTTTTATTGATTGTTTAATTCTCTCAAAACCACCAGAACGAGCCTATTCCGAGAAAAAATGGAAGTATGAAAATCCAAGCATATCTTCATAAGATGTACTCCTTGGCATTCATTAAATATAACTCCTTTGCTGAAAGCCAGTTAATAAGAAATGAGTATTTGTAGAAAATCCCTTATCATACAGCAGCTTTTAGAGAGTAACTAAAAATCAACTTTATCTCCGATATGTTTCTGAATTTTCCCAATATTTGGTTGATTTTTTTTGTGAATTACTCCATACAGTTGGCTATTAAATACGATATATATATACATACAAACACATATATGATTTGTCGCACATGCATGCACAGATAAAAAATATTTCAAAAAACTACTCATATTTCTTCAAATGTTTAATATATTTACAATCCAATTGCACTATATTATTTCTGTTATATTTAAACAAAAAATCTGAAACTGGTGTTAAATTTGGTAGAAAACCATATAATTTTTTAACTTTATTAAAAAAATGATACATCTGCATGAATATGCATTCTGCTCTTACACAAAGGAATACACATATTATTCAATATCCACATATTCGTAAGCTATAGCAATAGATCATTTCGTGAATTTTATTTTACAATGTGATCCCAAAAGTTATTTTGTTTGATTTTTCGTTGGTCCTCTAATTTTCATTATTATCAAATCACCATTGATAAATATGAAATCAAGAATATTCTTTATAATTCTGAAGTTTGAAAAGAATTCGAAAAGTATATTTTTAAATATTCGAGAAAATGCCTAAAGTCGAAAGTGTAAGGTGATTAATGATTACATAATATAGTGCATAGTAATAATTAAATAAAAAAATTGGCGTAAGAAAAATAAATACTCAAATATAAATTTCCTCACATTCTTTTAAATAGTTTTGAAAATGTTAAGTCATTTTCTCAATCTATTTTTGGACGAGAACAGAACCGTCTTTTGTTAGATTTAAATCAGCAGTAAAACTCCAATTATTTGAACTCCGATCATTCGTTGATTTTTTTTTATTTTTATTTTTTTATAATTTTGATCTGGTCAAACGTTCGATATTATGAATTAAAAACTATATTTAACAGAAAAAATATTAAAATGAAAATTTATACATTCGTTCATTAAAATATAATTTCTTTAGAAATCTTATTTAAATATTATATAAAATTGATATTTAATTGCAAATTTTTGAGTTTATTTGCATAATTCAAAGTCTGTATCTACAGTGTAGAATAAAATAAGTAAGGTACCCTGGGGTAATAACGCCAGGCGGGGTAATAACGCCAAGTGCTTATATTTTGCATAATTATGAAATAATCAGGTAAATGACACCCATGTATACTGCGCAGAAGGGTTTTGAGTCACATAAATCGCAAAAAACAGCCTCAAGTTAATTTGTTTCATTTTTAGGTCTTATTGTTTTTACAAGCAACTAAAATTAACGCTTGATCTAAAATTTGCGAGATAAGGTTTTTGATCTGAAGACTGTATTTTTTATCCAGAAATACATTGTTTATTACATAAATTTATAGTGTATTTCATGTACTTTCAAATTGTTGTAGAAGATTTTGGATTTCTTCTCGAGATAATTTGTAGTTTAGGATTTACTGCGCAATAAGTATCCCGGGGTAATAACGCCAGGGATTGGCGTTATTACCCTGGTTGATTTCCAACAGTGGCCGAACTATATCCGAAGGGGGTTTATATATTAATATGGGACAGCATTATCATCATTGTTGAAATGGTAAGATAAAGGGGGGGGGTGCCCAATACTTAAAATTAATCTCTCTATTTTATTTTTTATTATATTATTATTATTATAATTATTATTTTTTTTTTTTTAACTAATGTAAAAAATAACTTTTAACTCTTGTAAATAAAACTATATCAAAATGTTTTCAAGATTCAAATTCGAACATCTTCAAAATCAGGTTTCTATTAAATTTCCACTGGATTGTTCAATTGAGTTCGAAATTTTAACTGTCCGCTTTCTCAGCGTTCGGTTTTTCAAAACTTTATAAATTTAACCTTTAACTGATGTGACAGAAATTGTAACGTATGAATGTGATGCGGTTTGTGAGACCACAAAATTGAAAGATGAATAAAAGGCGGGAATAACTCATAGGATTGTATTTTTGTACTAAACTTTTTATACAAGTGTATTATACTTAATATTCAACTATTAAGTCTATGGTGATAGTATTAAAATTCCAAATAAAACAAAGTTTTGGTAGTGTTTGCAATTAAACTGAAAATTACAAGTTAAAGTAAAAAATTAAAAGAATAATAGTAGTCTACGAGACCGGTAACATTAGTTAAAGGTTAAAATGTGATCCATGATTACAATTCATAGAATACTGTTCCTGCGCTAAACTTTTTGTACAGAATTAATTCTAATTAAATTTAATCTAATCAAATCTTTCTAACAATATTACGAGAACTCCAAACGAAAGAGAATTTCAGTTGTAACTATAGTTAAACTGGAAAATACAAGTTAAACGCTATTTTTTTTTTTGGGGGGGGGGGGAGGTACAGTGTTAAGTCAGATTGCTAACAGCAGTTAAAGGTTAATTTTGTTGCTAATATAGAGATAATGACTTATAACCATATGAATTATGTATAAAATTGAATAAGAGATCTCTTTGGGATAATATTTTTTAATCAAAAATTTTATTCAATGTATTAAAAATTTATTAAAGCATGCTCTTTAAAACGTCGACAATTTAACTGTAGGCTTGGAGAATCCGAATTAGTGTGGAGTTATGGGTTAAAAACTATTTACTAGATTACTATAATAGTATTAACCCTTAACTGCTGTGACAAAAATTGTCGCATAACTTACTGTGAGCGGCCTGTCATACCGCTTAATCTAACGATGAATAAAATGTTAAATTAACTTTTAGAATATTATTTTTGTATTGAACCTTATATACAGGACTATTATAAATAAAATTCAGCTATTCAAAAGTCTCTAGAGATAGTAATAGGACTCCAAATGAAACAAAAATTTCCCGGTATCTATAGTTAAACTAAAAATTGCAAGTTAAACTCTGAAACTTGAAAAACGCAGTGGTAGGTGACATGTGAGACGCTAACAGCAATTAAGGTTTAACAAAAATATTTATTACATATAACACTAGTTATTATAAAATTTCACATGGTTAATATATTACATTATGAATGGTTAGAACCATGCAATGTTTCTTATAATCATATTTAAGCGGGTCTTTTTAAGCAAAGAGAGACACAGGGTGTTATATTCTGTTGAAGCTTCCCCTCACTCCTTTTTCTTTCACTTGCACAAAAAAATCAATATTTTCTATCGCATAGAATGTATACATGGGAATATAAATACTGATTCAAATAATCCGTGCAATGTTTCTAATAATTCTATTTAAATGGTCATTTTTAAGCAAAACGTAGCTTAGAAACTGATATTCTTTTGCCTCCTCCCCAAGCCACCACCACAGCTTTCTTTTTCTTTCAGAGTCACAAAAAAATTGTACAGTTTCAATAGCTTAGATTGCAATTTGTCATTTTCTAGAGCTGTAGAGTTTGTATTTTTAGAATTGGGCAATCTACATGCCATTATTCCATCTCATTTTATAGTTTTGTTTGCATGGCGTTATTACCCATATAGGTGGGTATTAACGGCAAATAGCATTGGTCAAGAAAACACGCCATTATATTTTATGAATACATAGCTGTTAAATTATTTTATTTTATATAGATAGTCAATGAGTTGCTGTATCAGATCCTATATTTGTTTGAAAAATACAATCTAAAACTAAGGCGTGAAAATTGGTAGAATCTTAACGTGGCGTTATTACCCAGGGTACCTTAGATCTGTTAGATATTTTTCAACTAACGCATCTAAAAGCAGCTAAATACTTTAGTTTTGTTCTTTTAATTGATTGTCGTAAAAGTGATTTCATTAATAGGTAGGGGTAACGTAAGTCTATTGTAATCTCTCTCATTTTTAGTAGACCGAATCTATTTTAAAGAATTAATTACTTCAGAACATAGTTCTTAAGGATGTTTGCGTGATTGTCTCCAATTATACGAATTTCTTCATATCCGAATTACACTCAAAACACATCAGTCCGAATAATTGGCGTTTTACTATACGTGGAGGTTAATGTGTAATTAAAGTTTTGACATGAAATCTTGTTTTGTTTAATATGTGGCAGACGTTACTGTATACTTTCTCTGATGTTAACAAATAAAGAAACTAATTCATTTGAATTTGGTATATTTCCTGAATAAGGATATCTTGATTAATTGCAACATGAAAAACTATTAAAATAAAAAAGGAAATTTATTAAATAAATCTTCTGTAATTTTCTTGCTCAATAAAGTTTTCGACTGGACATTTTGCGGATTGCGGATCCTGATTAATGTGTCTTATAATATGATTTTGAAAAAAAAAAAAAAAGTTATTCCTACAAATTGCAATACAATTTTCACATTTGCTTAGAAAGTCAAACTGTTAGAACATGCGTCAAAAAGAAAATGAATAAACAAAGGAAAGAAAATGGCGAGTCATTTTTATGCCTTGCATATTTTGTGAGCTAGTTTATATATATATATATATATATATATATATACATAATTTATTTCATGAATGACTAAAATCCTGGAATCTGAAGTAAAAATTTAACAAAATATGATAAATCTGATTATGACATGTAACAAAATCAAATTTTAATAAATCATACTAAATATGAAAAAAAATAGATAAATTGATATGACAGATAAATTGACACGATTTGTAAAATAAAATCTTGTGGAAAAATATATTAATGCTTAAAAACAATGGGTTTGAATTTGGCAAAAAATTTTATAGCTATAAAAAATGTAAAGGATAGATGTTAGCGTATTGTTTTCACGCTATAACGCATATTGTAAAAATGTTCGTGATGTAATAAATAATAGTTTTAATTCCCGGAAAAAATTGTGTAACAAAATCAGCATGCAAAAGAAAAATAGCATTTACTCATATAAAAATTTGAATACAGAATTTATCAATTGAAAAACAAATCGTGCACTGTACCTACATTTTTGAACTTATCGACTATAAAAGACAAATCATCATGTGCGTTCTTCTACATTTCTGTAACAACAAAAGGGAAATTCCAAAACAACTTATCAATAAAAATTATTATAAGTTTTTTAAATCAAAATACGGTAAATAAAAGAGTTAGTAAAAATTTTAGTATATTCTTTTCTGGCATTGATTACAAAGAATAAAAATAAGCATTTTAATATTCAAGGAAACTATGTTCTTATAATTTATACAAATCTAAATAAATGCTTACATGATTCCTTGCATATTAACTCTAGTTACAAAGAAGAGAATTTTTTCAAAAATTGAAAGAAGAATAGACATGCAGATGATTAAATTATTAAACTTAATCATCATGATTATTAAATTTTAATTTCAATTAAGTTAATACCAATTACCTTTAAAGGTCTGCAGTAATTCTAATACAATAGAAATTCACTAAATATTCTATAAATAAAATAAAATATGGTATTTTCGAAATCACAATGTATAAAAAAAAAAAAAAAAAAAAACCTAAAAAGTACACTAAAAGTATAAAAAATATTAAAACAATAGACAAAAGGAAACATGTCTTTTTTATTAACACCAAAAGCACTAAAACGAAACAAACGTAGGTACAAACGAAAATCTCTCGGTACTTACCGGTACAAACGAAGTACAAACGAATGGCATATGCGAAATTCCTAGGTCCGGTGGTGGAGGGGCCAGTGAAATGATCCCCCCAACTTTAAAATTAAATAATTCGGTACCGGAACCGGAACAAACGAAAATCTCTCGGTACTTACCGGTACAAACGAAGTACAAACGATTCACAAATTTTCATCAAAATCGGAAAAACTTTATTTTTTTACACTGGGAAATCCCCGTTTCACTGGCCCCTCCATCTTGAATCTTGAATAACTCGGTACCGGAGCCGGTACAAACGAAAATCTCTCGGTACTTACCGGTATAAACGAAGTACAAACGAATGGCATATGCGAAATTTCCAGGTCCGGTGGTGCAGGGGCCAGTGAAATGGTCCCCCCAACTTTAATATTTAATAACTCGGTACCAGGGCTGGTACAAACGAAAATCTTTCGGTACCTACCGGTACAAATGAAGTACAAACGAACGGCATATGCGAAATTTCCAGGTCCGGTGGTGGAGGGGCCAGTGAAATGGTCCCCCCAACTTTAAAATTTAATAACTCGGTACCGGAGCCGGTACAAACGAAGTACAAACGAATGGCATGTGGGAAATTTCCAGGTCCGGTGGTGGAGGGGCCAGTGAAATGGTCCCCCGAACTTAAAAATTTAAGAACTCGGTACCGGAGCCGGTACAAACGAAAATCTCTCGGTACTTACCGGTACAAACGAAGTACAAACGAATTACATATGCGAAATTTCCAGGCCCGGTGGTGGAGGGGCCAGTGAAATGGTCCCCCCAACTTTAAAATGTAATAACTCGGTACCGGAGCCGGTACAAACGAAGTACAAACGATTCACAAATTTTCATCAAAATCGGAAAAACTTAATTTTTTTACTATGGGAAATCCCCGTTTCACAAGCCCTTCCATCTTGAATCTTGAATAACTCGGTACCGGAGCCGGTACAAACGAAAATCTCTCGGTACTTACCGGTACAAACGAAGTACAAACGAATGGCATATGCGAAATTTCCAGGTCCGGAGGTGGACGGGCCAGTGAAATGTACCTAAATTTTGGTATATTTTCACCGATCATGACCCCTAGACCCCGAAAACACCCTCCGTTCAAATGTTGACAAATATATATATATATATTTATAACCATATATATATATATATATATATATATATATATATCTGATTTTTGTCATGCGATAACTAACGTATTTATGAACCGATTTGAATGAAACTTGGTATGTACATAGTACATGCAAATATCTCGACCGAGTTCGTTGGCCAGCATCATCCACCATCTTGTATCAAAATGGCGGCCATTTAAAAAAATTAAAAAAATTAAAAATTAAATATGAAAAATTTAAAAGTTGAAAAATATTTTTATTTTATGTGTTAGATCTTAAAACACCAATTCCAGAACACTTTTTATTTTGTCTATATCTTAAAAAATGACTTAGTTATAGCACTTTGAATTTTTCTTATGGCTGACATTTTGAAACGATCTGATATTTGTCATGCTATAACTAACGAATTTATGAACCGATTTGAATGAAACTTGGTATGTACATAGTACATACAAATATCTCGACCGAGTTTGTTGGCCAGCACCATCCGCCATCTTGTTTCAAAATGGCGGCCATTTAAAAAAATTTTAAAACTTTTAAATTTAAAATTAAATGCGAAAAAATTAAAAGTTGAAAAATGTTTTTATTTTATGTGTTAGATCTTAAAACACCATATCCAGAACACTTTTTACTTTGTCTATATCTTAAAAAATGATTGAGTTATAGCACTTTGAATTTTTCTTATGGCTGACATTTTGAAACGATCTGATTTATGTCATGCTATAACTAACGTATTTATGAACCGATTTGAATGAAACTTAGTATGTACATAGTACATACAAATATCTCGACCGAGTTCGTTGGCCAGCATCATCCGCTATCTTGCTTCAAAATGGCAGCCATTTAAAAAAAATTTAATATATTTAAAATTTAAAAATTAATGCGAAAAAATTAAAAGTTGAAAAATATTTTTATCTTATGTGTTAGATCCTAAAACACCTATTCTAGAACACTTTTTACTTTGTCTATATCTTAAAAAATGATTGAGTTATAGCACTTTGAATTTTTCTTATGGCTGACATTTTGAAACGATCTGATTTTGTCACGTGATAACACTCGTATTTATAAATCGATTTGGATTTAATTTGGTGTGTACATAGTACTTAATAAGGCCTGAACCGATTTCGTTAACCAGTTTCATCCGCCATCTTGTTTAAAAATTGCTGCCATTTAAATTAAAATAAAAATTAAAATTTGAAATTAGGTACAAAAAAGTGAGAAATTGAAGAAGATTTTTCTTTTATGCATTTGACCTTGATACAAAGGTTCCAAAGCACTTTTTGTTTCGTCTGTATCTTAAAAAATGTCGGAGTTATAGTACTTTTAATTTTTAGTGTTGCTCACATTTTTTGAAATGATCTGGTTTTCGTCACGTGATACCACGCGTCTTTATACACTGATTTGGATGAAACTTGGTGCGTAGATAGGACATACTGATGCCTGGACCGAATTTGTTGGCCAGTTCCAACCGCTGTCTTGTTTCAAAATGGCGGAATATTATTTTTTAATTTAAATTTTAAAATTAGGTGCAAAAAAGTAAGAAATGGAAAATGATTTTTCTTTTGTGTTTTTACCTTGATACAAAGATTCCAGAGCATTTTTTGTTTCATTTATATCTTGAAAAATGGCTGAGTTTTAGCACTTTCAATTTCCAGTGAGATTGACATTTTGAAACGGTCTGAAATTTGTCACGCGTTAATACGCATATTTATAGACTGATTTCAATATTACTCCGTGTGTTCATGGTACATACCAATGTCTTGACCGAGTTCACGGGCCAACTTTATCGCCATCTTGTTTCAAAATAGCGGCCATTTAAATTTACCAAGAATCTTTTAAATGTATAATGATGTATAAACAAAAAATTAGAAATTGAAAAAAGATTCTTTCTAAACTATTTATCTTAATAATGAATTCCGGAGTATTTTTTGCTTTGTCTTTACCTTGAAAAACGCTTGGGATATAGCAGTTTGAATTTCTAATGTGGGTGACATTTTTTTAAAAGTCAATTTGCCCGGGACAGCACTCGTATATATTAATCGATTTCGATGTGAGTGTGCATGTTCACATGAATTAAGATTTCGATCAAGCTCATTGGTTTTTTTTTTTATCCATCATGCTGCTTTAAAATGGATATCGTGGAATTTGGCGACCCTATAAATCGCTTAAAATAAAACCAGGTTGAATAAAAGATGACTAATTTCTAAAAATTCCTATTAATATTCAGTATTGACAAAAACTAGTATTCAATCTTATATAATCGTGTTCCACTATTTTGAGCTTCGTATATTTGCTGAATTTAAAATAAATAAATAAGTATATGAAAGCTACCTCTTCCTCCCGGCATTGCCGGAAGGACTTTTTTTAATCCATTTTGTGTTTGCCAACTTTACATAATTTGTTTTCTTTATAGATTCAGATACGTTCATCATTGCATGTAATTTCCATTCTACATGCATACTAACATGGCCGAGACTAGGCTCACAATACCGCACGGTGACTGCTGAGATAAGACTTAAAAATGAAAATTACTCACATGCAATAATTTGACACACTTAAATTAGAAAAATTAGAAAATATTATATTCAGACATGGTACAAGCTTAGAAAAAAAAAAAAAGCTGAACTTTCACGGCCTCACGCAGTACCCCCCCCCCCACCACCACCACCACCCTTAAAAAAAAAAAAAAAAAAAAAAAAAAAAAATCAAATTTAATATATAAATAATTGGTCATACAAATGAGTGTTGAAATTTTATAATTTAAAATAATTTAGATTGCTTCATATTCTTCAGAAATTTTTTACTTGTAATGTTACTTGTATACTTATTTGTAAATAGCTTCCAAAGATCTTCCTTAAATATATGTAGAATAAATTATCATGTATAATATCAAAGAATGGAAAAAATATTTAATGAAATAAATTTGATTCATTTTTTAACTGATTTATTTCCTAACTGAAAATTTTTTCGGAAATTCATATGGCATTTTCGGAAATCGGCGGTGGAAGGGGGGGGGTCCTGCGAGTTACTCCCCCCCACGTGTTAATGCACGGGTGTTTATCCGCGATCTTCATACGAAATCGGCGTTTTCCCGTGATTTTCAGACGAAATCAACGATTTATCTGCGATATTTCAGCAAAATCGGCGAATTATTGCGATCTTTTTTTCGAAATCGGCGGTTTTTCCGCGATCTTTTGACAAAATCGGCGTTTTCTCGTGGTTTTTTTTTTTATGAAATCGGCGTTTTTTTTTTTTTTTTTTTTTTTTTTTTTCTCCGAGGATCTTTCGACAAAATATTTTTATGCGATCTTTTATCGAAAACGGCGTCTTTTTTCGCGATCTTTTAACGATATCGGCGTTATATCCGCAATCTCTAGACGAAATTAGCCTTTTATCTGCGATATTTGGTGAAATTGCCGTTTTTTCCGCGATCCGCACAGGAAATTTGAGTTTTTCAGCGATCTTTTGACAAAGTTCGTTGACAAAAAACATTGACGAAATCGTCGTTTTTCCACGAAATATTGACGAAAATGTGTGTTTTTTCGGCGATCCTTTCACGAAATTTGCATTTCTTCGCGATTGTTTTTTCCACGCGCAAAAGCCGTACAAGTTGCTGCAGAACTGATAACCCAATTTCAAATTTTCGGACGAGATTCACCCCCTGACCAAAGCTTTACGCATCTTTTTTTTCTCCGGCATTTCGTTGATGTGCGCTGTACGATCCAAAGTAGAGAGAAAGAGCAGACGATCTCTCCCGCTTTGATGCGCGGTTTATAACCGTGATAAACAACGGGAAAGAGAAAGTGGCACGCCTTTGAAGGAGAAAGCTGGCTAACGCTGGTTCATTCGAAGTCTTGCTTTGCTGTACTCCGCTTGCTAGCACGCCCCCCCCCCCAAAAAAAAAAAAGGTCCACAGATTTTAATGCAGATTTGCATCGAACTCGAGAATGATAAAATTCGATGCCGAAAAAGCGGAAATCCGCGTTTTCGCGGAAAAGTAACATGTATGTATATTAGATTTGTTCTAAAAAACCAATTGGTTTAAACTATGCCAACCCAGTTAGTAACAGAATAAAATCATAATGAAAAATCCCCATTCCCAATGCAAGAAAAACAAAGGCTTAACCCAATATACACAGTAAATCTTAAATAATCAAGCAATTTAAATAATAAAAATGTATTTTTAGCTCGAGTCTGCCCTTCTGGCTATAAATGTTTTACAATTAATGGTTTTATATATACATATATTTATAAAAAGGAAGAAAGAAAAGTACTTTTTTTTCTAACCAGTTAATTTTTAAAAAATTGGTTATTCTGCCATTATAGCTTATACGAAAAGTTGGGTTGATTAAAATTATTTGTCACTTTAGAAATTTATTAATTCATCATTTTTCTACAACTTTACTTGTAGCTTCTGCATAACTTGGATTTTGAATTTTTTAATGTGTAAAATGAAATATAAAAAAAGCAGATAAAAAAAAAAAAAAAAAAAAAAAAAAAAAAAAAAAAAAAAAGCATGGTTTTATAAAAATAAAGCATTGGTTTAAACCATGGTTTAAACCAAACAACCCTGGTTGTACCAATATGACACTCATTGTAAACAGTTCTATAAAATAACAAATTACCTTAAATGCTGAATTTACATAGGAAATCTAATACTTTATATGGATTTTATATTCGAAATTTTAGCAAAGAGAATACTGGTGGTGAACACAATACTGGTGAAGTTTAACCGAGCGAATCGCAAATTAAAGGAGCCTGAGATTAAGGGCTCGATGGCTTCGTAACGTATATCCTTGAGAGAAGATTATACTCCAATCTTGAAACAAGCGAACTTTGAATTATTGTTATTTGTTATTTATAGATCCAGATTAAATTCCAACTTTTACTATCATTAATTCAGTTATAGGAAACAATTCTTAAGTTATTGCATAGCTTTTATCGCGGGCTTTGAGCGCGGCGACCGAATCTAGAAATTCCGTAACGAGAAAAACCTAACACTTCCGTAACGAGAAAAAATTACATTCTGGCTAACGTCGTCTGAAACGACGTTAGCCGGACTGTTAGGTTTTTTCTATCTCCTTTAGACACAATACTTTAGTACAACAGTGTATAGCAATTGCTGGTGAATAGCTGTACGCGTAAAATTTGTATATAAAGTGTTTTAAATATGAATAAACAAAGTGCATTTATTAATGAAGAAAGTGATGAAAATATAGTGCAAGAAAATGAGTGAGTACTCTATATACGTACATTTTATTATTATCACAAATGCAGTATTTTCTTATTATGAGACAGTGTTAATTTTTGACAAGAGACCCCCCCCCCCCCACGGTGAGGGTCGAAAAATTTAAAATGCTTATAACTCGCGATCTAATTTTCGTAGCGCGGCCAAATTTTGTTTGGTAATTTATAATGACACAGTGTTAGTTTTTGGTGACAGAAGACCCTCCATGGTGAGGGTCGTAAAATTTAAGATGCATATAACTCGCGATCTAATTTTCGTAGCGCGGCCAAATTTTGTTTGGTAATTTATTATGAGACAGTGTTAATTTTTGGTGACAGGAGACCTCCCCACGGTGAGGGTCGAAAAATTTAAAATGCTTATAGCTCGCGATCTAATTTTGGTAGCGCGGCCAAATTTTGTTTTGTAATTTATTATGAGACAGTATTACTTTTGGTGACAGAAGACCCCCCACGGTGAGGGTCGAAAAATTTAAAATGCTTATAACTCGCGATCTTATTTTCATTGCGCGGCCAAATTTTATTTGGTAATTTATTATGAGACAGTGTTAATTTTTGGTGACAGGGGACCTCCCCACAGTGAGGGTCGAAAATTTTAAAATGCTTATAGCTCGCGATCTAATTTTCGTAGCGCGGTCAAATTTTGTTTTGTAATTTATTATGAGACAGTATTACTTTTGGTGACAGAAGACCCCCCACGGTGAGGGTCGAAAAATTTAAAATGCTTATAGCTCGCGATCTAATTTTCGTAGCACGGCCAAATTTTGTTTTGTAATTTATTATGAGACAGTATTACTTTTGGTGACAGAAGACCCCCCCACGGTGAGGGTCGAAAAATTTAAAATGCTTATAACTCGCGATCTTATTTTCATTGCGCGGCCAAATTTTATTTGTTAATTTATTATGAGACAGTGTTAATTTTTGGTGACAGGAGACCTCCCCACGGTGAGGGTCGAAAAATTTAAAATGCTTATAACTCGCGATCTTATTTTCATTGCGCGGCCAAATTTTATTTGGTAATTTATTATGAGACAGTGTTAATTTTTGGTGACAGGGGACCTCCCCACAGTGAGGATCGAAAATTTTAAAATGCTTATAGCTCGCGATCTAATTTTCGTAGCGCGGCCAAATTTTGTTTTGTAATTTATTATGAGACAGTATTACTTTTGGTGACAGAAGACCCCCCACGGTGAGGGTCGAAAAATTTAAAATGCTTATAACTCGCGATCTTATTTTCATTGCGCGGCCAAATTTTATTTGTTAATTTATTATGAGACAGTGTTAATTTTTGGTGACAGGAGACCTCCCCACTGTGAGGGTCGAAAAATTTAAAATGCTTATAACTCGCGATCTTATTTTCATTGCGCGGCCAAATTTTATTTGGTAATTTATTATGAGACAGTGTTAATTTTTGGTGACAGGAGACCTCCCCACGATGACGGTCGAAAAATTTAAAATGCATATAACTCGCGATCTAATTTTCGTAGCGCGGCCAAATTTTGTTTGGTAATTTATTATGAGACAGTGTTAATTTTTGGTGACAGGAGACCTCCCCACGGTGAGGGTCGAAAAATTTAAAATGCTTATAGCTCGCGATCTAATTTTCGTAGCGCGGCCAAATTTTGTTTTGTAATTTATTATGAGACAGTATTACTTTTGGTGACAGAAGGCCCCCCACGGTGAGGGTCGAAAAATTTAAAATGCTTTTAACTCGCGATCTTATTTTCATTGCGCGGCCAAATTTTATTTGTTAATTTATTATGAGACAGTGTTAATTTTTGGTGACAGGAGACCTCCCCACGGTGAGGGTCGAAAAATTTAAAATGCTTATAACTCGCGATCTTATTTTCATTGCGCGGCCAAATTTTATTTGGTAATTTATTATGAGACAGTGTTAATTTTTGGTGACAGGGGACCTCCCCACAGTGAGGGTCGAAAATTTTAAAATGCTTATAGCTCGCGATATAATTTTCGTAGCGCGGTCAAATTTTGTTTTGTAATTTATTATGAGACAGTATTACTTTTGGTGACAGAAGACCCCCCCACGGTGAGGGTCGAAAAATTTAAAATGCTTATAACTCGCGATCTTATTTTCATTGCGCGGCCAAATTTTATTTGGTAATTTATTATGAGACAGTGTTAATTTTTGGTGACAGGGGACCTCCCCACAGTGAGGGTCGAAAATTTTAAAATTCTTATAGCTCGCGATCTAATTTTCGTAGCGCGGCCAAATTTTGTTTTGTAATTTATTATGAGACAGTATTACTTTTGGTGACAGAAGACCCCCCACGGTGAGGGTCGAAAAATTTAAAATGCTTATAACTCGCGATATTATTTTCATTGCGCGGCCAAATTTTATTTGTTAATTTATTATGAGACAGTGTTAATTTTTGCTGACAGGAGACCTCCCCACGGTGAGGGTCGAAAAATTTAAAATGCTTATAACTCGCGATCTTATTTTCATTGCGCGGCCAAATTTTATTTGGTAATTTATTATGAGAGAGTGTTAATTTTTGGTGACAGGGGACCTCCCCACAGTGAGGGTCGAAAATTTTAAAATGCTTATAGCTCGCGATCTAATTTTCGTAGCGCGGTCAAATTTTGTTTTGTAATTTATTATGAGACAGTATTACTTTTGGTGACAGAAGACCCCCCACGGTGAGGGTCGAAAAATTTAAAATGCTTATAACTCGCGATCTTATTTTCATTGCGCGGCCAAATTTTATTTGGTAATTTATTATGAGACAGTGTTAATTTTTGGTGACAGGAGACCTCCCCACGGTGAGGGTCGAAAAATTTAAAATGATTATAACTCGCGATCTAATTTTCGTAACGCGGCCAAATTTTGTTTGGTAATTTATTATGAGACAGTGTTAATTTTTGGTGGCAGAAGACCCCCCCCCCCACGGTGAGGGTCGAAAAATTTAAAATAATTATAACTCGCGATCTAATTTTCGTAGCGCGGCCAAATTTTGTTCGGTAATTTACTATGAGACAGTGTTAATTTTTGGTGACAGGAGACCCCCCACGTTGAGGGTCGAGAAATTTAAAATGCTTATAACTCGCGATCTAATTGTCGTAGCGCTTCCAAATTTTGTTTGGTAATTTATTAAGCTATTGCGTAGCTTTTATCGCGGGCTATGAGCGCGGCGACCGAATCTAGAGGTTCCGTAACTAGGGAAATAAATCCTAACACTCCGGCTAACGGCATTTCAGTTCGGCAGACTTCGGCACGGTATCCTTCGGTAGACTTCGGCAGACATTGACGTGGTATTTTTCGGATATTTAGAGGATATCAAGTCTCAAACTTATGTTTCTTATTCAGTTACCATAAACCTATAGTTTCAATGATAAAAATTCCTGATTAACCTATATGTATTGTAAGATAATAAATATATTTTAAGCGATATTAACTTCTCTTTTATTCAATTTTAAGCGATATTAACTTCTCATTTATTCAATAAAAGAAAAAAATGTTTTCTTATCGGTCATCATGCTCAAAAAGTGTAACTTGAATTAATATCAAAGAACAAGAAAAAACTTGAATTAATATAAAAAAACTGCATAAATAGAAAATATATAAATAATTATAATTGCATAAGTTGATAAAAAATGCTATGCAATTGCTTTACTGCAGCAGTCTCCGAGTGCCACACGTATTTTTTTTATTCTTCCAATTTGAATTAAAACTTTGAGCAAAACTTTCCTCAAAATTCTTTTCGTTCTACACACACACACAAAAAGGCTACACAGAAAGTGGAAAAAATGTTAAAAATCACATAAATAATTCTGTAAAAATTTAGAAATTGTAAAGAACTAAAAATACTTCATTCGGCTAAAAGATTAAAACAAAATTTCTTTTACGATTATTAAAGCAAATTAAGTAAGACACGAATAAACGCAAAAAATCACGGATTATGCAAAAAATTTCGCGATAAAGGTAAAAAAATAGCAGAAGAATATATTACTGACTATGTTGGGTAAAAGGCTGAAAAGGAATTTTTTTTTTTAAATCAATGTCCAAAAATTTCCACGAACCGCAAATAAATGCATAAAAATATATAAAATTTTGCAAAATTGCACAAATTGTAAAGGGCAAAGTTTAATACATTGGGCTGAAAATATGAAAAGTATCTTTATATGAATCTCAAAAACTAGTCGCGAAACACGAATAAATTCTGAAAATCAAATAATTCATGCAAAATTTCGAATAAACTTTATTGAACAGTTTACAAAATTTACTACGTTGGACCTACATATTGGATAAGGTAAACCTTATTATTTTAACTAACATAAAAAAAATCATCTCGAAACTTAAAAAGTCTAATCCGGAAATCCAAGAAATTGTTTCCAAATTTCATAACTTGAGAGCTGGAGGTACACAGTGCCTTTCTGAAAATTCTTGTAGCTCAGTGTGCAGTGTCTTATCAGAATACCGCACACAGATACACCCTCGCTTTTATCATTTATATTACATGAAATACTATTATTTGTTTTATTTTAACAATTTTTATTTATTACTCTCTTTGGAATTTATCCGCGTGTAGCAAAAATCACGCCAGTTGACTGTACACAAACTATGTTATTAGTGTCATTTTAATTTATAAAATCTGCAAAATTTACTCTTTTAAAAAGCAGGTAAAATAATTTCTTTCACAAGCTTTTAAAAAATGTTGGCTTGTAAATTGCGGTAACATAATTTTCGTCAATTTTTTCAGTTTTAGCGAAAAAAATTAAAACATTGCAATATTATTCTGAATTATATATCGAAAGACCTCCGCTAAATTTCCTTAATATTTTGTTGTATACATACATAGATTCTTTAATATTTTTTAAGATTGTTTTCAGCATATTTTTTAATATTATTTGTTGGGAGAACTTCCTTTTGAGTCTTAAAACAAGCTGGAAATATGCTGTAACTCAATGACATGGGTCTTAAGAAAACACGGTTTTCTATTTTGAGGCAGCTCCTTTTAAAGTGATAGTAAAGAATATCTCTAACCGACAACACTTCAACATTTATACTGGCACACCGTATGAATTCCAAAAAGCAACAATACATCAAATTATTAATCGATAACTTTTCATTCTAGCATCTTTTTAAAAACAAATGTTATAAATTAAATCTCTACGGTGTTTCTATCATGTTTTCGAATGCAAGAAAAATGAGAAAAAATGTATTTATAAATAAATAGCAGCTTAATAAATAGTAGTTTAATAAATAATAGAAGCTTAATTCCACTCATTAAAAAAAATTTATTGCTCTCATTTGCTCTGTATACAAAATACATAAGATGTTTACACTGTTTAATTTTTTAATACACTTTATTATTTTATTGTGACAGTAGGTAATTATGTCATTTAGCCTCCCATCCCCTCCCAAATTTCCCGACACCACTACCGATCACTAAGTTTAAAGAGTTTAAATCTTTTTCATTTTTAAATTTTGTCTCTGTAGAAACTGTAAATAAATAATAAATTAAAATACACCCTCTCAACGAATTTTTTTGCTTTTACCCAAGCATCCTACCATTTTGTCACTGTGGGAACAATTAATAAATAATTATTTAAAATACACTTTCGCAACGAAAATTTTGTTCCTGTTTCATTGCTCCCGCTCTCGCTTACAAAGTTAACAAATATTGAACTCTTTAAAACATTGGGAATTTTAAAACATTGTTTTAAATTTTCTCATTATTAGTTTTTTTCTACTTTGTTATAATGAATAATGATCTAAATTACATTTTGCCCGACATTTGTACGACGATTGCCTCTTAGCAAATAATTTATGTACCCATATATATATACATGTTTGTTTGATGTAAATTTTTTCTGCATTTTTATAAAATACTAACAAATAATAGCTTCTACATTAATCAAATGTTTAAACGCTGTTAGTTAATTTATTAATTAATAAATATGTTCATATATATGCATAATATGCTTTCTTAAACTTAAGTTGTAATCATTTACATAGCACCTGAAACAACTATTACTATTTTTAGAAATGAAAATGTTATCTTTACAACACTTTTTTTTTCAAGAATTGCCTTCTTTTACAAAATCTTACTAAACAACTTCCGCAACTCTACTACATAAACAATACAACAAAATTACAGAATTGCTGCTTATAATAATTCAAAAAGAAATCTTGCAATATCAGTTACGCCCTTTAGCTTTTTAAACAGCGATACACAATAGTGATACAAAAGATATCGCTGATCAATCATAGTTGAAGGAGGAACGTAAACGCCCACATGAGTTCCAACTAAAGAGGATTTGATGATTTTTACAGAACGTCTAATTTTAGTAAGCTAATGTAATTTTCTTATCATGAAGGACATATGATTTTTACAATTAAACTTGTTTACAAAATACCCTTTTTTTCAAGTTCAGTGGCTCTGCTATAAAAGTAAATAAAGTTGACATAATTGACTTGATACACATATAGGAAACACGAATATTTCATGTCATTTTTAAAAATACTATTTATTTTTAATTTTTTAGTAAATTCAAATACCTTATACGAAATGTACAGCGTACATTTATTACATTTTTTCAGAAAATTCAGAAATATAATAGTTAAAATTGCAGTAACATATTGTAAATACTAATTAATATTAATAATTATTAATGCATAATTCCGTTATAAAATTTATATATGCAAATCATATTTTTAAATTAAAAAAAACACAATCAAAATAAAAATAAAAACTTTGTATTTTTTTATTATTGTTTAGGGAGGGGGGGGGGGATAAAGTTGATTATTTAGGATTTACACTTACTTTTGCATACGAAAAGTTCTTAAAATGAGAAAATTAATTTCTCAAAAAATTTTCAAACAAAATGTTTCAAACATTTTTCTACTGCATACTTTAGGATGCTTGTTTTAAAAATACCAATATTGTGATTGTCTAGCTTAGAAACATGCATGAGACAGTTACATTGTGTCTGAGCCTAGTCTTTATATGGTCAGCGTAGGTTCATATGTCCGGGCCAGGTTCAGATTTACATTCATGTATTTTTGGCTCTTGTAGTTTTGTTTGTCTGGTATTCTTGTGCTTTATTGTTATTTTGTAAAAATAATATTAATTCTGAAATTTGGCGTGCTTTGAAATGTGCTTTAATAAATTACAGAGAAATATTTTCAAAAAACCGACTTTTTGCTTCCATTATACAGCTTCAAAATTTGTGATGTTTTTAACTATTTTTTCCCTTCACTTTTTCTTCATTTGCATGCAATAGTCAAATGCTTAAGTGATCAATAGTGTTGCTTATCTGTATTGAATGGTCTACGCACGTGTAATCTGATATGCACTGTAAAAAAAATTCATAAATATGTGGACAGTATTCCTTAAAAATGGTTATCAAAAAAATACTTTTCCCATTTAAAAACGCGAAAATTTTTGACATATTTCCCGACTTATTTTTTAACGTAAAAGCATAGTACACGAAGGCATGGTTATTGAAGGGGTTTGCAATCAAGTAATGTTTTTTATTTTTCGATAAAGCAATCATACCTTGAATTATAAGCGATTAATATCTCAGCTTATAATTCAAGGGTTATAAGCTGCGTCATTTGTTTTCCTTTCCCGCGTTGCCGAGGCCGGAAATTCGATTCAAAGCACCAATATGAATATTCGTATTAAAATATAATGCTACTACCGGGTAATCCAATTTTAAGAAACTCATTAATTCAAAAATAAATATAGAAACTTGAAAATATGCCTAATTTTTCCATGTTAAACTTCATACACATTTTTTAGGTGCAACATTAATTTGTAAAAAGACATTTCTTTGGATGTTAACTATATTTTCTTACAACCAAACATAGAAAACACACCCAGTATATTTATATATACATATATATATATATATATATATATTTACTTTCTAATTATTGGTGCTTTCAGCTTATTAAGAATTTTTTTAAATAGCCGGTAGGAATGAGTTATGGAAGCGATAATGCGTAAATGTAAAGTATGTATCTGCTTAAAATTAATAAAACATATTTTTTTTTATTCCAAATTTAAAACTATAGGGTTATGAAAAATATTCTATGAACTTAGTGAAAAAGTGGTCTAATAATTTAAAAACAACAAAATTTAATATTTCGATGATTTCTATAATATTGAAAAAATACTAGATACTTTAAAATAACATCTTACTAAATATGTATAGCGAATTACATTATCCAATAAATCATATTTTTCTTTGAGAGAGATAAACTGTTTGTAGTTTTTACGGTTATTTGAATAAGGATTAAATTTTAGCTAGCTTTCTTCCTTGCTCTTTTTCTGGTAAATGGAATAATAATAATAATAATAAGTGCTTAAAGTATGATGTTTTCACAACGAAGAATTTATGGCATTTGGACCGGATTAAAATTTCGATTTTTTATCGCTTTAAAACGATGTGTACTCAAAGTCGCTTTACAATTTTAAACTTTTATTACAAACAGATATAAATATACACTTGCATTAAATAAAGAATATGAAGTACTGGATAAAGCAAGGAGTGGAGTTGGTGCTTTGTGCAAGCAATTATATACGTATAAAAGCTTTTTAATTGTTGTTAAAAAAAAAAAAAAAAAAAAAAAAAAACCGTCCAATATATGTTTTACATTTTGTACTACTTTCAATGAATTCTTTGCGTTTTTGATAAAAGCTTGAAACTGTAAAGAGACTTTATGCACTCCCAATATTATGTACGCAAAAATGCTACGAAGAGTTAATGCACTCACCACTCGACTCACTATTTTGAAGACATTCCAGCCCATCAGACTTCAAAGTGTCTTTTTTAATCATATAAAGTACAAAAATGCATTTTTTAAAGTTATGTGCTAAAAAAGTATAAATTCTTCTTTATAGGCACTTCTCGCTGTTTTAAAAATAATTTCTGAAAAAGCCAGCAATTTCAGAGCGTCAAAATTGTATAAAAAACTTTAAATAAATAAGATAATTAACTGTGAAAACAGTAAGGGTCAGTTCGGAGTATGGGTATTATAAATCACCAATCACAAAAATATCGTGGTGACAATAAATCAAATATGAATCATAAAAAGAGAAAGTTAATTTTCTATGCATTTTCTAAATAGGAACAATGATTAAGCCATTAAAGTATTCATTTAATAGTAAAATTAATTTAATAAAACTCAAGTTTTAATTGATGTAGTTATTAAGAAATTCCTATGAGTCTGTTCTTTAAATTTTATTTTTGTAAATGAAGAAAATAGATGTTTTTTATCCTTATTTTATCGCTAGCATAAAAAAGGCTTAAGGAAATTCAAACCCGTTTCTTCTGCAAAAGAAGAGGGAATTTGAGGCACTAGTAAATTACAACAGAAACGTGAATGTTCAGCCATGATAATAATAAGGAAGGGAAGAAATGTTGTGAGTTTACGTAAATTAGAAAAATACTTTGTTCATTAATGTCAGAAAAAGAATCCAATTTCAAATAGAATCGTGTTTCTTTTTTCAGATCATAAAATAGAAATATTCATTGGAGTTGATTGAATTTATTAGTTTTCGTGAAAACAGATTAAAATTAATATATATATATACATATATATATTATTTAAATAAAGATTAGAATTCAGTATACCAGCGTATATTTTAAACAATTCCATATAAAGTGCTACGAAATGACGATTAAAAAAAGCAAAAATACCAAAATAAAAGTTGATTCGTGATTTTGATGATACTTCACCAATCTGTTTACCATCCAATAAGTAACAGCCAATCAGAACATTAAATTTAATGGGCTTTCAAAATGCACCATTAGAACACAAATTTATCCATTTGATTGTCATGGTTAAAACTTCCACTAAAAATCAAGAGGTGTCAGATATGAACTCCAGATCAAACTTTAATACCGTAGTGCGTCAGATTATATACCGTTATAAAGAGATCCCCTTCAAATTATTCATTAGTTTCAAAGGTAAACTGTATTTGTTGTAATATTTTCATGGTAAATTCACATGAAATGTGTGGCTTCGTCAGTAATTCATGCAAAGGACGTGAAGTATCTGAATTTAAAAAAAAAATTCTCAAAACTAACTTTTTTATTTTATGTTGAATTTTTTTTTTTAATTTTTCTAGAAATATTCATGGTATAAATACCTCTTATTGTGCAAATTTTTGATAAATATATTAAATAGTTATTGAAAAATAGAATTTTTTTTTATTTTACGCTAAAAAGGTTGGGGACAAAAAGCAATTCCTCTAAATACATTGTAAACAAATGATAAAAGAAACAGTTAAAAGTTACAGTTAAAGTATTGTTTTGCGAAATCACAAAATTAATAAGTATTCAGTGCAAAATAATATCATTGAGTAAGGTAAAACGAAAAACTAGGCTATATTTTACGACTTGCGAATCAGTGAAAAAGTAAACAAAGGGGCGTTCTGATTGGACAAAAATGTTTATAACTTCAGTAAAAATAATGAAAATTGAAAAATTCTTTTTGAGTTCAATAGCAGAGAGTTCATATAATGTTATTATGCTAAAAATGAAAATTCGACAATTTGATGATTTTTTTTTTTTTTTTGCTATTTTCAAAGTCTACTGTGCCCTTGTTACCGGATACGAAATTTTGAAATTAGGTTCCATTATTGTATGCATGAAACTGTCGGAACTATGTTTTAGTCAAATTTTGTTATAGCCACATGATAAGCTATCATTTATAAATACACAAAAAATCATCTAATTAAACTTGTCCTTTTTTCAACAAGATGCCTCGAATAGACCCAGACATATTCCAATTTTCAATTCAAAAATATATTTCTTATTGTGAAATATATTAATAAATTCAAATTAAAAATAAATGAATGACCTGAAAAATACATGACCTATAATAATTTTTACATAAAACGAACCATAATATTCAAATTGCACGGGTGTGTTACAAATCATTCTAATCATTATTTTTCGAAATATAGAGAAATTTTACTTTTTGACACTGTAAAAGAACCATCTGATGTTATCAAAGCATCTACAGAAAAAAGAAAAAAATCTTGGGCATGCACTGGGAAAATAATAAAATGAATTTTCTTTCTTTTAAACTAAATAATAAGAATGTTTAGAACTACTGTATAATTTTTCTGGTACACATAATTGAACGTCCCTTCTACATTATTTGGTAAAATATAAATTTTTTTGTCATTTATCAATACCTCATAATGCGTTTTGATAACTCTATAAAAATATTTCTTTTACTTTGGGATGTCTTGATCTAAGGAACTCGAATGTGGTGTCAAAAGTAGATGTTACCATTTGAAGAAAAAAAAAACTACAAATTCAGATATGTTTATGAAAATTTGGTGCAAATTTAAATATGCAAGAGACTTCTTAAGTAAAAATAAATCGCACCATTACGAAACATGTTATACAAATTAAAAAGCTAGTTTTCGTTTGTTTTTGAATTAATTAGTTCTCGAAGTATATCTATATATTTTATGGGGCATTGTACACGACAAACACTTAAAATTATTAATGTATTTTTCATAAACGTAATCAGAATTCACGCTTGATGTGGTGAAAAGAAAATAATAACGATATTTAAATTCATGAGCTAGATAGGAGAAATAGATAATTTAGATAAAAAATAGGAATAAATTTAATTTACTTTTCGATGTGCTTCCATCAACATCACTTGCATGCAAAACTTTTATTCATTTTAATATTCCCAATTAATATTTTCCCATTTTGAGAAGCAGGCAATATAAACTAATGTGTCACGGTGAGATCGTTCACTAGCTTTAAATGACAATCAACCCTCTAAAGGAGCAGATGAAATCAGCAGGAAATAATCACATTAATGATGACAAAACAGTATTAAATGTTATCGAAATCTCAAGTAATTATAATGATTAAATATTGGCCGCATGCTTGTTAAATAAGCTTTTTTTTTTTTTTAGTAAGGATTTTTAAAATAAAATATTTTTAAATAAGTTGTCGACGAAATTAAATTATTACAGATAAATATATGATGGAAATATGTTCTAAAGTTCATTGGCATAAGAATTGTTGATGGTAATTTTCTCTGATGATAACTATGTGTATTGTTAGGTTCGAAAAACTATTTTTCGAAACGGCGATAAGTTTCATCGCTAAGCAAAATGTCACTGGCAGATACAGGTTTATGAGGGGTTATGGGGATTAACATGCAGCTTGACTATTACTAAACATAATTAACTGCAATAAATAAATAAAAATCTCTTGCTGTCCCTTCTCTTTCAAAATTTTAGGAAAAATCAAATGTTTTAATTAAGAACTCGTGAAATATTGTACCCGAAACAAAATTTTATATAATGTTATTTTACATAAGAAAATTTACTAGTATGATTTACAAAGTTTAGATTGATGTGATTCAACCAGACATAGAGATAAGTTCATGAGTACTACTCTTTAAAATCCCGTACATTTGGCTTAATTAAATGCAGAGAATTAATTCAAAGAAAAATGTCTAGCTTAATTTACTTAGTTATGATTAAACCTTTTTATTAATTACGTTGTTTCATCATTGCAATGTTAAATAAGTGTCAGTAACCAGTATAGCCAATGACTAGATCGTCTTATAAGAAAAATCATTGCACACAGGCACACAACAGTCTTTCTCGTATGTTTTACATTATTAATTCCACTTGAAAACCTAAATGTTAGAAATTAAGCACATAGCAGTAGTAGGAAAATAAGAGTACGGGGACAAGCGCAGGCGGGACTGCGGGACCGTCCCGCCTGCGGTGCCTCCTGCGGTGCCTCCATGCCTCCGGCTGTCCCGCCTGCGGTCCCTCCTGCGCCCACCGTGACACCGCCACTCTCCTACCCCCACTATGCATCCCCCTCCACGATCGCCCCCTAGTGGAAAAAAGGAACATTCTATTATAACAGGATAGGTGAACAACCTTCCCTAATTAAAAATATTATCAATCACATCTCAACTCGGAATCATACTATAAGATGAAGATTAAATTTGTATTTGAATTTTAAACAACCGTAATTTTAATGAGTATTATTAATTAAGTGAAACAATTAAAATTTCAGTTTTTAACCATTTTATTTAGATTTCTTCAACTACAAGATGAGATTATCAATTTAACTCAAGAAAGTTAAACATATATTTGAATTTTGCTTCATAGACATCTTAATGAGTAGTATTAATTAAGTAAAAACAATAGAAAATATCCAGTTTTATAGAAAAAGACTGATTTCTTACGATTTTTATCAACTATATGATCAATGTAACGACTTAAAAGTTGAAAGTTAAACATGTATCCTAGTTTTTCAACAGCTATAATCTTAATGAGTATCGTTAATTAAGTAAAAAACAATGGAAAATATCAAGTTTTATAGAAAAAGACTGATTTCTTACGATTTTTTCAACTCAAACTACAGACTATCAATTTGATAGAAAGAAATTTAAGCATGCATTCCAGTTTTGGACAACCATTTCCTTCATGAACATTATTAATTAAGCAAAACAACAGAAAATATTAAATTTTTAACTGATTTCTTCATATTTTTTTATTATTTTTTTTAATATAAAATCAGAATACACAACTTAAAATAGAAATTTAAACATTTTTTTTAGTTTTTGAACAGTCGTTACCTCAAAGAATTTCGATAATTGAACAATTAACAAAGGAAACTAATGATTTTTTAACGAAAAAAGACGAATTAAACGAATTTGGTTAACTTTTACTCTAATTGGAAATTTCATCGTACTTTATATATACCAACTAAGTAGAATTTTAATACATAAACGAATAATTTAAAGAAATCCTCAACACGCAAATGTGAACCTGCAGAGCATTTCTTATTACGTCATATCTAAACTAAAACTTTTTTCTGCAACCCCTCCATGCATGCATTCCAGGTAGGGGAACATAACAAAGAATTTTGACGTCACAACTTACAAAGGTATCCAACAAAATGTTTACGTTCAAGAAAAAGTATCACCTAGAGAGAAAAAAAGAAGAGATTTAAGCTATTTATCCATTCTAGTTTTATAACAGTTACCACAACATCTCCAAATTAAAATTTGGAAGTCATAATAAGTGTAATTAATTAAGCAAAATAATAGAAATATTAGTTTTTCAGAGGGGAAAAGACGAATTTAAACAAATTTTATTAGTTTTACACTAGTTTAATAATAATTTTAAGAGGAAAAAGACGAATTTAAACTTTTTTTTTTTTTTTTTTTTAGTTTTACACTATTTTTTCTCATCTCCAACACGGATATATCAATTTTAACAGAAGAATTAAACGTATATTTTAGTTTTTAACAACAAAATCTTAACAAGTATCATTAATTAAACAAAAATAAATATCAGTTTTAAAGAAAAGACGAATTTGAATAATTTTACACTAGTATTTTCAAAAGCAACATGGAAATATCAATACTTATTCACATATTTCACTTATTCACTGTATTCAATACTATATTTAATAAATTTGGATACACTTTAAGAATTTCCTAATCTATAATTATATATTAGCTGTATATTTAATGTTACCCATGTTTTCATCATTAGTTCATAATCGTGAATTTTGTACTTTAAATACCATGTATTCAGGTTCAGATTATTTTTACTTGAAATCATACAGAATTTTTTAACAGAGTTTGTTTTTGAAATCATTGAAGCAACTGTATTTAATATTTTTAACACCAATTTTCTAAGATTTTCTAACATTTTCCGATTATACATTCCTCAGAAGTACATTTCTAAATGCTACAATCACTTTACATATCGAAAAGATATCATTGAAGCAACTGTATTTAATATTTTTAACACCAATTTTCTAAGATTTTTTAACATTTTCCGGTTATACATTCCTCAAAAGTATGTATTCTAAACAATAGAAAATATTAATTTTAAGAATAAAAAGACGAATTTAAACAAATTTTATTAGTTTTACACTATTTTTTCTCATCTCCAACACGGATATATCAATTTTAACAGAATTAAACGTATATATTAGTTTTTAAGAACAAAAATGTAATAAGTATCATTAATTAAACAAAAAATAAATATCAATTTTCAAGAAAAGACAATTTTTTACACAAATTTTCAACTTTGAAATACATTTGTTTACATATATTGTTACAATATATTACTAAACTTAAACTTTTTAAAAAGTTTGAATGTCTTTACAAAGGGTTCATATTTATATTTTTCACGTGTTGACTGCATTCGAAATCTTACAACAAAAGTATACTTTTATTATTATTATTATTCTAGAAAACCTAAAAAGTCATTTCTTACTGCTTTAAACACTTGACATATTAAAACTACTCTGAGATATTCTACCCATATAATTAATCAAATTAGAACATGATTTATCTTACACTTCAAAATTTCTGAATTTTTACAATACTTATTTTCATCAAACTTTATTCTTGATCCTATATATTTTAACAGTACAGAATTTTAACATCTGTTTTTATCTACTTATCAGAAACTTATTAAAACACCCAACAACATTTTCCAAATATGAATATTATCTTTACAGTTTAATAATACAAAACATACACGAATACAAAGTTTAATTTTTACAAACATTTCATATTTCAAACCAAACTTTTCGAAATTTTCACATCATAAGAGCAACCGGAAAATGTTAAAAAATCTTAGAAAATTGGTGTTAAAAATATTAAATACAGTTGCTTCAATGATATCTTTTCGATATGTAAAGTGATTGTAGCATTTAGAAATGTACTTCTGAGGAATGTATAATCGGAAAATGTTAGAAAATCTTAGAAAATTGGTGTTAAAAATATTAAATACAGTTGCTTCAATGATTTCAAAAACAAACTCTGTTAAAAAATTCTGTATGATTTCAAGTAAAAATAATCTGAACCTGAATACATGGTATTTAAAGTACAAAATTCACGATTATGAACTAATGATGAAAACATGGGTAACATTAAATATACAGCTAATATATAATTATAGATTAGGAAATTCTTAAAGTGTATCCAAATTTATTAAATATAGTATTGAATACAGTGAATAAGTGAAATATGTGAATAAGTATTGATATTTCCATGTTGCTTTTGAAAATACTAGTGTAAAATTATTCAAATTCGTCTTTTCTTTAAAACTGATATTTATTTTTGTTTAATTAATGATACTTGTTAAGATTTTGTTGTTAAAAACTAAAATATACGTTTAATTCTTCTGTTAAAATTGATATATCCGTGTTGGAGATGAGAAAAAATAGTGTAAAACTAAAAAAAAAAAAAAAAAAAAGTTTAAATTCGTTTTTTTCCTCTTAAAATTATTATTAAACTAGTGTAAAACTAATAAAATTTGTTTAAATTCGTCTTTTCCCCTCTGAAAAACTAATATTTCTATTATTTTGCTTAATTAATTACACTCATTATGACTTCCAAATTTTAATTTGGAGATGTTGTGGTAACTGTTATAAAACTAGAATGGATAAATAGCTTAAATCTCTTCTTTTTTTCTCTCTAGGTGATACTTTTTCTTGAACGTAAACATTTTGTTGGATACCTTTGTAAGTTGTGACGTCAAAATTCTTTGTTATGTTCCCCTACCTGGAATGCATGCATGGAGGGGTTGCAGAAAAAAGTTTTAGTTTAGATATGACGTAATAAGAAATGCTCTGCAGGTTCACATTTGCGTGTTGAGGATTTCTTTAAATTATTCGTTTATGTATTAAAATTCTACTTAGTTGGTATATATAAAGTACGATGAAATTTCCAATTAGAGTAAAAGTTAACCAAATTCGTTTAATTCGTCTTTTTTCGTTAAAAAATCATTAGTTTCCTTTGTTAATTGTTCAATTATCGAAATTCTTTGAGGTAACGACTGTTCAAAAACTAAAAAAAATGTTTAAATTTCTATTTTAAGTTGTGTATTCTGATTTTATATTAAAAAAAATAATAAAAAAATATGAAGAAATCAGTTAAAAATTTAATATTTTCTGTTGTTTCGCTTAATTAATAATGTTCATGAAGGAAATGGTTCTCCAAAACTGGAATGCATGCTTAAATTTCTTTCTATCAAATTGATAGTCTGTAGTTTGAGTTGAAAAAATCGTAAGAAATCAGTCTTTTTCTATAAAACTTGATATTTTCCATTGTTTTTTACTTAATTAACGATACTCATTAAGATTATAGCTGTTGAAAAACTAGAATGCATGTTTAACTTTCAACTTGTAAGTCGATACACTGATGTTGCAGTTGATAAAAATCGTAAGAAATCAGTCTTTTTCTATAAAAATCGATATTTTCCATTGTTTTTTACTTAATTATGAATGCTCATTAAGGTTATAGCGTTTGAAAAACTGAAATGTGTGTTTAAGTTTTCTCTCTTAAGTTGATAAAAATCGTAAGAGATCAGTCTTTTTCCATAAAACTTGATATTTTCCATTGTTTTTTTACTTAATTAACGATACTCATTAAGGCTATAGCTGTTGAAAAACTAGGATACATGTTTAACTTTCAACTTTTAAGTCGTTACATTGATCATATAGTTGATAAAAATCGTAAGAAATCAGTCTTTTTCTATAAAACTGGATATTTTCTATTGTTTTTACTTAATTAATACTACTCATTAAGATGTCTATGAAGCAAAATTCAAATATATGTTTAACTTTCTTGAGTTAAATTGATAATCTCATCTTGTAGTTGAAGAAATCTAAATAAAATGGTTAAAAACTGAAATTTTAATTGTTTCACTTAATTAATAATACTCATTAAAATTACGGTTGTTTAAAATTCAAATACAAATTTAATCTTCATCTTATAGTATGATTCCGAGTTGAGATGTGATTGATAATATTTTTAATTAGGGAAGGTTGTTCACCTATCCTGTTATAATAGAATGTTCCTTTTTTCCACTAGGGGGCGATCGTGGAGGGGGATGCATAGTGGGGGTAGGAGAGTGGCGGTGTCACGGTGGGCGCAGGAGGGACCGCAGGCGGGACAGCCGGAGGCATGGAGGCACCGCAGGAGGCACCGCAGGCGGCACGGTCCCGCAGTCCCGCCTGCGCTTGTCCCCGTACTCTTATTTTCCTACTACTCATAGCTTAAATTTTACATACATTTGATAAAAAAATTCAGAAAAACAGAAAATGCAAATACATTAACCGTATGCAGATACACATCTAAAATATTAAATACATGTATATATTTAAATAATCATTTTTATTATGTTAAATTTTAGTAGTTAGATACTTAAATCTTGTTCAGACAAGAAATAATTTTCATGAATGGCTCAAATCACGATGAATTTTCCTTAGAGAGGTATACATTCATTTGTATGCCATCTCGGTTTACTGAGAGAATTAAAAAAGATACAGAAAAAAGCAATAAAATAAAAACTTGCATCTGAAGCAGTTATGAAATACTTTTCAACGATATCAGAATATTGTAAGAAATTTCCTTTTTTTTCCTCAAATGAAATGAAATAGTCAAAAAACTAATTTAAAATCGCATAACTCAGTAAAAAATCCAGTTTCAATAACAGCTGTTTGTATCCGTAATTTTTGCGAACTTCCTCGTAGCGTCCTGTATATGATCTACAGAATTTATGTACACCGTATATTAAAAATCTGAAAGTTTTTAAATGCATCAGAAAACACGTTTCAAGCAATTATGAAACATAGTCAGTCCTACAATCGAATTCTTTTACGAGTTTCTGTAAATAAACAGCAAATGGACATCCCAAATCTGTAGAAAACATATTGCATGTAATATAATTTAGAGGTAATTTTTTTTATTGTGTTTGACATATCATAACACCCTTAAAATGCACAGTATATGATTTCCCAGACGGACCATAATGTAATGGAATATATGTCCCTGTAAACGAGCTGTACATTCTCCTTATAATACATTTCTCAAAAAGCATTTTTTAATCTACTTCATGTTGCATATAAATTTTTTTTTTTTTTTTTTTTTTTTGTATTTTAAATACAGAAATATTCATTAAAATGCATCAGGGACAAATGTTTCTTTTGAGTATATTTGTAAACAAACAGTTGAGGCTACACACTTCTTTTTAGCTCACAGGCTATCATATCCTGAGAGCTTATGTGCCCGCCCGTTCTGTATGTATATTCGTTCTTGCGTAACGCGATAACTCATGATAAAAGTATCCGATCTACTTGAAATCTTGTATATAGGTATATCCTGACAAGGCGCTTCCCTGATTAGCTTTTGGAGTTCATTCGATATGTATAAGAGGGGGAATGGGGTCTCATGCCCCTCCCCTTAATTGATATAAATGGGTTTTTCATGCAGAATTAAGTTTTCGTTCAAAATTTAGATATAGGATCATTCTTGTGAGACGATTCCGTAACTGTTATTAGGTGTTCATTGAATAAGTATAACTAGGGGGAAAGGGGGTCCTAATGCCCCTCCCGTTAATTTATATAAATGGGTTTTTCAAGCAGAATTGTCAGATTTCGTTCAAATCTCTGAATAGTTTTGGAAGTTTAATGGTTAAGTATAAAAGAGGGTGATAACTCCTCTTAATGCTAAATGGGTTTTTATTAAGAATTATCTGATTTGCTCTGAATTTTGGATATAGATTTTTTATATAATAAAGCATGTCTTTGATAGTTTAGGAGGTTCAATGATTAAGTATAAAAAAGAGGAAAGGGGAGAGCTGTTTCCCCTTCTTAATTTTTTCCGAACGGAATTAACCCTTGAAAATATAAAGCTGTAATGTACAATTAGTATGCGTAGCCTGTGAGCTCAATGCCATCAGTTTAACTGGGCAATATCCTTTTTATTTTATTACAAATACTCTATTGTGAACAGCTATAACATATAAAAATTGCATAGAAATTTAGTGAAGTATATTTACGAGAGTTAGACCTCGGAAATGCGGACAAGCAATAATTTAAACAAACAATACGAATTCGTAAATACTTTTAAACTATGATGAAAAGTGTTAATAAAAGTAGACAATCGTTGCATGTACAATCGTCTTGGCATAATTATACATTATAAACCAATTTAAAAAAAAAAGGAAAACACTCCTTAAATTTATGTCTCAGAATTGCCACAGAGAAAACGGAAATAGTCTTCCGATTGAAAATTATGCTTTATGTTATGTTAATGTCCATTCATAAATAAACTTAACTGTCATTTTTATCGAGAAATTTTAAAAAACACGAAAATTTTTAATTTAAACAACCATATTTAACATGACATTTTACTTTTTAGGTAAATTTTTTCTAAGGATCTCAAACGAAAAGACATTCTGACACACAAGTTTATGGGTGACGAAGATTTAATCTCTCGAATTCATAATTTTAAATTTATTTGTAATTGTTGAAAAAATAACTGAAATGCGTATAATTTTTTAAGCACAACTCACAAACTAATTGTCGGAATGATGTGTAATTTTGGATTCGCATGATTGAAACCTCTAACAATCGAACTCTGTTTAAAAAAAAATATTGTTTAAAAATGATATATTTTTTGAAAATATATCATTTTTGAAAATTTTGAAAAATAAAAAAAACCCTATATTTTCGAAATATATTTTTTAATAAATTACTAATTATATCATTTTCAAGAGTTAGACTAAGAAATATTGCTCATGCTTTCGTACGATGTCATTTAAATAAAGGTACCATACCTAAAATTAAAGATACGTGCTCTAATATATAAAGGGAACTGGGGGACATTGATACAGCTTTTTTAAAAAAAAAAAAATTTTGGTGTCTAGAAAGCAGAAATTTCAAGTTATTTTTCTATGTGATGTCAGCAAAACCTGTGTAGTGTGTTATAAAAATGTACAATCGTTGTTTTATATATTATTTTTGCATGTAATTTTAAAAAAATCAAAAAAAGTAATTTGTATCAATGTGCCCCATCCCCGGGGCAGACTGATACACTTTGACACTTCTGGGAAAAATGGACAGAAAAAAACACCAATGCATATTTTTCATAGAAAAATAGTCAGCAAACCATTTTATATATATTTATAGACATTAAAATAGCACACAATTCATTTGTAAGCGATAATAAAGCAATCAAAATGAAATGTATAAAGACCTGATGTTCTGGCTGTTCCTTGTCTGTTTGTTGCCTGTGGTAACTTTGTCATATCTGGCACTTTAACCCCAGAATTATCTTCTTTCTTAGGAAAGGTGAAAGAATTATCAGATTTTCTGTTTATAAATCGGTTTACAAATAGAAAATAAAGGATAATTATATTAAAAATTATATTTATAATATAATTATCCTGTACTGTTCTGCAGCTTGTTTCTCTTACTTAACATTTCTCATGTCGATAATACTTTTTTCTCTGGAGAATCGATATAAATTTGAGATTTGCCTGGCTGCCGTTCATTTCTTTTGTTAATTCTACTAGCACTAGATATTGTGTAAGTTTGTACGTCTTCTGTTTGCAAAAACACAATAAAATGTTCTAATATAAAGAAATTAGAGCTATTTCACTTCAATAAAAACTAATAGTAGAAAATTTTGTCGAAAAATGGTTGAATTAAGGAGTGTATGGTAAAAAAAAATAAATAAAAGGTAATGAAAAAATGAACTAGAAAAGGATTTAGGTTGTATCAATGTGCCCCGACAAAGACTGTATCAATGTGCCCCATACAGCCATTTTGAATAAAATGAGTCTCAAATCTAGCACTTCATAATTTATCTAACAATAAAGAATGAGGAACTGATAAAGAGTTTCTTTACTTGCCAGGGAGGGTATTCTTTTCGGTTGAAAATTCTGGGATAGTTGTATAATACCATTTCAATTGTGCAACTCAAATTTACTTTTGACCTACAAAAACAATTAATCACCCATCCCATTTCATCAAACTATTGAATCATTCCAAAACTTTCTGTGTGTAGTTAATTTCACTAGTATCACTATTTGGAGCTGTTGTGAAAGTTCCTGTAATGACCCTGTGTGCTGTACAGGGGGTGTATCAATGTGTCCCAAGTATCAATGTGCCCCAGTTCCCCCTACTCTAAGGTTGATACAATCAATACGAAGACTGGTTCAGTTATGTAATTTCTTGGGTTTTTATTCCTTAATTTTACGCAGCTGAATAAATTAGCGAGTTTCAGTGTTATAATTTTGAATAAATTCTATTTTCATTCACGAAAAATCAAAGTACAGAACATAACTGAAAAGCACAGCATTACTTGCAATTATGATTCCTCTAGGAAATATAGAGCAATATTTATTTATTTATTTTTATGTTCAACGGTTTTTTTCCGCATTATATTCAAAATTTTTATAAAAAGAAATGATTCTACAATAGGTATTAAAATTGGTGCTATATTGAATGTTCATGTAAATTACTCATGTGTTTGAAAACTGCTCCTTTATTTTTAATATAATTTCTTCCTCTTTTAGAATTAGAGAAAATATATAAAATAATAATAATAATAATAATAACAGAGGCAAAGTGTTTTTCTTTTATTAATAAATTATTACTACAATTGAAACAATATAAAAGATTATTTGCATTTACTAAATGTTTAGGGCACCCATTTTTTATGCAACTATAATACTAAAAATTTGTAACAAAAATTTTAATAGCTGTTTTTTTTTTTTAATATCACTACTGACTGAAAATAACGAGGAATCATAAAGGAGATAAAATTTTACTTACTAAACATTTTGAATTTCAAAAAATTTGGTTATGTTTGGTTATTGATTTTGTGGTAAGCTCTAAAATTGCAAATGCGAAAAATAAGGTAGGAGTAGAAGTTGTATGTTGCGATTTAATTTCAATTCATACGAAATACTCATAAACACTTAGTTTTAGTATACAGGGTGCAATATGTTATCTATCGCCGACCTATAATTTTTCAACCGCTGGTCGTAGACATAGAGTTTCAGTTAAGAAAATGTTTCAAATGAGATAAATATTGTGGCATTGTTTATTGTAAAAAAAAAAATCAATTTTTTAAAAGTTACGAAATCTAACTTTTTATACGGTCCCTTAGTCCCTATAGTTATATTTAGTAAGTTTATACATATCTTCACAGATAAAACATAAAAAGTTTTTTTTTTTTTTTTCTACAAAAATTGGCAAAGTTATTAAATTTCAGAATTTGAGGTTTTTGCACATGATTTTTTCTTTCATTGAGGGGTCAGTTGAGAAATGAATGAAAGTAGTTAGAGATTGAAATCAGAGTGCAATGTCCTTTTTAACGCGAAACCATCTTTAGCTGATGTCACCAAATCATGGTATCATCAAAGAAGGTTATATCATATAAAGATTTTAGTTGACCTCTTTCCCTCTTTGGTGGTACACTGATTTAGTGATACCGGGCTAGGGTGGTTTCGCCGTAAAGAAGACATTACACCCTGACTCTGATCTCCAAGTATTTTAATTCATTTCTTAACTGATCCCTCATTTGAAGACAAAATCGTACGTAAAAATCTCAAATTTTGAAATTTAATAACTCTGTCAATTTTTGTAGTACAGAAGTCCAACTTTTAGTGTTGTGTATGTGTAAGCTTTTACTAAATATAACTACACGGACGGGGCCTGTATAAAAAGTTAGATTTCGTATTTTTTATGAAATTGATTTTTTACATTAAACAATGCCACTACATGAATATTTACCTCATTTGAAACGTCTTTGTAATTTGAACTATATGTCTATGACCAAAGGTTGAGAAATTAAAGGTTGGCTATAGATAACATATTGCACCCTGTATATATTTGCTTATTTTTTCTACTATAATAATAACTTTATAACATGTTAGTTTACTGTTTAATATAAGCAGACATTTTTCAGAGCTATTATTTCATGAATGTCATATTAAAATATTTTTTCTGAACTGAAAAGCATTATCCTGGAATTTGTTAATATGAGTTGTGAAATCAAAAATTTCCTTACCTGCGTATTGTACTCTGCCTCTTTATCATCAATACTTCACACAGTGGAAAATATTAATCTTGGATATAGTAAATATCTTAATATCTCTTGCTCTTTACAAGAAGGTAGAAATATAATAATGTTTGTTCTCTGACCTCAGTTTTACAGTATGAGTTTACTGAAAATTTTAGTCAAATGTGCAGAACATTTGCACAACGTGCACTTCCTTATGCACTTGCGCAGGATTAACATAAGAATGCATTAATTTATGATGCAAAAAGTTATAGGACTTCCAGAAGACTTATGATTTAAAAAGAGACGTCACCAAGGCCAACTCCAAGAAAAATAGAGCAGACGACCCAAAATGTTTATTTTCAACAACATAAAAATTTCTTAGAAATACCCTCCCTTAAAATGGAAAACAAAATTGAAAATGGGAATTTTAAAGCTAACGGATTTTTTGCGACTAAAAAGCAATCCAGGTTGGACCAATTTAGAAAACCGGCATTGTATTGTTTTCATCTCTGCACAACACCATCTAGGTCAATAATTACACTGGCATTGACATAGTTAAAAGCATACGCAGAAAACTTATAAATAAAATTTGATAAATAGATTTAAAATACTAACCAAGCTATTCACAGAAAAATATGTAAAGTATAATAAAAAAAAGTTAAAGGTATTGGTAAATTTTTCTGAGACTTCGAAAATAAACAGCCTTTTGAATATTTGAAAAAAAATGTTTAATATGCCAACAAAAAAACAACATGTAGGAGGAAAAGCATTTTTAACTTATTTTATTTCCTTAGCGCCTGTAGTTATAGTGAGGTTTTCTTCAAACAAAATTGAAATGAAGCCCAACGACTTCAAACCTACGGGAAATGAAAACAGGCAATATCTAAACATCAATGAAGAAGAAGCCTTTCGCTTGCATATTTAAAAAACATTCCCAGAAGACCTTTTGTACAAAAAGGAATGTGCATCTATTTTTGCCAGTTTATTTTGAAGATATGGATGAAATAAAAAATATATACGTAAAATTTCAAAATTTAACCTCATACGCAGTTTATTATTTGGATATTTAAAATGTATTATAATTTATTCACCAGCACTTTAAATAAACTTGCTGCCTGCCATTGACAGAAATTTTAAATATTATTTCGCTACAGATTTCCTTCTTTTTCCATTTTAATGCTGCGTAATTTCTTTTAAATTGTAATAATTTTAATTTAGAACACGTTAAAAATAAGCAAGCAATTCTTAATAAACTCGAATCTTCATGCCATTTGGAACATGTAGCTTAACCCATTAGTGCCTAGCGTCCCTTTTTAGGGACGCTTCAAAAGGTGCATTCAGCACTGTTTTTGACACCGGTAAAAAAGAAAAGCAATAATTATTTTATTTAAATGATGCATTTTTGTGATTAATGAACTAAACTCAAATCTTCTAAAAATATTGGTGCCAACCAAATAAAATTTACGCAAAAGATGCTGGGCACGAATGGGTTAAATGAGGTATTGAAAGAACATATCAATGACAGAGTATGAAGGAATTGGTGGCAAAAAAGAATGAGTTAATGTGTAAAATTCGAGCATTTATACTTATGGTTTTTTATTTTATTGATTTTTAATTCTGTAAATATTACCTTGCAATAAATCATTAACACTCAAATAAATTTGGAACGCAGTTTAGTCTAAAAAAAAAAAAAAAAAAAATATTTGAGAGATTACAGTTGTTGAACATAATATTAGAACCAATTTTTAATGATTGGTAATTTCTCAGTTTAATAAATTATAATTAGATGAAAATTTAGTTTTTTATAATTTTAAATTAAAGACTAATACTTATAGTTTTGAAAATAATAGCGAGAAGCATCGTTAATGTTATAATTAGCCCTATAAAAGCTCTACGAGGTTATTTTGTAATCGTATTCTGAAATACCGCTTGACAGCTGTGTTGTTCATTGATGATTGTTTTTAGCTTATGAAATAACTTAAATATTTAAGCGTTAGTGAATAAATTACTATATGATAATTATATGAAATTCAAAATTTTATTGAGACATATATACAGTGGCGGTCAAAAGTTTCCGGCCAGTTAGTTTCTTTGATTTATTTACCAAAAGGTTTCAGCAAAGAAGAAGAAAAATTGCTTCAAAAGTTAAGAATATGTGAATGACCTCTGACCACGTGATCATTTTGATTGGATACTGAGAATGCTTCATGCAAAGGGATAAAATTCGAAGTTCGAGTGTGCAAAAGTTTCCGGCCACTTATCATTCTTTAGTTTTTTTTCTATCGGTAAACTGTTTTTTGGTTGTGTTTATGAATGAATCAACGTGTATAGCATAGTCTGAATTCAAAATTAAAAAGTTCAACAATTATTGTTCATAAATGAGTGATTGGTTTGTCACTAAAAGGCCAATCTTCTCGGGATACTGCGGCAAAGTTATCGATCGGTAAATATCGACCGTAAACGATATTTAAAAATTATATAAAGATGGCCATGGCCTTCAGGACTTTCAGAGGTCCGGGAGATCCCGGAAAATTACTATTCCTGTGGACAGAATTATCAGGAGAAAAACAATTGATAATCCGCATAAAAATACCGCTACAATATACTGCGATTTACGGAATGAAAATATTGCTGAAATAAGTCCGTATACCGTATCAACATGCTGACGTGATGCATAACTTTATGGAAAAGCCGGTGTTAAAAATTTTTCAGAGTTAAAAAAAAATACAAACGTACCCGACTGGCGTTTTCCAAAAAACATCAAGTCTGGTCAAGTGAAAACTGGAAAAAAGTTCTATTTTTCCATCAATCGAATTCGAAACTGTTTTGGAAGTGATGGCAGACACAACGTCCGATGACTTAACAACAAAAAATATGATTCGACCTATATTATTCCTACAATGAAGCATGGCGGAGGACACGGTATACCGTGAGGAGTATTTTCTTCAAAAAGTGTTGGCGCAGCATGTCCCTAAAGGGATTTTGCGCCATTAAACCCCATTCAACCAACCAACCAATCTTCAAAAAGTGTCGGGCCGCTATTTGAAATCCACAGCCAGGTGAATGATACAATGTATAAAGATATCTTGCAAGACTATTTTCTGCCTTATTAGAGAAAAAAAAAATTGGTCGCAACTATTTTTCTTAACATGATAACGACATAAATAATGTTTGCAAACCTCAATAAGCAATGGTTTTCGCACAAAAAATTTCGTTTTTGAAATGATCAGCCCAAGCGCCCAAAATGAATCCAATAGAAAATCTTTGAAAAGAAGTTGACTAAAGTCTGCGGAACTATAAATATTCCAACTCAGCCGAAATTTCGCCAAAATTGCAAGAAATGTGGGGAAAACTTACCATAGACGATCTTTAACCGTTGATTGTATGAATGTCACGTTGCTGCGCCGCAGTACTTATTACTAAAGCTAATAAAATAGTAATACGATAAAATACTAATTGTAAATGGTGTTGATCACTGAAATTTTCTATTACAATACCACTTTTTTACAAACTTGTGAACATGCGTTTTCCTTTATACTTAATTTTGTCAGTTAAATTTATTGATATTTACATGTTCTTCTATAAGTAAGTTCCTAACTATTATGTCAATAAAACGTATAAATATCACTATGAGATTCCTTTTCATATGTGTATATTTACAAATTAACTGAAAAATTTTTGCCGGCCGGAAACTTTTGACCGCCACTGTATATATATAAATTTATACTCTAAAAAACGTGAATTTTCCATGGGTATGATGAGGGATCTATTCTAGAGGAAATCTTAGGAAGCATAAAATAAAATTATTTAAGAAACAAGAAGATTTCAGGAAAGGAATTCGGAATATCTTCCTTGAAAAATAGGCAGTGTTAATGTGTTAATAACATGATTTTTTTTTCTACAACTGCAAGCAAATCTTTTATTAAACCTTAGATGATGGACCAGAACTGCGGAATATTTTTATATTCATTCGTACCATTTTTTTCATTGTCTTATTATGGCAGAGATTATTTTTCAAAATTATTACGATGAGGGTAAAAAATAATCCACTGGGTCATATATTCTCACTCATAATAAAAGGGTTAAAAACTGTCTTATTTTTCTAATTTCTTTTCTTTTCTTTTTAGAATGCATTGCTTCCTTTGGTTACTTTTTTAAACTCTAAGGAATAGGTTGCTTAGGAATCATAATACACTAATAGAGCATCATTCCGTAAACTCAACGGATACAATTTTTTGAAAAAAGCTTTTTACAGCATATTTCTTCATTATGCAATAAATATATATATATATATGTATATATATATATATATATATTTGAGTGATCTTGATCCGTCGCTCAGTAGGTCTCCACCTAATAATATTGTAGGTAAAGTTTAACGTGGTTTCCCCACTTTTTGCCAATGTTCCGAAAAAGAAAAAAAAAAGTTTTCTTCCCCCCCCCCCCAAACGTAAGTTTATCTTATTTTAAAAGTAACCTATTTAATTCTTTTCACTTACATTTATCTATTTTCATTTCAGCTATTAAATTCCAGCTACATCGCATATGTTTACGTTTTTTTTAGCGCCAACTGGAGCGCATGCATGGTTGGTTGTCGCATGGAGTCACTTCAGATGATCGTCAGTTACGCTGACGCAAAACGCAACGAAATCTCCCTGCGCAGAGAGCAATTTTTCTCAAGTGACGGTAGACTTCACAAATTGTGAAGTTTATCAGCGTATTTCTTTTTCAGCCAATCAGAGATCGGTTCTCGAGTCCTTTGAATTTCAGTACTATTTCTGGCAATGCTTTTTAGACCAGCTGGAAAAATAAATACTGGCGGTTTTAAAATCCATTCGGTATCGGTGCTTAGCTCTAGAATGTGAAGTCAATTTTTCTACTGAAATGTTTATTTGATGTTTTCCCAAGTTTTAGCATTTTTCTCATGAAAGTTACGCAGGCATTTTTCTAAGACACTATGTTTAAAGGCAAGGTAAAGGAGACAGAACCGATTTCTGATGGAGAAAGATGAGTATAAAATTAAGTTTATTGTTTATTTCATTAATTTTACTGACAAATTGTCAGTTCATTTCAAGTTATTTTTCAAGTTACGTTGTTTCATTTTTGTCTATTTAATAAAAGTTAGTGTGTTACCCATGTTTCATCATTTTAAAATCTCACTTTACATTGAAGTTTTACAGATTAAAAATGAATTTAGTGAATATTTATCATTAAGAAAAATATACTTACTTGATTAAATGAAATGTCAAGATATTTTCAAGGTCATATAACAATACATTATAAACACTTCATGCTAGTTTTCCGTATTGCTAGGCTAGTATTATCAAGTTTTGACTTTTTAAATTTTAATGTCACTAACCCACCAGGGGTGTCGACTTAAACATCGTCGTAACGACAGAAGCTTAAAACCCCGACTAGCCCCTCTTCTCAACTACTTTTTAAACTCGTTTTTCAAAAGTTTAAATCTTATTTAATGAAATATTTTCCTAAGTTATCAGTAGGAGTTGAAGCGCTACCACAGATATTTTTCCAACTAACTTACGTTAATTGTTTCTGCTTGAGATATTTTATGCAAGTGCATTATAGAACATGGTTATTAAGGAGGCATGGCATGGTATACCGCAAATATCAATTTTGTAATTTTTTGCTTAAAGTATACTTTGTTATGTCTAGTAAATTTTAATGAAGTTTCGTAAAGGTCCAAGTAATATAAAAACACAGTAAAAAGTGATATTATTACAGCGCTGCCCATTTAAATTCCAGACCCACTTCACTATTTACGTTGCGATTGCAGCTGAATACCTATTTTTTTAATATATTGCAACCTGGAAGAAGCGTTGAAGAATATGACAATTATTGTTGAAGTTGAAATCTTAAAAACGATTTCTCTCAGTTTGTAATTTTTCAATAAATTGATATATTCAAAGCAATGGATTTTTTATGTAAATTTTTCAATTTTCTGTTTGTTCCTAACGGTCCATTTCATAAAATCAATTATCGGATTTACAATAAATTAAAAAGTTTTTTACGCATAAACACGCAGAATAAATTCACTTTTCACTGTAATTTTACACGTATTTGAACATTTTACTTTTTTTCCTCACAAACTAATTAACACATGGTAATTTCGATACTTAAAATTATACATGACACTTCTAAGAATAGTTTAAAGAAATAATACAAAATGTTCAAAATTGTACGAGCAGATACATTTTAAAATTAACTTAAATTTCATTAAAAAATTAATTTTTTCAAATTTTTGCCAAGGAAATTGACAATTTCTTAAATGAATTATTTTTTCTTCACTGAGTCTTTTATTATTATGGAAAAATGTACCTTAAAATACTTAAATTTTTTGTAAATGTTCATTTCTCAATTTCTGAATCAATATTGTCCAGAAACAATGAATAATGCTAAATTTAATCATACATCTAGAATATTAAATAAAAATGAACGGTAATTAATTTAAAATGCTATTAGAAATGACTAAGTAGATTTAGAATAATTATTTTCGAAGTTGAAATCAGCAAAATGATTTTTTCAGTTTGTGCTTTTTCGACCAAATATAGCATGTTCAAAGTGGTAAAACTTTCACGCATAGTTTTTAATTGATACAATGTTTTTTTCTGGTTGTTTGTTAGGGTCTATTTGATAAAATTGGTATCGGATAAAAAAGCTCCCAGCAATACAAAAAAACAGTAAAAAGCGGTTTTATTACAGCGCTGTCCCTTTAAATTCTAGACCCACTTCACTATTTACGTTGCGATTGCAGCTGAATACCTATTTTTTTAATATATCGCAACCTGGAAGAAGCGTTGAAAAGTATGACGATTATTGTTGAAGTTGAAATCTTAAAAACGATTTCTCTTCGTTTGTGTTTTTTCAATAAATTAGTATATTCAAAGCAATGAATCTCTTATGTATATTTTTCAATTTTCTGTTTGTTCCTAAAGGTCCATTTGATAAAGTTAATCATCGGATTTACAATAAATTAAAGTTTTTTTACAGATAAACATGCAAAATAAGTTCAGTTTTCACTGTAATCCGATACACTAAAAAAGTATCGGATTTACAATAAAGTAAAAAGTTATTTTTGCGCAGAAAAATGTAAAAAAATCCAGTTTTTACTCTAATTTTACACGCATTTGCTTATTCATTTTTTTTTCTCTCCTAAACTAATTAACTAATTATGGTAAATACAATCCTAAAAATTATACAACTTACTTTTAAAAATAGCTTAAAAAATCTCAAAATGTTTAAGATTGTTGAAGATACAATTTACTTATCATTATTATTATTATTATTATTATTTTAATAATTCAAGATTTTTCAAATGTTGCCAAGGAAATCGAACAATTTCTTGATGGAATCATTTTCTTTCATCAAGTCTTTTATTATTGTTCCAAAAATGTATCTTAAAATGTCTAAATTGAAAAAAAAATGTTCAAAGGGTAGCGAGTGTTCCCTAACCAATTGTGCAATCAGATGACCAAATGTTTGTTCTGATGCGCGAAAAGAAGATCAATTTAATCTATAACCATTGTATGCTAATTATATTGATATAAGGAAAATATCTATAGGATATTATGAAAATTATATCAAAATGGATGTAAAGATGTCAGAAAAGTGCTTATCATTATATGCTGCAGCAATCACTGTATGCCGATTCTTCAAGATTTAAATTTAATAAACTTTAATTAGGTTAGAATATAAAACACATACGATGGTAACGATAAAGTAGTATAAAAGGAAAAACGATTTATCATTCACAAATGAGAAAATAAGGATAAAAAATGAATTAGTATTTTTTATGATATAATTGCTGATTTTTGCACAACTGAAATTGAATAACATTTGAATTATCAGTTGTAAGTTTCCAAATAGGAGAAAAAGAGTTTAGGCCAGGATTCGGACCAGGTATATCACGCCTGAAACCGCCAATATTATACCATCCAGATGGTATAATATTGGCAGCCATATATAACCATATTGGCGGCCATATATAGCCATATTGGCGGCCATGTATAACCATCCACATGGACGAATTTGGAAGACTAATTCTCGCAGCTAAATTTTAACGATCATAGCATCTGGTCTAATATCTGAATCGGCTCAACAGAAAAATCGTAGTTTATTTTCTACTTCAATAAACCTGCATGTGTCATAATATTAGATCATTTTTAACAGAACCATTCAATTTGTAAATAAATCATATTAGATGTAAATTTCCAAATGAGTGACAAAAAGTCCAGGCCAGGATTCGAACTAGAAATACCTTAGATTAAGTCGCTAATGCTCTACCAACTGAGCCAAATACGGAAGACTAATTCAACAGCTGACATAGAATATGTTCTTCCACATATGCTTTATTTTTTTCAAAAAATAAACATATTTGAAGATTTGGAAGTCGTACATCTGATTAATCATTACAGTCTAATTGGTTTCAGCTCTGTGATTTTTTGCCTCAAAAGCCAAGTAAATATGTTGCTTCTTTGAAGATTTCGTTCAGCAATAAATTTCGTACGAATCTCTGGAGAAAATTTACTATCATAATATGAATAAGAAATGGTACTACGTTTGGACCAGACAATCTATACTAATAAAAGAACAAATCACTTGGTCTATCTGTGTGAGTGCAATGCCTAGCGAAATTTACAGCACGAACGAGGTTTTTGTAACCCTAGCCCAAAGGGGTCTTAATGCACCTAACATTCCAAATTTTAAAATTGTAATAATTAGTCGGGAAATTAATTAAAATCCAAAAATTTGAAGAATGGAAAAGTATTCATAATTCAATAAAAGCATTTATCAAGCCGCAGAATATTTTTTCAAAAACTGAAAGAGAGGGAAAGCGGCAAATAAATATAACTCTGTCATGGCGATAAATATGCTGGTCTTTTATATAAAGGGCTGCGTTTTAAATTCTATTGAAGCAAAAAACTCGAAAATTAGACAGCTAGATGCAGAAAAAATGCCCCTTTCAGAAATTTAAAAATTCATTTTTATACTCTTGTAAATAGTTGAAAAGTCAATTAAAAATTCATTTATAAAATCTCATTTTATTTCCGTTCAAAGAAACAGATTCCTGAGAAAACTTTCATAACGAACTCTGGTGTTTCGCAACGCAGAAAGCTGGGCGCTTAGCTAATAGTGGCATTTACAAACGATTTGTAAATATTTTCAAATATTAAATTTATAGATTTAATATTTATATATCAGATAAAGAATTTTTCACTGATTTCAGATATGTAAATTTCTTAACGCTTGCTCAATTACAACCGTAGATATTAATTATTATTTCATTAATTGAATGATTCGCTCAATTTAAATACAAGATTTTCGAAACCACAAATGATTTTTATACTAGGATTTTTTGGTACGTCGTCATACTTTTAAAATTACACCATTTAGAGATTTTAAGCTATGCATCTAGCCTTATCTTTAAACGCTGTTTTGTATTATCTAAATTTTATAAAAATCGATCTGGAAAAAAAAAATCGTTAAAAAAAAAAAAAAAAAAAAAAAAAAAAAAAAAGGAAAAGAAATGCTGAAACGCGAATTTATTAAAACTAAGAAAACTCACAAACGATCGATTTGGAACTTTCAGATAAGTTATAACACATAATAAAGATTTTAAAAAGCAGGGAGCATCAAATTTTGGGGGAGGGATTTTTTATAAAAGAGTAGTCAAATATTTAAAATCATACTATTTTCTACCTTTCCAGATGCGGGCTTTTGACAAAACCCTGAGAAAAATATTATTTATTTGATATAAAACTTTCAGATAGTTTATAACACATAGATTTTAAAGAGTATGGAACATCAAATATAGGCTAGGGGTCAATAGTTTTTTAGGGGGGGGGGGGGTCGACCAAATAATTAAATCCGTAGCGTTTACTATAATTTTAAATGCGGATTATTCAGAGCTCTGAGATAGATAATACTTATTTAATATAGAATTTTAATAATGTATTTACGCCTGTTTTCGAATAGCAATATCACCAAATATCTTGCTTAAGTCCGCCACCCTATTATATCTAGGAGTAGGTTGTTTAACGAAGTTTCGTTCAGAAACAGTTTTGTTAAAAATAAGAGTTACTTATAAATTATAGTTATAAATTAATAAAATGCATTATATATCTATTGAAAGATGCCTTAAGCATACTTATACCCTCAATAGATATAAGTAAAATTTGAATTATTTATTTAATAAAAAACATTATTAAAAATAATAAGTAATTGATTTATTAAATATTAAAAATATGTAAAATTTAATATGATTGAATCATTATGATGATTCCTATAAATAACTTTACCATATTATAAAATCTCAATGATTAAATTATTCTTCTATCATATCGTAATTACTTAATAAGTAAATAATATAATGATAATTAATTGTTACCTAATAGAGTACCTAATTGTTTAGATATTTAAAAAGTAAGAAAAAGGAAAAATAAAAATTTAAATTATTTTCATTTAATATGACAATACTGACCTAAACTCAATATAGTAGTATAAGGTAAATAAATGATTGATATACGCATTTTATACATAGAAAAAATATTATAGATATTGTACAAGCTCTTAATTATATTTTATACTGGATGTTGATTTGACACATACGAATGAATAATTGTATTCTTATATTAATTAAATCTGTTAATATAATTTAATAATTGTTGTTAATGATTAACTTAAATTAACTTTTAACAACTTGTACAATATCTAAAATATTATTTCTAAGTGTATAAAACGCATAGATTAATTATCTATTTCTATTTTATTCTTTCTTCTACATTATACTACTATATTGAGTTTAGGTTAGTATTGTAGTGATGGGCGATTTCGATTTTTTAAATCGATTTAATCGATACTACGGCCAACTCGATTTAATCGATACTTTAAAATTTTTAATCGATTTCTCTGAAGGTAATATAATTTTCATTTTCCTCCAAAAGTCGAAGATAAAATAGGCGGATGTGCCAATTCCAAAATTTCAGTGCATTAGTTTCTAAGATAGAAGAATTAAAGAAACCTCAGAACCCCCTCCCCCTCCTGCAAAATAGCGTTTTTTGTTGAGTGATGTTTACCAAAAATTGATCAGGATCAATTTTTATTAGGTACCAGTTGAATCTGAATTTTGATGAAAATCCATGAAAGCGCGAGATACAGCTATTGCGAAATCATAAAAAATGCAGCATGTCAGCGCCACCTGTAGGGCAATTTACACCAAGAACTAAATAACACTAATCTATGTCAGAGATTTACTGAATCTCAATTTTGATGAAAATTCGTTCTTGAAATAGTGCTATTGCGTTAATCATGAATAATGCAGTATAGCAGCGCCATCTCTTAAGCGATTTCCACCAAAATATAATTAGCATCAAATAATATTAAGGACTAATTGAATCTAAATTTATATGAAAGTCCGTGCATTAGTTCTTGAGATAAGGCTAAAATGGAAACAGGGGCGTGCGAAAAGAGCACTGCGCCCGGTTCAAAGTTCCAATTTAGCCCCCCCCCCCTATTAACTTTTTCTTGTGATAGGCTAGAAGTGATGTTAGTAGTAAAAATTTGGCGCCCCCTAAATTTACGTGCTCAGAACGACCGCTTCCCTTCGCCCCCCCCCCCTCTTTCACTTGGCGCTGAGTGGAAATTGTGAAAAATTCAGTATAGCAGCGCCATCTCGGAAGCTATATACATCAAAATGCAAAAAACATCAATTCATGTCAAGGACTAGCTGGATCTAAAATGTGATGAAAATCCGTTCATTCGTTATTGAGATATAGCTGTTGCGCAAATCGCAAAAAATGCAGCATAGCAGCGCCACCTGTTAGGCTATATACACCAAAAATTAATTAGATTCAGTTTTTATCAAGGTCAAACTAAATCGAAAGTTTTGTGAAATTCCGTGCATTTGTTCTTGAGATAGAACGGTCAGAAATTTTTGTCGTATACAGACTCACAGAGTGACAGACACACACACAGACAGATATTTCTTAAAAACGATGAAATCGTGTTAAAGACCTTCTAAAATATATAAATCCATCGAAAACGGGAAGTCAAAAATTTTCACGAATCTAATACTCTCTTCTTGTAAAGTTACAAAAGAAAGTAAAAATGTAAAATCGATACTGCCCGTAAGATCGATCTTTAGATTCGATGTCGATCTCTAGATTCGATTTCGATCTTTAGATTCGATTTCGATCTTTAGATTCGATTTCGATTTTTTTTTCTTTTTCTAGGCTAAATCAGTGTTGAATGCAGGTATTTTTCTGCGACTCCGGAAGAAGGCATCATGTTTTACAGCTCTGTAAGAGAGGGGGAATCGCAATTTGTGCATTAAAAAACATAAAATGTCATAACTTCTGGGGGGGGGGGGGTAATACCCTGCGGGCCACCCCATTAATTCGACACTAGGTTAAATCGTTATATTTTTGTTTAGAAGTCCAGTTATTTGAAGTATTAGTTTATTATCTTTTATTTTTCACGCTCGTCTCTTCTAATCCCCCTTATCCGCGTCAGTTTTAACTTACAGGGCCGTTCAAAATATGCATACAGTTTTTAAAATGTCCAATTCTCGGTCTATTTTATTTTAGATCCACATTTTAAATCCTTGACAAAAGATAAATAAAGGGTTGCCCTTCCGCCCGTTTGGGGTTTATCTGCGCCCCGCCGAGGGGCATATTTTTTTGTTTCTTCAAAAGAAACAAAAAAAAATTGAGGGGGGGAGGGCTTGCACCCTCCCCCAATATACACCTTAAAATTTCGCTCATTTAATTCTCTACCATTTTTAACTTAAAAATTTAAGCTACATGGCACCCCCAGAGCTGTGGACCCCTCCCCCCCCCTGTCTATCACTCACCTAATTTTGCTTATTTCTTCACTTCATTTCAATCTTTAAAAGGCTATAACTTTGCTTCTATAGGAGTTACAGTGATGAGAAAAATTCTAGTATAGCTAACCATTTCTCTCCGTTCTTTTTGCTATTCCAGTTTCCCGGTTTCCCCTATAGGACCTTTTTTTTTGGGGGGGGGGGGCAGAGGGGTTTTTTCTCATTTCTTGATACAATATGTCTATTGAAAGCTTATGCTTCATACATTACAAATCTAGCATAAGAAATTTTCTCCCATCATTTCAGGTCACGTTACGGACCCATAATGTGTTAAAATTTTAATTTTTCAAACATCTTCGAAAAAAAAAAAAAGAAAGAAAGAAAGAAAGAAAAACATTGATACATATTAGCGAAACTGGGGTACGTAATCCCTAAGCTTATTGGCCACCGAGTACTCAGCAGCGCTATTATTTCTTTAGATTGTCATCTTTAAATTCGTAATATCTTTTGAATGGAATGTCCGATTTGAATAATTCAAAAAGTAATCTACAGATATTGTAACAGGCATTAATACAAAATGATTTATTTGGATAAGGATTAAGGTATCGATAGTATGGTCTAATTTTGGTTGGTGTATTTATAGCGTTTTAAAATGTAAGAAAGTAGTTATAGTGAGTTAACTACAATAGCTGGACATATGGTATCGCGCGGTTTTTTTTTATTATAAAGATTAATATATTCTTCAATATTCTAGAAACTTTTTTTATTCATTTAAAAGTATTTTCTGACGATTCAAAATTATATATCCTAACGATTCAAAAAATACACACGTAATTGTTCAAGGTTTCACTTCTATCGGCACTCTCAGAGTGCCACTATTTTTTTTTTTTTTTATGTTCGCCCGTCCTACCGCCCCCCCCCTTCCTCACCAATCTTAACTTACAGGTTCGTTCAAATTATGACTGCGATTTAAAAAAAGTCTAATCCTCGTTCTATTTTGTTATAAATCCATATTTTGAAACCTCAACAAAAGATACATTTGGGCCGGGGTCGCCCTTCTGTCCGTTTGCGATTTACCTTGCCCCCCTGGGTGGGGGGCATATTTTTTGTTTCTTCCACACCATTTCATGTAACATATCGTTATAAAGCTTTTATCTCCTCGTTTTTTTCTGTTACTACCGTTCTTTCCACCTAGTTACATGCTCTTGGCACTTTTTATAGTTTCAAAGAGTGCATGTTCCCCGCAGGCCATCCCATGAATTCAACACTAAGTTAAACACTATATTTCTGTTTAGGAGCTCAGTTATTTGGGTTATTAGTTAATTATGTTTTTTTTTTTCCAAGTTCGTCCGTTCTAATCCCTCGTCTCCCCCCCCCCCCCTCCTTCCTCGCCAATCTTTACTAAATGGGCCGTTCAAAGTATGCGTGCAATTTTTAAAATGTCCAATTCTCGTTCTATTTTATTGTAAATCCTCATTTTGAAACTTCGACAAAAGATACATTTGGGCTATTGTCGCCCTTCCGTCAAGAGTGGGGTTTACCTGCCCCCTTGGGAAAGGGGCATATTTTTTGTTCTTCCAAATTATCTCGTGTAACATTTGGTTGGCATTAGAAAAAAAAGGTTTTTCTTGTCTATACTCCTTGTTCCCCATCCTAGTTACACGCTCTTGGCACTCTTTATCCTCGGTCTAATGCCAAGTTACCCAGTGTTGTTATTAGTTGAGTTGTCTCTCAAATTTGTCAAAGTTCTTGTGTAAGTGACAACCATAAGTGACAATCATTTTAAAATTTAAAATTCTTGTTATCCGACTCTAAAATCTGCAATAGCTTAATTATAAGCCTCCCTAAAGGGTGATGGGAGGGTGGGAGGCGGTAATTACGGTCCTGCTGATTGTCTAAGTTTTGGAATTAGTAATTTGGAGCTTCCCTGTGTGAACCTGAATATCGAAATATCGATTCTAGTATCGATTCTAGAACTGAGAAATCGATTCTTATTATGATCGATGTTGTTTTATACGGTATCGATTTTAATCGATTCTCAAAATTTCCAGAATCGCCCATCACTATAGTATTGTCACATTAAATTACATTAATTTCAAATTTTATTTTTATTATTTATCCCCCTTTTTTGCATTTCAAATATCTAAATATTACTATATTAGTTAGCAATTAATCATCATTATATTATTTATTTATTAAATAATTACGATATGATATAAGAATAACTTAATGTTTGAGATTTTATAATATGACACTATTAATTGTAGGAATCATTATAATGATTCAACCATATTAAATTTTACATATTTTTAATATTTAATAAATCAATTACTTATTGTTTTTAATAATGTTTTTCACTAAATAAATAATTAAAATTTTCCTTATATATCTATTGGGAGTATATGCTTAAGGTGTATTCCAATAAATATATAATGTATTTAATTAATTTAGAACATAAGTCTTTTTTTTTTTTTTTTTTTTTTTTTTTTGCTACAACATGGGTAACTATAGTGCCTGGTATGATTTTTTTTCTTTTATATCCATTTAATAATGTTATTATGACTTATTTTCAATATTTTTCTCCATTTTATTTTGGATTTATGTGTGTTGGTAGCCCGAAATTCGTAATATTTTGATTTTTCATGGATAATATGAAGATGAAATCACAAATTTTATTTGTAGCTCCAAAATATTTGTGTGTCTCAATATTCTACTTTGGTTCTACAAAATTCGATTATATTCATTTTAATTTATTTTTTCCATGTTTCAATGTGGTAATTTTGTATTAAATTTAATGGTTTATACATTGGCAAGCCTGACTATTGAAGGTATTTGGAATCGAATAGAGTTTTTAATTTTTGGTAAATAAGATACTTGTATATACTTGTCGAAATATAAGCTATTCTTGTCACGTGATTGCAGATTTTTCTCCCTTCCCATGCTGTCGCTTCCAAAAATCCGATCCAAACCTCTAACTTTGACAGTATTTTCTTAAATTACTTGTATCAAATAAAGGATAACACAGATTCTTGCTAAAAAAAACTGCTAATCTTATGCGTTTTCGAAAAGAAATGTATTCAGAAATGTGTCAAAAAGTAGCTCATTTGTATTTCAGAAAATCTTTAATGAAATAATGATACAGAAATTTTTTCATAAATCTAATTTTTACTATACAGCTTCAAAATTTATGATGTTTTTTAATTCTTTTTTTCTTCTATTCATAAACCATATTAAATTTTAATTAATCTTTACTTGAATGTTAAAAGTGTAAGAATCTAAATCTAAGTAATCATTAATGTTGCTATTGTGTATTTTCTGTAAAATATACAGTAAAATCATCTCATAAATATGTATGCTGTATTCTTTAAAAAAATCTTAATTATACGATAAAAATCTGAATTTTTTCGAAATAGTAGACATTGGGTCGGGCCAGGCCGGTCCTGATTTCACTGATTTCTGTATTGGCCAGGTAGGGATCGGGCCAAACTTTTATACCGGGCTGGGCAGAATCCGAGCCAGAAAATCCGACCCTTGCAGACCTCTAATATAATATGGGATTTTATGAATCTACTATGGTTTTGCAAATTTCGAATTCGTTTTTAATTCATTTCTTTATGTTTTTATTGATATATATTATTTTAAAATTAATATATATATATATATATATATATATAATCACTTTTTATGGACACGAAAACTTTCAAACTTTTACAAAAATATCTTCCAAACTAGATACATAAAATCAAGGGGCAGAAAATCTCGGTCAAGTTCGTTCATGGGTAAAATTGGACCAAAATGAGGAAATAGGGAGGGATTTTCTTAAAACCGCAAAAATCCTGTTATTTCATAATTATGGTAGATATCAAATCAGTTTTAAGTTATTATTACTTCTAGAAAAAAAAGTCACAAATTTATGCATGGCATATTTCTGACAAAATAAACAAGTAAGAAAAATCATGCGTTAAGCATAGATTATGAAGCACTTTCCAACACTTAATGAAATCTTTAACAAAACTTTGTTATTTAGGGAAATAATAGTGTATAGCCAAATATACCCAAATATGCATTCCAGTACATTAGAACAGCCCTGTATTTCATATGTCAGTTCATATAATGGTAAAATTTAGCTTAGCAAGAAAATACCCAGTAGCTTGAAATTTCTTTTTCAGCAATTCATACTATTAGATGGAAACATACTTGAATACTTTTGTTCAGCCCTGTAATTTACATTGTACCTTTATTACACGTCAGCATTAGGTTAAAATTTATTGTAAACTAAAATACTTTTAAAACAACTGAAATCACATTCTCATAAATCATCATTCATAGGCGTCCATGTACCGAATTCTTTGCGTGGCCCTGTATATCCCTTTATCTATATTCTTCAAACATTTCTCAGTAAATTGAATACAGCTCAGCGTAAAAATGCATAGCTTATTTAAGAACCACCTTTAAATTTACCCTCATATTCAGTAACGTTGATGAGCTCTTTTGGCTAGCCATGTATATCAACTATAACATTTATACACACCATATAATGTACATATATTTAGCGAAATATAAACGCGAATATCATAATTAAAATGCATTTCATCCCTCCATCAGCCATCATCGGACACATATACGGTACTTCGGAAAGAATATACTATTTGAAATATTTTGTGTGGCCCTGTAAATGCTATGTACTTCATATTATGCAAGACAATAGCGTATAATTTATATTAAGCTTCAGTGACATATATAAATTTTTTTATACATGAAAAAGCTGAATATATTTAAAATATGTCACACACAATTCCCCCTTTTACTATTATCAAATGGAATTCTTTCGTGTGGCCCTGTAAATGAATAATAGCTACATTTTCACCTTATATTTTATAGAATGCATATTTTAATATGTTTGACAGGGTATAACATCTTTAAAATTCCATTGAAACGATTTTTCCCCGTAGGCTGTAATGTAATAGGAAACTTTTGATTCGCCCTGTAGATAAACTAATCATTGTAGAAACTTCATTTTCGATAGGACTTGTGCTAGGGTAAACGTCAATAACGTCCTAAATTTTCATGGCAATACGAGTATATTAACGATTTTTCCCCATGGGCCGTAATGTAATGGAAAAGTTTTGATTCGCCCTGTAGATAAACTAATCATAATAGAAACTTCATTTTCAATAGGGTTCGTGCTAGGGTAAACGTCAATAACGTCCTAAAATTTCATGGCAATCCGAGTATATTAACGATTTTTCCCCATAGGCCATAATGTAATGGGAAACTTTTGATTCTCTCTGTAGATAAACTAGTCATGGTAGATACTTCATTTTCAGTAGGGTTCGTGCTACGGTAAACCTCAATAACGTCCTAAAATTTCATGGCAATCCAAGTATATTAAGAGCCTGCATCAGTCAAACCGAAACTGAAAATCCTATCACAAACATATGCGTGTTGCCACCAGGAAGGCGTATCCCGAACCCAAAGATTGACACTTTAAAAGACCAATGATATTTTCCAAGCTTGTAATTAATAAGAAAATGGTCATCTCACGCCACCCTTTACCTCCAGGCGATAAAAAGGGGATAAGATACCCCAGGAAGAAAAAAGTCATTAGCAAATGCTAAAAACTCTCGCACCTTTTCAATACTGATAGCCCGAGGGATATGTGCATTTGGATAGTTTCTTCGAGATAATTTCTTACCAAAACACTCGGATCCGTTTTAAAACAAGTCGACATTGACCTTTTTTGTTAGATAGTTTCAAGTGAAATTGAATCATTTATATGTAATTTTAAAAGACAACATACAGATCGTGATTATTATGTCAGAGATTGCACATTAAACATTTTCCAAAGAATCTCCTCTACATTTTAATATTTTTAAATGATTTTTTTTATCATTGAATAGCTGAGATCATTGAACTGTACAAAGACCGTTTTATATTTTTTCGATTTTGTTACGAGTATTTTATAGTGGCTTACATCAATAAAGCGAAATCCCAAGATAGAAATTTTTAAGATATCTCGTTTGTATTTTAATATTTTAAAATGATTTTTTTAGCATTGAACAGCTGAGATTTTTCGGTATAAAGACCGTTTTGTACTTTTTTGATTTTGTTTACAGGTATTTTAAAGAGGCTACTTCAGTCAAGTGAAATCCAATGGAAGAAATTTATAAAAATATCTCTTCTACATTTTTATATTTTTAAATTATTTTTTGGCATTCGATATCTCAGATATTTCGGTACAAAGACCATTTTGTACTTTTTCGACCTTCTTTAGGGGAATTTTAAAAAGCTACTTCAGTCAAATGAAATCCAATGGAAGAAATTTATAAAAATATCTCTTCTACATTTTAATATTTTTAAATGAATTTTTGTCATTGAATAGCTGAGATCTTTCGGTACAAAGATTGTTTTGTACTTTTTCGACTTTGTTTAGGGGAATTTTAAAAAATCTACTTCAGTCAAGTGAAATCCAGTGGTAGGAATTTATAAAAATATCTCTTCTACATTTTAATATTTTTAAATTATTTTTTGGCATTCGATATCTCAGATCTTTCGGTACAAAGACCGTTTTGTACTTTTTCGACTTTGTTTAGGGGAACTTTAAAAAAGCTATTTTAGTCAAGTGAAATCCAATGGTAGAAATTTATAAAAATATCTCTTCTACATTTTAATATTTTTAAATGATTTTTTTGTCATTGGATAGCTTAGATCTTTCTCTACAAAGACCGTTTTGTACTTTTTCGACTTTGTTTAGGGGAATTTTAAAAAAGCTACTTCAGTCAAGTGAAATCCAATGGTAGGAATTTATAAAAATATGTCTTCTACATTTTAATATTTTAAAATGATTTTTATGTCATGGGATGGCTGAGATCTTTCTGTACAAAGACCGTTTTTTATATTTTCGACTTTCTCTAGGGGAATTTTAAAAAAGCTACTTCAGTCAAGTGAAATCCAATGCTAGAAATTTCTAAAAATATCTCTTCTATATTTTAATACTTTTAAATGATTTTTTTGTCATGTTATAGCTCAGATCTTTCGGTACAAAGACCGTTTCGTACTTTTTCGACTCTGTTTAGGGGTATTTTAAAAAAGCTACTTCAGTGAAGTGAAATCCAATGGTAGAAATTTATAAAAATATCTCTTCTACATTTTAATATTTGTAAATCATTATTTGGCATTCGATATCTCAGATCTTTTGGTACAAAGACCGTTTTGTACTTTTTTGATTTTGTTTACAGTTGTTTTAAAGAGGTTACTTCAGTCAAATGAAATCCAATGGTAGAATTTATAAAAATATCTCTTCTACATTTTAATATTTTTAAATGTTTTTTTGTAATTGAATAGCTGAGATCTTTCGGTAAAAAGACCTTTTTGTTTACAGCTGTTTTAAAGAGGCTACTTCAGTCAACCGAAATCCTATAGTAAAATTTTATAAGTATGTCTTTTCGACATTTAAAGATTTTTAAATGATTTTTTGTCATGGGATAGCTGAGATCTTTAGGTACAAATACCGTTTTGTATTTTTTTATATTTTGTTTACAGGTATTTTAAAGAGGCTACATCAGTCAATTGAAATCCAATGGTAGAAATTTATAAAAATATATCTTCTACATTTTAATATTTTGAAATGACTTTTTTTTTTTTTTTTTTTTTTTTTTTTTTTTTTTTTTTTTGTTATTGGATAGCTTAGATCTTTCGGTACAAATACCGTTTTGTACTTTTTTAATTTTGTTTACAGATGTTTTAAAAAAGATACTTCAGGCAAGTGAAATCGAATGGTAGGAATTTATAAAAATATCTCTTCTACATTTTAATATTTTTAAATGAATTTTTGTCATTGGATAGCTGAAATCTTTCGGTACAAAGATCGTTTTGTACTTTTTCGACTTTGTTTAGGGAAATTTTAAAAAATCTACTTCAGTCAAGTGAAATCCAGTGGTAGAATTTTATAAAAATATCTCTTCTGCATTTTAATATTTTTAAATTATTTTTTAGCATTCGATATCTCAGATCTATCGGTACAAAGACCGTTTACAGAACTTTTTCGACTTTGTTTAGGGGAATTTTAAAAAATCTACTTCAGTCAAGTGAAATCCAATGGTAGGAATTTATAAAAATATCTCTTCTACATTTTAATATTTTTAAATCATTATTTGGCATTCGATATCTCAGATCTTTTGGTACAAAGACCGTTTTGTACTTTTTTGATTTTGTTTACAGTTGTTTTAAAGAGGTTACTTCAGTCAAATGAAATCCAATGGTAGAATTTATAAAAATATCTCTTCTACATTTTAATATTTTTAAATGTTTTTTTGTCATTGAATAGCTGAGATCTTTCGGTAAAAATACCTTTTTGTTTACAGCTGTTTTAAAGAAGCTACTTCAGTCAACCGAAATCCTATAGTAAAATTTTATAAGTATGTCTTTTCGACATTTAAAGATTTTTAAATGATTTTTTGTCATGGGATAGCTGAGATCTTTAGGTACAAATACCGTTTTGTATTTTTTTATATTTTGTTTACAGGTATTTTAAAGAGGCTACATCAGTCAAGTGAAATCCAATGGTAGAAATTTATAAAAATATATCTTCTACATTTTAATATTTTGAAATGACTTTTTTTTTTTTTTTTTTTTTTTTTTTTTTGTCATTGGATAGCTTAGATCTTTCGGTACAAATACCGTTTTGTACTTTTTTAATTTTGTTTACAGATGTTTTAAAAAAGATACTTCAGGCAAGTGAAATCGAATGGTAGGAATTTATAAAAATATCTCTTCTACATTTTAATATTTTTAAATGAATTTTTGTCATTGGATAGCTGAGATCCCACATAGCACACATTCATCTATAAGTCATCTAGAAGCTGTAAATACAAGACGGCCAAAACATCTATAGGTTATCTAAAAATATCCACGATACTCTCTTTTTACGTCTATTAGAAATAACCTGTGTTATCTCTCTGAGTTCCTCCAGACATTGATTACATCCAGATAGTCTACAAGACTACATCTATAAGACCTCCAAGCAAGAATATTTTTTCCATAAGAGATGCATAATGCGTGTTATTCGCAAATCCATTGGATGTAGTCTTGAGTATTTCCTAAGGACATGGAGTAAAGGATTTCCTTTAGATGTTAAAAAGAGTGAAAGCCACAGATCGTCTGTTGCAGGTCACAGACGTCTGATAGAAATCTAAATTGGAATGTCAGATCGACGTCTGTTTATTTACTGATATGCACATCTAAATAACATTATGGAGATTATAGACGTATTCATACTATAAGTTGACGTCTTATTGATAACGTGTGTTGTGTGGGATCTTTCGGTACAAAGATCGTTTTGTACTTTTTCGACTTTGTTTAGGGAAATTTTAAGAAATCTACTTCAGTCAAGTGAAATCCAGTGGTAGAATTTTATAAAAATATCTCTTCTGCATTTTAATATTTTTAAATTATTTTTTAGCATTCGATATCTCAGATCTATCGGTACAAAGACCGTTTACAGAACTTTTTCGACTTTGTTTAGGGGAATTTTAAAAAATCTACTTCAGTCAAGTGAAATCCAGTGGTAGGAGTTTATAAAAATATCTCTTCTACATTTTAATATTTTTAAATTATTTTTTGGCATTCGATATCTCAGATCTTTCGGTACAAAGACCGTTTTGTACTTTTTCGACTTTGTTTAGGGGAACTTTAAAAAAGCTATTTCAGTCAAGTGAAATCCAATGGTAGAAATTAATAAAAATATCTCTTCTACATTTTAATATTTTTAAATGATTTTTTTTTGTCATTGGATAGCTTAGATCTTTCTCTACAAAGACCGTTTTGTACTTTTTCGACTTTGTTTAGGGGAATTTTAAAAAAGCTACTTCAGTCAAGTGAAATCCAATGGTAGGAATTTATAAAAATATGTCTTCTACATTTTAATATTTTAAAATGATTTTTATGTCATGGGATGGCTGAGATCTTTCTGTACAAAGACCGTTTTTTATATTTTCGACTTTCTCTAGGGGAATTTTAAAAAAGCTACTTCAGTCAAGTGAAATCCAATGCTAGAAATTTCTAAAAATATCTCTTCTATATTTTAATATTTTTAAATGATTTTTTTGTCATGTTATAGCTCAGATCTTTCGGTACAAAGACCGTTTTGTACTTTTTCGACTCTGTTTAGGGGTATTTTAAAAAAGCTACTTCAGTGAAGTGAAATCCAATGGTAGAAATTTATAAAAATATCTCTTCTACATTTTAATATTTGTAAATCATTATTTGGCATTCGATATCTCAGATCTTTTGGTACAAAGACCGTTTTGTACTTTTTTGATTTTGTTTACAGTTGTTTTAAAGAGGTTATTTCAGTCAAATGAAATCCAATGGTAGAATTTATAAAAATATCTCTTCTACATTTTAATATTTTTAAATTTTTTTTGTAATTGAATAGCTGAGATCTTTCGGTAAAAAGACCTTTTTGTTTACAGCTGTTTTAAAGAGGCTACTTCAGTCAACCGAAATCCTATAATAAAATTTTATAAGTATGTCTTTTCGACATTTAAAGATTTTTAAATGATTTTTTGTCATGGGATAGCTGAGATCTTTAGGTACAAATACCGTTTTGTATTTTTTTATATTTTGTTTACAGGTATTTTAAAGAGGCTACATCAGTCAATTGAAATCCAATGGTAGAAATTTATAAAAATATATCTTCTACATTTTAATATTTTAAAATGACTTTTTTTTTTTTTTTTTTTTTTTTTTTTTTTTTTTTATTGGATAGCTTAGATCTTTCGGTACAAATACCGTTTTGTACTTTTTTAATTTTGTTTACAGATGTTTTAAAAAAGATACTTCAGGCAAGTGAAATCGAATGGTAGGAATTTATAAAAATATCTCTTCTACATTTTAATATTTTTAAATGAATTTTTGTCATTGGATAGCTGAGATCTTTCGGTACAAAGATCGTTTTGTACTTTTTCGACTTTGTTTAGGGAAATTTTAAAAAATCTACTTCAGTCAAGTGAAATCCAGTGGTAGAATTTTATAAAAATATCTCTTCTGCATTTTAATATTTTTAAATTATTTTTTAGCATTCGATATCTCAGATCTATCGGTACAAAGACCGTTTACAGAACTTTTTCGACTTTGTTTAGGGGAATTTTAAAAAATCTACTTCAGTCAAGTGAAATCCAGTGGTAGGAATTTATAAAAATATCTCTTCTACATTTTAATATTTTTAAATTATTTTTTGGCATTCGATATCTCAGATCTTTCGGTACAAAGACCGTTTTGTAATTTTTCGACTTTGTTTAGGGGAACTTTAAAAAAGCTATTTCAGTCAAGTGAAATCCAATGGTAGAAATTTATAAAAATATCTCTTCTACATTTTAATATTTTTAAATGATTTTTTTGTCATTGGATAGCTTAGATCTTTCTCTACAAAGACCGTTTTGTACTTTTTCGACTTTGTTTAGGGGAATTTTAAAAAAGCTACTTCAGTCAAGTGAAATCCAATGGTAGGAATTTATAAAAATATGTCTTCTACATTTTAATATTTTAAAATTATTTTTATGTCATGGGATGGCTGAGATCTTTCTGTACAAAGACCGTTTTTTATATTTTCGACTTTCTCTAGGGGAATTTTAAAAAAGCTACTTCAGTCAAGTGAAATCCAATGCTAGAAATTTCTAAAAATATCTCTTCTATATTTTAATATTTTTAAATGATTTTTTGTCATGTTATAGCTCAGATCTTTCGGTACAAAGACCGTTTTGTACTTTTTCGACTCTGTTTAGGGGAATTTTAAAAAAGCTACTTCAGTGAAGTGAAATCCAATGGTAGAAATTTATAAAAATATCTCTTCTACATTTTAATATTTGTAAATCATTATTTGGCATTCGATATCTCAGATCTTTTGGTACAAAGACCGTTTTGTACTTTTTTGATTTTGTTTACAGTTGTTTTAAAGAGGTTACTTCAGTCAAATGAAATCCAATGGTAGAATTTATAAAAATATCTCTTCTACATTTTAATATTTTTAAATGTTTTTTTGTCATTGAATAGCTGAGATCTTTCGGTAAAAAGACCTTTTTGTTTACAGCTGTTTTAAAGAGGCTACTTCAGTCAACCGAAATCCTATAGTAAAATTTTATAAGTATGTCTTTTCGACATTTAAAGATTTTTAAATGATTTTTTGTCATGGGATAGCTGAGATCTTTAGGTACAAATACCGTTTTGTATTTTTTTATATTTTGTTTACAGGTATTTTAAAGAGGCTACATCAGTCAAGTGAAATCCAATGGTAGAAATTTATAAAAATGTATCTTCTACATTTTAATATTTTGAAATGACTTTTTTTTTTTTTTTTTTTTTTTTTTTTTTTTTTTTTTTTTTGTCATTGGATAGCTTAGATCTTTCGGTACAAATACCGTTTTGTACTTTTTTAATTTTGTAATGACTTTTTTTTTTTGTCATTGGATAGCTTAGATCTTTCGGTACAAATACCGTTTTGTACTTTTTTAATTTTGTTTACAGATGTTTTAAAAAAGATACTTCAGGCAAGTGAAATCGAATGGTAGGAATTTATAAAAATATCTCTTCTACATTTTAATATTTTTAAATTATTTTTTGGCATTCAATATCTCAGATCTTTCGGTACAAAGACCGTTTTGTACTTTTTCGACTTTGTTTAAGGGAATTTTAAAAAAGCTACTTCAGTCAAGTGAAATCCAATGGTAGGAATTTATAAAAAATATCTCTTCTACATTTTAATGATTTTTTTGGCATTGGATAGCTGTGATCTTTCGGAACAAAGACTGTTTTGTACTTTTTTGAATTTGTTTACAGGTGTTTTAAAGAAGCTACTTCATTCAAGCAAAATCCTATAGTAGAATTTTATAAATATGTCTTTTTACTTTTAAAGATTTTTAAATGATTTTTTGGCATTCGATGTCTCAGATCTTTCGGTACAAAGACCGTTTTGTACTTTTTTGACTTTGTTTAGGATAATTTTAAAAAAGCTACTTCAGTCAAGTGAAATCAAATGGTAGTAATAACAAAAAAAAAAGAATATCTTCTACATTTTAATGTTTTTAAATGTTTTTTTTGGCATTGGATATCTCAGTTCTTTCGGCACAAAGACCGTTTTGTACTTTTTTGACTTTGTTTAAGGGAATTTTAAAAAAGCTACTTCAGTCAAGTGAAATCCAATGAAAGAAATTTATAAAAGTATCTCTTCTATATTTTAATATTTTTAAAGAAACAGGAAAGTTGTCAAAGAAACAGGATCACAGAACTATTATTGGCGCATTTATGAACTATTCGTATTTGCCTCAACTAGTCTGTTCACAAGTGCCCCACATAGCCATTAGAGTTAAATTGACAAATCATTGACATTTCTCAATTTTAGAAGATATTTTAGTTTTCATAGCATACGTTAAAACGGTAAAATTTAAATAAATGAATGAATAAATAAAGTTATTCGCGTAGCAATTTGTTACTGAGATTTTATTTTTGAGATCAATAAACAGACTGTAATTGACTACTAAAGAAAAATAAAATGTTAAAGAGCTTCAAGAAAGTTTTACCATATGTCTGCCGGGGCTGTCATTGCTAGTAATTAAAAAATAAATAAATAAAAATAATATTAATTGTAATAATTGTAAAAAAATTGCTTCATTTTATCACCTTAATTCCAAATTAGTACCTAATAAGAAAGAGAGAGAAAAAACTTTTAATCGCGGTTTCTATGCCTGTTTATTGAATTTAATGAAATATGATAATGACTTTATTTATATATGATTTTGCTCTAATAACTAACAGAATAAAATGTAAATATATTTATAAACAGGGATGCCACTTTTCCGCCAAATGGCGGATTTCCGCTTTTTTTAGTTTTTAAGAATCCGCGATTTTCGTTAAGCGATCACAAAATAAAATAACGATTTTCGTCAAACAATCGCGAAATAAAAAGCTATTTTCATCAAATAATCGCGATACAAAACGGCGATTTTTGCTAAATGATCGCGACATAGAACGGAGATTTTTGTCAAAAGATCGCGATATAAAACGGCGATTTTTCTGAAACGATCGCGGTATAAAACGGCGATTTATTTCAAACGACTGCAAAGTAAAACGGCTATTTTTGCCAAACGATCGCGACACAAAACGGCGATTTTTGCCAACTGATGGCGACATAAAACGGCGATTTTTGTCAAGAGATAGCGATGTAAAATGGCGATTTTTGTCTAACGATCACGAAGTAAAAAGGCTATTTTCGTCTAACAGTTGAGCGTAAAGTGGCGATTTCCGTCAGAAGATCGCGATATAAAACGGCGATTTTCATCAAACGATCGCAGTATAAAACGGCGATTTTTGTCAAACGATTACGAAGTAAAAACGGCGATTTTCGTCAAACGATCGCGTTGTAAAACGGCAATTCTTGTCAATCACAAAAAAATACCCTGCAAATTTTTGCTATTCATTTGTGGAATAATCATCTAATCGCTTGCCTGGTTACCTAAATTAATTTAAAATGATGTACTACATATAATTCCTTACTAAATCTGTTGCTGGGTTACCTTTTTTCATGTAAAATATTGTGAACTAAAGAAAAAATCATTTTTATTTACTCTTATAAGTTTTCATGCACAATAAATTAACAGAATATTTCAGATTTTTTGACAAATGCACATTTAGAAAGACTTGTTAAAAGTTTATATGGGGGGGGGGGGGAGAGATGGTCTCTTTAAAAAAAATAGTTTTTTTATAAATTTAATTTTTTATTTAGTTTATTATAAACAATAAAGTTTACAAATTTCCCACAATACATGTCATAAATTTTACCTTACGAGTAATTTCCTCTTTTTTGTTAATTTCTGAGTGGCATCCCTGTATAAATAACCATTTAAATACGTAATCACAATTTGAACTTTCAATATTTTTATTAATTACATCAGTAGTTACATGGTACAAAGAAAAATAAATATCTTGTTTATGAACACTTTCAGTGATATATAGAATATGTTAAGCTAAACAAAGATAATACAAATTTTATTTACACAATTTGCGTCCACAAAGGCATATTTGCTACATTTTGGAAATCAGATTAGCGTATTTAATAATAATTCTGGTAATATCTATGAATTTACACTTTCTAAACATAAAAAATTTCTAAAAATTTACATTTTCTAAATATTAACAAATCTAAAGCATTATTAGACTTACGAACAGCACTTGAAATATCATTATCAAAATGTAAATATTTTAAAACATTTTAGTTTTCTTTAAAATTCTGAGAGTTTCAGTTTTCAATAGCTCTACTAAGTGTCCCCCCCCCCTTCAAATATTACTTCACATTTATTTTCTATTATGTAAACAAACACGAAATTACAAATTTTGCTATGTGCAAAGCATTTTTCGTATTTTGTCTCCATCTGAAATCTCCTTCGAAAACAGAGTAATAAATAAAAAGAATAAATTAAAAATCATTTTTATGTAGAATGCATTACTTATAGTACAAAATAAAATAATATATATATATATATATAGGGTAGATGTGCCATTTCAGTAACTTTATTTATTTATTTTAGGTTATACAAGTTGTTAAAGATATATTATTTTCTGTCTTAAATATTTCATGATTCATTTCTGACAAAACTGCTCTGTACACAACAAAATGCTTATAATATTAAATTTATAGAAGAAAATAGAAAGAGAAATGAAACTAGAGTAGTCTTTTAAAGAGGCTACTTCAGCCAAGTGAATTCCAATGGTAGAAATTTATAAAAATATCTCGTCTACATTTTAATATTTTTAAATGATTCTTTTGTCATGTGATAGCTAAGATCTTTCGGTACAAAGACCGTTTTGTACTTTTTAGACTTTTATTAGGGGAATTTTAAAAAAGCTACTTCTGTCAAGTGAAATCCAATGGTAGAAATTTATAAAAATATCTCTTCTACATTTTAATATTTTTAAATGATTGTTTTGTCATTGGACAACTAAGATCTTCCGGTACAAAGACCGTTTTGTACTTGTACGACTTTGTTTAGGGGAATTTTAAAAAAGCTACTTCAGTCAAGAGAATTCCAATAGTAGAAATTTATAAAAATATCTCGTCTACATTTTAATATTTTTAAATGATTCTGTTGTCATGGGATAGCTAAGATATTTCGGTACAAAGGCCGTTTTGTACTTTTTCGACTTTGTTTACAGGTGTTTAAAAGAGGCTACTTCAGTCAAGTGAAATCCATTGGTAGAAATTTATAAAAATATCTCGTATACATTTTAATATTTTTAAATGATTTTTTCTCATTTGATAGTTGAGATCTTTCTGTACGAAGAATGTTTTTACTTTTTTGATTTTGTTTACAGGTGTTTTAAAGAGGCTACTTCAGTCAAGTGAATTCCAATGGTAGAAATTTATAAAAATATTAGTTGTACATTTTAATATTTTTAAATGATTTTTTGTCATGGGATAGCTGAGTTCATTCGGTACAAACACCGTTTTGTACTTTTTTGACTTTTATTAGGAGAATTTTAAAAAATTTACTTCCTACAAGTGAAATCCAATGGTAGAAATTTATAAAAATATCTCTTCTATATTTTAATATTTTTAAATGATTTTTTGTCATTGGATAGCTAAGATCTTTCGGTACAAAGACCGTTTTGAACTTTTACGATTTTATTTAGGGGAATTTTAAAAAAGCTACTTTAGTCAAGTGAATTCCAATAGTACAAATTTATAAAAATATCTCGTCTACATTTTAATAGTTTTAAATGATTCTGTTGTCATAGGATAGCTAAGATCTTTCGGTACAAAGAACGTTTTGTACTTTTTCGACTTTGTTTACAGATGTTTTAAAGAGGCTACTTCAGTCAAGTAAAATCCATTGGTAGAAATTTATAAAAATATCTCTTCTACATTTTAATATTTTTAAATGATTTTTTTGTCATTGGATAGCTGAGAACTTTCGGTACAAGGACCGTTTTGTACTTTTTTTAAATTTTGTTTACAGGTGTTTTAAAGAGGCTACTTCAGCCAAGTGAATTCCAATGGTAGAAATTTATAAAAATATCTCGTCTACACTTTAATATTTTTAAATGATTCTTTTGTCATGGGATAGCTAAGATCTTTCGGTACAAAGACCGTTTTGTACTTTTTAGACTTTCATTAGGGGAATTTTAAAAAAGCTACTTCTGTCAAGTGAAATCCAATGGTAGAAATTTATAAAAGTATCTCTTCTACATTTTAATATTTTAAAATGTTTTCATCTCATTTGATATTTGAGATCTTTCGGTACAAAGACCGTTTTGTACTTTTTCGACTTTGTTTATGAGAATTTTTAAAAAGCTACTTCAGTAATATGAAATCAAATGGTAGAAATTTATAAAATTCTTTCTTCTACATTTTAATATTTTTAAGGGATTTTTTGTCATTGGATAGCTGAGATGTTTCGGTACAAAGACCGTTTTTGCTTTTTTGATTTTGTTTACAGGTGTTTTAAAGAGGCTACTTCAGTCAAGTGAATTCCATTGGTAGAAATTTATAAAAATATCACTTGTACATTTTAATATTTTTAAATATTTTTTTGTCATGGGATAGCTGAGTTCTTTCGGTACAAAGACCGTTTTGTACTTTTTAGACTTTTATTAGGGGAATTTTAAAAAAGCTACTTCTGTCAAGTGAAATCCAATGGTAGAAATTTATAAAAATATCTCTTCTACATTTTAATATTTTTAATTGATTGTTTTGTCATTGGACAACTAAGATCTTCCGGTACAAAGACCGTTTTGTACTTGTACGACTTTGTTTAGGGGAATTTTAAAAAAGCTACTTCAGTCAAGAGAATTCCAATAGTAGAAATTTATAAAAATATCTCGTCTACATTTTAATATTTTTAAATGATTCTGTTGTCATTGGATAGCTGAGATCTTTCGGTACAAAGACCGTTTTGTACTTTTTTTTAAATTTTGTTTACATTTGTTTTAAAGAGGCTACTTCAGCCAAGTGAATTCCAATGGTAGAAATTTATAAAAATATCTCGTCTACATTTTAATATTTTTAAATGATTCTTCTGTCATGGGATAGCTAAGATCTTTCAGTACGAAGACCATTCTGTACTTTTTAGACTTTTATTAGGGGAATTTTAAAAAAGCTACTTCAGTCAAGTGAAATCCAATGGTAGAAATTTATAAAAATATCTCTTCTACATTTTAATATTTTTAAATGATTTTTTCTCATTTGATAGTTGAGATCTTTCGGTACAAAGACCGTTTTCTACTTTTTTCGATTTTGTTTACAGGTGTTTTAAAGAGGCTACTTCAGTCAAGTTAAATCCATTGGTAGAAATTTATTAAAATATCTCTTCTACATTTTAATATTTTTAAATGATTTTTTTGTCATTGGATAGCTAAGATCTTTCGTTACAAAGACCGTTTTGTACTTTTACGTCATTATTTAGGGAAATTTTAAAAAAGCTACTTCAGTCAAGTGAATTACAATGGTAGAAATTTATAAAAATATCTCGTCTACATTTTAATATTTTTAAATGATTCTGTTGTCATGGGATAGATAAGATCTGTCGGTACAAAGACCGTTTTGTTATTTTTCGACTTTGTTTACAGGTGTTTTAAAGAGGCTACTTCAGTCAAGTGAATTCCAATGGTAGAAATTTATAAAAATATCTCGTCTACATTTTAATATTTTTATATGATTCTTTTGTCATGGGATAGCAAAGATCTTTCAGTACAAAGACCGTTTTGTACTTTTTAGACTTTTATTAGTGGCATTTTAAAAAAGCTACTTCTGTCAAGTGAAATCCAATGGTAAAAATATATAAAAATATCTCTTCTACATTTTAATCTTTTTAAATTATTTTTTGGCATTCGATATCTCAGATCTTTCGGTACAAAGTCCATTTATACTTTTTCGTCTTTGTTTAGGGGAATTTTAAAAAAGCTATTTCAGTCAAGTGAAATTCAATTGCATAAAATTATAGAAATATCTCTTCTACATTTTAATATTTTTAAATAATTTTTCTGTCATTGGATAGCTGAGATCTTTCTGTGTGAAGACCGTTTAGTACTTTTTTGGTGTTGTTTACAGGTGTTTAAAGAGGCTACTTCAGTCAAGCGAAATCCTGTAGTAGAAATTTATAAATGTATCTTTTCTACATTTAAATCTTTTTAAATGATTTTTTGGCATTGGATATCTGAGAGCTTGCGGTACAAAGACCGTTTTATATTTTTTCGAGTTTGCTATGGGGGTTTTAAAGGGGCTTACTTCAATCAAGCGAAATCCTATGAAGTTTTGAAGTTCATATAAATATATATTTTTCTCTTCTACATTTTAATATTTTTAAATGATTTTTTTAGCATTGAATGTTAGAAATTTATAAAGATATCTCGTCTACAAGTAAATATAAACTGATGATTACCTCAATCAAGTAAAATCCCATGGTAGAAATTTATAAAGATATCTTTAAGATCATTTAAAAGTCATTTCTATAGATCATTTTAATACTTGTAATTTTTGTTTCATTATATAACTGATATCTTTCTTTACAAAGAACGTTTTATATCTTTTCGACTTTGTCACGGGTATTTTATAATTACTTACTTCAATAGAGCTAAATCACATTTTAGAAATTTTTAAAGATATCTCGTTTGTATTTTAATTGTCTTTAAACTTTTTTTCGGGGGGGGGGGGCATTAGATATCGGAGATTTCTCTGTACAAAGATCTTTTTACATTTTTTAGATTTTTTACGGGTATTTTAAAGTGTCTTACTTGAATAGAGAGAAATCCCATTATAGAAATTTATAAAGATATCTCGTCAACATTTTAATTTTTTAAATGATTTTTTTAGCATTGAATTTCTGAGATATTTCTGTACAAATACCTCTTTATATTTTTTTCGATTTTTTTACGGGTATTTTAAAGGTGTTTACTTCAATGAAGTGAAATCCTATGACAGAAATTTATAGAAATATCTCGTCTATATTTTAATAATTTTTTTTATATTGAACAGCTGAGATCTTTCTGTACAAAGACCGTATTACAATTTTCGATTTCGATACAGGTATTTTAAAGTGACTTACTTCAGTCAAGCGAAATCCCATTGTAGAAATTTATAAAAATATCTCGCCTACATTTAAAAAAATTATTTTTTTTTTCTTACATTGAATAGCCTTTACGATTTCATTTATTTTAAAGAGGCTACTGCAGTTAAACGAAACAATGTCTTCGCTTTAAAGCTAATGCTATGAAAGAAATTTATAAAAGTTTATCGTCTGTGTTTTAATAGTTTTAAGTATTTTTTTTTTTCTTACTTTGCCTAGTTGATATCGATTTGCACAAAGTCCATTTTCTATTTTTCGATTTATTTTACGGGTATTAAAAAAAAAAAAAAAAAAAAAAAAAAAAAAAAAAAAAAACTTTAATCAAGCTAAACAATTTACTAGCTTATAATAATTCTTTCGACGATAATCCAACGGTCGAAATTTATAAATAAATCTCGTCTGCATTTTAATATTTTTCCCCCCTTTAATAGTTCAGAGCGATCTCTTCAAAGGCCTTTTTCTACTTTTTTAATTTTCTTTACAGGACAGTTTCATTTTCGGAACCGTTTTCAAAAGTGATATTATCCTCATATTTAAAATCTACAATCAGTATCGAAAAAAGTAAAAATCGGCCTCTATACTAACCATCGTCACCTATACTATGCAGAAAAAAAAAATAATTAAAAATTGGAATGAAAATATGGCATCTTTATAAAAATCTTCCGTAGGTTTAGTATAATTGAGTTTGTCTTTTCGCGTGACTGAAAAAACCGTTATTCTAAAATTTAGATCAGTTAGACTATGACAGGCTTTGGAATATATACGTATTATTTAGTTAAAATAGTATAAGAACTTTAAAAATCATTCGTTTATCTTTCTGAAAGGGAAAAAGACAGGAAAGACAATTTATATACAATAAAGCATAAATGTATCATTTACGGATGTGAATTTTACCGCAACAGAATATATTTGCTAAAGTATTGTAAATTAGTCATAATTTTCGATAGAAGTGTCAAAATAAATATATTTCTATCTTTTAAATTAGTGTTATCCAATTTAATCATAAATTGCATAATATTTACTTTATATTTTAGAGTGGGTATACTGCAAACTTTTATTGATTAAAATAGAAATATTTATGAAATATTTATGAAAAGGAACATTTAAACTAATTCATTAAGAATTGTCTAAAAGAATGATACAAACAAAAAAAAAAAAAAAAAAAAGACATAGAAAAATTTAATACAAATGTATTTATTCGCGAATATATCTATTCATTTTTAATGTCAGAACCATTGTTATTTTCTTTCTGCCCTTTCTTCTTTTCCCTTTGTCGACTGCAGATGACAAAAAGTTAATTCTGTTATGTTTTATGAATTAACGAATATATCACTTTGATGTTGTACGCAATTAAAGAATCTTTTTTAGAAATTTAAACTTCAAATATATGGAAGAAAAATAATAAAAATGGTAAATCTGTTTTTATTCGAAATCAATAATGCTTTTAAAGTACATTTGAGATTAGATGCCTAATTAAACAAACTTTTTGAAATCAACATGTATTTACATCATTTCTGAAATTCATTTCTGATCGAACTTCTTGCGTGAGATATCATGCATTCAGAAAAGGATGTTTTTATTTTTTCATCCTAAAGCAGCAAACAACATTTTACTAATAGCCACAGGCAAGATTTTACACCTTCGTCCCTGTAAGACTCCCTACAGGGTAAACCCATATCGTCTTTCACCCTAATTACTCTTAAGGCGTCTCCCTTTTAAAGGCGGAGTTAAACACCATTTTCGACTCTTTTAAATCAAAGTGCTTCAACTTTTTATACAAATAGCATAGATTAAATTTTTTTAAAAATCAAAATAAAAAACATTTTCTGAAAGTTAAATAATTAAACTCTGCATGCTGTTTTACCAAATTTTAAAATGTCAAACAGATTTTTCGTAATAAGACATTAAAGGTGAATTTTAAAGACTATAAAATAACGCACTTGTATCGCCTTAAAATTCAAAAAAGAAATAAAATTTCAGAATGACGTGCATACTTTAAACCTACAGGTTTGCAAAACAACAAAAATTATTAAATTTGAGCAAAATGCAAAGGAATGAAAGCGATAAATGTCTTCCATTGAAATAACATTAGCCGTTCTATCTCGGAGCGTTACTGATGTAGGGCCTTAACGATTTTTCCCCATAGGCCGTAATGTAATCGGAAACTTTTGATTCGCCCTGTAGATAAACTAATCATGGTAGATACTTCATTTTCAATAGGGTTCGTGCTAGGGTAAACCTCAATAACGTATAAAAATTTCATAGCAATCCGAGTATATTTACGGGAGTTAGAGCGCGGACAGACGGCCATCCGGCCATCCGGCCAGACGGCCAGACGGACAGACGGCCATCCGGCCAGACGGATAGACGGCCAGACAAACCGAATGCATAAGCACTTTTCAACTTTGTTGGAAAGTGCTAATAAAAATGGGCTCAAGAGTTCCGTAGTGTAACGGAATACTTTTGACTGTTCCTGCATTTGTTTTGAACTATATATCAGACTTTCATAAAATTTGAAATGACTCAACAAAATTCTGCAACAAATATATATTTAATATTCAAACAATTCGGTTATGGTGTTTCTGCTCTATTATATTCGGACGGACAGATGGACGGATCAGACGAGACGACGACTGAAGATGCTACGCATTAATATAATTACGAACTCGCCTAAAAACAGGGGAGGGTGTTGAAGACGAAAAGTATTCATAAATTTTTCAAGACACAAGATAGGAAATCTGATTACATTTATTATAAATCTTCCTAATATTATATACACGTTTACACTGTAAAAAAAAGTTCAAGAGGTTACTAAAAATTTCTTAGTAAATTTGTATTCCACAGAATTTTTAGTAACCATAACAAACTTTTTTTTTGCAAGTGAAACAAGCATTTCTTTTGTAAACTGAACAAAAGAATTTTTTGTATAACTAACTTAAAAATTTTTAGTATGAGCCACAAAGCAAATTTTAGAAATAGCTCCAAAATTACTTTTAATAACCATTACGTACAACCGAAGCGGAGGAACTTCCTTGGAGCTGCATCCAGACTTCTGAGCGGAAGATTTTCAGCAAAACCGCAATAGATGGCAGCACTAAACATTCTTAACTGCTCCGACAGGATTTTCATAATCCATTTATTAACGAGACACGACAGACATTCGGGGGTGTATTTGGCGGTGGCAAGTTTCGAACCCGGGGCCTTTTAGCCTGAAGTCCGTTTCTATAACCACTATGCTATCAAGGCCACACCAGCTGAGTTTTAGTAAGAGCTATTAAAAATATAAAGCTATTAACTCTATTCGTTGCTAACTTTTTTCTAGTAATTCTTACAGATTTTCTAGTAACCGACTAAGATTACTAAAAAATTTTTAGTAATTACAAGGATCACTAAAGTTTTTTTAGTAGATCGACCTTTTTTTTTTACAGTGTATACTGACAAGTTTCTGATAGAACGATTCTTACAGCAATAATAAATTAAAAATACACAGCGTTTGAAGAAAAAATTGTAGTATACTCAAATCCAAACTGCTTGATTTCTGACTCATTTTTAAATTCATTTTTGCTCTCAAACGCATTTAATTGGCAGATTCTCTTATTCAGAAACTATATAATGTGCCGTCTTTGTCGATTTTTTAATAAATGCAGAATATATTTCAAAAAAAGCTGTCAAAGAGAGCATTTTGAATCGAATTCCCGAAGCGACAGCGCTGGAAATGAAAATAAACAAGTGGTTAAGTGTTATCTCAAATCTAGCAGAGGATTTCGTGTAACAATTTGAGTGCCACGCCAGACACTAATAACTGACACTGAAATTTCCATTTATGCTGCGTCAGTCACAGGTGACTGACAGTATTGGGATTCTGTAACAGAAATCTTATATCGCGGACCAATCGGAAAGACAGACAAAAAAAAAAAAAAAAAAAAAAAAAAAAAAAATCTTGGCACGTAACGTTTTAATATTTTTTTTTTTTTTCACAACAATTTATCACTTAATTAATAAATCCAAACTGTTGATTTATAATTATTAAATTCTTACATAGATGATAGCATAAATAAATTTAATTTTAAAATAATCATCAAAGGAAATTATTTATTTTAATCAAATTAAAAATGTTCAAATCAAATTATTAAATAAAATCCAAAATTCCAACTTTTTCGAAAATCCGAAATTAAAGATAAATAAATAAATAAATAAAAATAAAGAAGTAGTGGAGAAAAGTTGCTTAACCGAAATTTAAAATGCTTAATTATTAATAAATCGCAATACTTTTTTTAAATACAAAGAAAATGGAATTTAAAAAATATTATGAATTTCAGTGAAAGAAAGTAACACAAACCTAAAATTGGCCAAAATATACTAATTTCTTTCAACTAAATACATCGTAATAAGAAAATTTCAAGTTCTAGCTCTGGGTTCCAATTAAGAACCTTCTGTTTACAAGCGAAGGACTTGCATCCAAGCTATGATGTTTACACGAAAAAAAAAAAAAAAAAAAAAAAAAACTTAAGGTATTTTTAGAGTTTTGTGCATTTGACGAAACCCTATTAGTCTGTGTCCTTTGTCTGTCCGTCACAGAGTCCAAACACAAAAACTGTACAAGTCAGAGACTTCAAATTTTCTTTACTTACAGCTGAATTCTTCGTATCACACAACAAATAATAAAATTTTGAAAAAGTCTATTATTTTAATTAAATAAATTTTATCAATGTCATTCGTACATTTTTGCGATTAAAATTCTAAGAGAGAACCATAATTTCAATGTGTTTCGTGTAGACATCATAGCTTGAAAGCATCTGTTACAAGCATCTAGCTCGCAACAGAATGTTCTTAGTTCAAACCCTGGTGCGGCAATTTAAAATTTTTGCACTAAAATGGATTTAATTAAAAGAAATTTCTTATTTTTTTTTTCAGTTAAAGGGTTTATATTATTATTATTATTATTATTATCATTGACATTCATAATATTTTATGGAATTCAAATTTCTTTCTTTTATAAAAACTATTGCGATTTATTAATGATTCAACATTTTAAATTTCGTTTTTAAATAGTTTTTTCCGTTTTTAGAAATTTAAAATTTTATTTATATCTCCACTATATTTTCTTTAATTTCGGATTTTCGAAAATTTTGGAGTTTTGGATTTTATTTAAATAATTTGATTTTAACATTTTTAAATTGATTAAAATAAATAACTTCCTTTTATAATTATTTTAAAATTAAATTTATTGGGGGATACAATCTGTGTAAGAATCTGATACTTATAAATTAACAATTTGGATTTACTAATTTAAGGATAATTTGTTTTGAAAAAAATATTAAACGAAACCCTCTATGATATCTGCGATCACAATTACTTACTTGTTTAAAATTTAAATAGCAAAAATGAACGGATGACATAGATAAAATTGACTTAATTAAAATAATAGACCTTTTCAAAATTTCACGAATTACCGTGTAACACGAGGTATTCTTCTGTAACTACATATAATTTGAAGTGTCTGATTTATCTAGTTTATGTGTGCGGGCTCTATGACGGACAGACAGACACAGGACAGAGACGAATTGGGTTTCGTCAAATAAACGATAACCTAAAAATGTTCATACTGAGGAAATTACTGTTTCTAAATTATGTTATAATGAATTAAACGAAAAATAAAAACACTGGTGGCTTATAAATCTCTCCAAATTTCACGTCAGCAACTTTAATGTTTTTACCTTTAAACATGAGTCTGAAACTGTGTCAGAAATGTTCGAATTGTTAAGCGTGGAGAAATATATTTCTTTAAATAGCGTCTTAAAATGATTCTGATAAAACCAGTTCTTAAAGAAAAATAAAATTAAAAACTCGTCAAAAGCGACTAGATAAAATCGTCAAATATCTACTTGTGCCTGTGGTCCGAGACGGTAGAGAATTTTATTATTAAATTTGTAAATAAAGAATTAAGGTATTGGTGGTAGTTCTCTAAATTTTTACACTGGGGTTATCAAGAACATTGGTCATGTTTAAAGGGTTCCTTAAGGACATAAGATATAATATTGTTACTGTAATGTAGTAATCTCCGTTCACGTCATGATAAAGGAACTACACAGATTACAGAAAAGATAACAATAAACGTACTGTTGCGGTTTTTTTTTTTAACTCATTTTCATTCAGTGGTTTTCCAAATGTTTTTATGGAAATCAAAGATAGTTCAGACAGACAGACAAATAAATAAATAAATAAAAGTCGTATGAGCGATATTACACGTTAGAAATCATAAAAGTACTTAACTTTCTTATGAAATTTGAAAGCGTTTATTTATATAATTTATGTTTTTAATATATATACCATAGATACATCAAATCTAATTCTGTCTTGTGATAATTTGAATGTGTTACAGATGAATAAAAAAGGAACATTCTTTACATTCATATCTTCAAAAAATAAAATCCAGAAAACATAAATATATCCAAGCTGCATTTCACATGAAAATTTTGCCTCCCTCCCTTTTTAAACAAACTTTACCTGCTGACATAACTTTTGAAGTTATTAGTTCATAATAGTATGCACAATTTTATGGCCGTTTTGGCTCGTGTTAATCAGAAATCAATATTACCCTCAGAAAATTATGACAGGCACACTGTTAAAATATGCAGCCATTCAACAGTTTTATAGATAACATTTAACTTACGATTATTTGCAGTGTTTTGATTAGACAGAATGTAGATAAATAACGGTTATCTAACAGTTTTCCATAAGAACAGGCGAATTACTCGACAGTTTGCCGAAAATTTTTAACAGCCCACAATTGATAATTATGCATACATACATGCATATATTAATTTATAAGTAAAATTTAAAAAAATTAAAATTCATATTTATACAAAAATACTTCACGCATAGTTTAAGTTGTTAGTATTAATGTCAACACTTTACGCCATTTCTAACGCCATCTATTGCACCTACGCACGAACTTTTGCACTCACCCAATACCTTTGAATAGTATAAAAGCTATCTCCAGGTAAATTGTTAAAACAAATTCCATTTTTTTTTTTTTTTTTTTTTTTTTTTAATAGCTTCATAAAGTTGATTTTGCTTTCTATAAACAATGACCTTTTTAACCCTACGAAGTTATATTGACCAACCTTTATAATTGAGTTTTTATTTTTTTCTGCAATTATTTCAAAAATAATTATTAGTAAGTTCGGATCCATCTGATATTTTCTTAAATAACTAATTAACGGGTTGATATTTAACCAACAACTGTCTTTCGAAACAGTGTCTTTTATCATTTTCCAACAAAGTAAATAATTGAAAATAGTTTATGATTTTAAGTTTTCGGTTTATCTGTTCGTGGTCGTCTTTCCGTGCTCTAACTCTTCTAAATATACACGGATCCCCCTGAAAATTTTGAAGTTATTGACGACCCTAGCACGAATCCTATTTCAAATAAAATATCTAGAATGATCAGTTTACTTACAAGGACAGTCAAAAGTATTCCGTTACATTACGACCCATAGGGAAAAAATGTTTCAAATGAATTTGAAAGATGTTATATCATATCAAACATAATAAAATTTATATGCATTGACGAAGTGTACTAAAATATGCACTTTGTAAAATCTGCGGTGAAAAAAAATTATTATTCATTTACAGGTCCATACAAAAGAATTCCGTTACATAATGGCAAAAGGGGAGGGGTAATTGTTTGCGACTTATTTAAATTACATTAAACTATTTCATGTATAATAAAATTGATATGCATCGCTGAGGCTTAATGTAAGTTATTTCACGGATAATACAAAGTTCATAACATTTACAAAAGATTTCAAGTAGTATATTCTATCTGAAGTATTGTGTATTAGCGATGATAGCTGATGGATGAATGAATGCATTTTTAATTACGATATGCGATAAGTTTTACTTAATTTATTCAGATTATATGGTGTATGTAAATACTATAGGTGTTCCGCAGGCTACACAAAAGAATTCTGAAGGTTACTGAATATGAGCGTAAATTACTTAAAGGTGGCTTTTAAATGAGTTATGTATTTTTACGATGAATTACATTCACTTTACCAAGAAATGTTTGTAAAATATAGATAAAATGATATACAGGGCCACGCAATGATTTGAAAGTATAGCTGACTATACGATTAATAATTTCTGAAAATATGATTTCAGTTGTTTTAGTTTAACATAAATTTTAGCTAAATACTGACACGCAATAAAAAAAACTATGTAAACTACAGGGCTGAAAAAATATATTTAAATATGTTTACATCTATTAATATAAATTGCTAAAAGAGAAATTTCAGCCTGTCAGGCATTTTCTTGTTGAACTAAATTTACGCTTTATACAGCATATGTATCAACCGACAGATGAAATACATGGCTCTTCAAAAGTGTTGAAAAACATATTTGGCTATTGACAGTAACATCTCATTTCCCTAAATAACGAAGTTGTGCTGAAGATTTCACGAAATGTTGGAAAGTGTTTCATAATCTATGCTTAACGCATTTTTCTTAGTTGTTTTAACAACTTGCTCATCTTTCGCTTCTCATTTTACTCGTGCCGTTGCTTAAATTTTGTACTTACCATACCTTTACATATATTAATAGTTTTAAAAATATTTTGTTTGAAAAATTTCAACGAATAATTTCTTCGATGCTTAATTCACAGTACAGTGTTTGGAGTTATAAAAATCAAATAAAAAAATATCGAAATAAAATATAATAAAAAAAAAGTCTTATTTAACTACTACATATCTAGTGACAAACGAAAATTAAAATGGCTCACGTGAGAACGTTGTGAGAACTGAAGGGTTAAACTAAATTCTTGACATATAAAAATGTAAATATTTTACATATTTAGATGTAGAATATCTCTTTGTAACTCAACAAATCCGATTTGAAAAATACGTACACAGATATAAAAATGCTTCATTTTAAACATGGAAAAAATAATTTTAAAAATTCAAAACAAAACACAAAATTTCATTTGGAAAAACGGGTTTGTTACATTTCTGCAACATCTTGCCAAGTAACACAAAACCTGAAAATATTTTAAATTTTAATTTACGTGGAAATTTTTTAAACAGTTGTTACTTTGTTGTAGTAAAGTCTCCCACCATATTTCTCACAAACAGTTTCAATGAAGTCTTTACAATGGGGGTATTTACAACGCATTACTTTTCTGCCCAATATAGGGTAAGTGCCAAATTTTGTCTGGGCATAGTTGTTTTGGTGGAATATGTTGAGTAGTCCTTCTACTTTTTTTCTGTTGAATTATTTTCTCTATTTACTCTTTTTTGCTAGGTTTGGATTTGGTATAAATTTTACAGAGAGGGAGGGGGTAGTCTCTAATTTTCCCTATAGCAATTAAGTAATATAAAAACAGACTAATGTTTTCCCTTTTCAAAAATTTTGCTTTTCGAAAAGAAATGCGCTTAAATAACCATTAGAATAAATTTTACATCTTGCTCTTTCAATATAAAAAAAAAAAAATCCATTACAAGGGAAGACATGGCACAATTTTGCACATCAATGTTTATGCACAAAGTTTATGTTTATCTTATACATCTTATTAATTTCAAAGCTCGAAAGTTGTCTTTAAATAAAAAAATAAACTTATCTTTTCAAACAATATATTTGTAGATGTCTGCAGACTTTTCAAGTGCACCATTTCAAAGCTTGATTTAGCGAAAAACACATATATATGATCGATCGAAAAGTCAAATTTTGTGCGAAAAAAAAAAACATTAGTATTGCTCTTTGTTGCGGATTTAATTAAATAATTGTGTTAATAGAAATGTAATAGAATAACAACCATCAACATCAACAAAACAGTCTTTTGAAGTTTGCTGTCGAATGAACATTGACTTTTTGGGTATGTTGCAGATCTGCAACACCGTGATGTAAAGGGATAATGTCTTTTTTTTTTCTATTTTATTATTCATATTAGAATTTTTTCAGACATGAATGTACATAGATTTTAAAACACTACTTAGTATAGTATTAAATTTAGAAACAACATTAAGAACGCCAGAATCTGTAAATTTTGAGGATACTAGTTTTAGTAGCACTGAGCATACCGTCCTCAGTGCAAAGTATAACGGAGACTTGCTCATTTATATAGGAAAGAAGCGGATTCATGTTATAAGTTCATTGACCAATAGGAACACTGGAAAATACATATACCAGCCAATAGGTAAATAGTATACGTAATGCATTCGAAAATGTAAAAAAATGGTAGTGCCAATTAAGAAAAAGAAGATTTTGTTTAATATTTCCAAAAATCTGATAAAGGAGGAGTAGCGAATTTAAAATTAACAATATTGTCAATTTTTTTTATGGATGTGAAATGTTTCAAGAAATTTTACTTCATATATAGAAGTGGGTTTAGAATTCATTTTAGATGAATTAAAATCAAAAGAGTGGATAACCCAGGAATTTTTACCAATTAAAGATTTATTTTTTCTTGTTTTTGAATATATCGTTGGTATTAGGAAATTTTAAAACCAGTTTGGTCTGTCCAATATAGGAAAGAGCGCACTGGCAATAAATATTATAGATACACCATGAGTTGGAGTTATTCTGAAATCATGATGTCTAAGACTTTGGGCAATAGAAAAGCTGGATTTAGGAAATATATGTAGCACGATGCTAATACTGGAAAGAGAAGAGGACTGATTTGAGTTAGAGGAACAATGGTGCTGTAATTTGTGTACAGCAGTCTCGATAATAGAATTCAAGTAACCTCTATCAATCGCAATGGCTTTAAGATATTCAGTTTTAATATAGTTGAGAGAGAATTCCCTCCTATATAAATGAGGGAATTCTCAAGTTTCTTTTATTTTTTGCACCGAGGACGTTAAGCTAAATGCTACCGAAACTAGTCGTCTCAAAGTTAACATATTCTGGCGTGTTTAATATAGTTTCTAAATTTATATCATTACATCTACCCTATATACATAAAATCATAATGAAACGAATTTATGAAACGAATTTGTGAAACGATTTTATGAAACGACTCATTGTGAATCATACAGCTTTTTCTCCTAAAATGTTGAACGCTTGACAGTGAAATTAATACCAATTATCCATAAAAATCCGCGGTTTTCAAAAATGGTTGTAGAGTTTTAAAATTTTAATTAGTTTTAGAGATATTAATTTTTTGTTCTAATTCTAATAACAGTCTCTAATTATGGCAACAAAATGATTTTATTTTTGTGGCAAAATGGGGGAAAACTATAGGGATTATTTATTTCCCCCCCCCTTTTTTAAATATAAATTAAAATTATCTTTTATTTCAAACATGAGAAATCCTCACGAATGAAATAAAAGATATTAAATAAAAGATCATTCTCACATTTTTTCAAATAATGAAGACAATATTTTGATTAGATTATATTTTTCAAAAAGATAAACTAAATAAATAAAATAAAATACTATTTGCACAAAATCGATCTTCAGAAATAGTTTTATTTTAGAAAAGCAAAAATCGTCTGTCATTTTTATCGTTGTCATTATTTCCATTGACTTAAAAATCTCCTCCGCAGTTTTTTTTTTTTTTAGTTTTTTTTCTGTTTAAAATTTACAAATACATATAAAGCCAAAATAATACAGAGAGAAAAATACAATTTTTTAAGTATTTATTTTAATTCATATACTGAAAGTATTTTAAGTAAATTCTTCTTTCAGATGACGTCATCTAGGTAAATGCGAAAAGGGAAAAAATTAATAGGGAGTATTACATATTGATATCATTTTGTCTATTTTTGAACATCTAAATGAAACGAATTTATGTACTCTAATTTTGATATATGAAACGAATTTATGAAATAATAAATGTTTAGCTAAATGTATGGAGGTTAAAATCCCCCCCCCCCATATACTTTTTTTATTTTAAAGGGAATATAACATCAATAACACAAAGATGACAATTCCACGACCCAGTTAGTTTTTTTACGCAGGAAAAGATTAACCAATCAGAAGACTGGATTTTTGCGATCTGCAAGAATGAAAGTCAGTTTGATTTCGCTAAGTGCGAAAATTCTATCTGGATCCCGAACATTATTAGCAACGAAAATTTTAATTGGAGCTATTACAGAAATTCCATTTGAATATAAAGCAAACTAATATTACAATAATTCTACTTTTTAATATTTTCAATTTAAAAATTTTAAAAGTTAAATTTCCTTTGGAATTGTTCGGATATCCGAAACGGGTATATGAAATAAAAATCGGCCAAGTGAATGCAAATAAAAAAAATCGCTCCATTCTTTTCAATTTTAATGCGAAAATAAAATCAATAAAGTAATAATAACGTCATTTACGCTTTTTCTCTTGCAATCGTACCAAAAAAAAAAAAAAAAAAAAAAAAAAAAAAAAAAAAAAAAATGTTGTCGCTATGAGGGAAATGCTACTAAAATTTTAAAAAAGGTAATATTTGAATAACGATTTTGAATTATATATTTTGACGTAAATCTAAAGCCGAAAAAAATATTTAAAACTAATTAAATTATTACACGCGGGAGAAAAAATTCGGTGAAAATTATACCATATATTAAAACGATCTATTTAAGGACAGTATTAAATTGACGTCACACTGAGAATCACATGGTGAAAAAGTAGCATGACTACAAAAATGTTTAAATATTTTATCCGTTTATGCAGCATAATGTAAATTCCCTGAGGCAAATTATTTTCGATTTATTCTGTACGAATTATTATTCTATAAATATTTAATAGAAAATTCGTATATAACTTAATAAATGTAAAATTAAAAAATAAAATAATATTATGCATGATGGTGCATTAAAATAGAAAAAAAAAAGAATTAAAACCTGTTACTGAAAATATCTAAAATTTGATCAAAACATTAAATTTGAGCTTCAAATTTCAATATATATTGCGGATTTCCTTCCTTCTGAACAATACCCCCCCCCCCCACTAAAAAAAATAATAATAATAATAAAAAACTGAAAACCAATTGAAAATTATTGTCTATAGTGTCGTCATGAAATTTTAACTGGCGGCGCCATTTTAAACATAACCATTTTATACAGGCAGATTTTGTAATTTGTAAAGAATTTCATTTAATATTATTCCAAAAGTAGCTGTCAACTGTTGTGGAAGCGGTGGATGAAGCCACGGTAATCGAAAAATGCCCAATTCAAATGGTAAAATATGGCAAACCGATTACAAAAAATAGTCGACATTCGAGTTAATTTCATTCAATCTTCTGTAACCTGGTAATATTTTAAAAGAAAAAAACACATTACCATGTTCTCAAAGCTTAAACGGGGGTTAGCGGGCATCGCTCGCAGGGGGCAGAGCCCCCTAGTATTGTATATAAAAATACAAAAATATCCTAATTATTCCCTTTTTTACAATCAATATATCACTAATCACCATTTACATTGTCAATATAAATACAATGTATATAATCCGTTGTCAGAATTTTCTATTAATTCCTTAAAATTCATTTCATCATTACACCAGAAAGAATATCGTTTGTATCTAGATTCATCATCATTGTCATCTTCTTCAAAAAGTGCATCATCTTCAATTCCCATCCATCGCATTCGTGATGCAATATTTTTCAAAAGACTAGACGATCATTCCTTATAGTAGTTCAAATCAAGCTTCTTTCTCCACCGAAAGATAGTATTGTTGTATTTTCTTTATTTTATTATTATTATTACCTTCATTTGTTTCAGTTGCATCCGCAAATGACATTCATTCCATCCGTTTCGGACGAAACCTATCTTTGAATGATTCATTTAGAAAAACATCAGATTGTTGAAGAATTAGAAGTAACGCCACCGGGATGCAAATAAACAAACACTCAACGTCCCAGCGCCGCGCTTCACGCCAACCCCTCTAGCCAAGCGCTTTGGCGAAAAAATGAAGTTCGACGGGCAATGTGTATGCTACATTCTATTCTAGTACCGTAGTTTGGCTTGGACTTTAGCTTTCAAAGAGAAAGGTCAACATACAGAGTATTCATAATGCATGTATAATTTTTCAAAAGGTGAGATAAGCATTTTTAAATTTGCACTCGTATTCTTACAAATATTTCACAAACAAGACATACGCGGTCAAATGGATGAAATATGAAGAGTCGAAGCAACTTGGGACTTGCATGCTCTTCGAAGTTTTTTTCCCAAAGCGCTTGGCTGCGGATATTGGCGTGAAAGGCTGGGACGTTGAGTGTTTGTATATTTGCCACCGGGATCTACCGAAGATCTGTTTGAGATATCGATAATTTCGGAAAGCGCATTTTTTTCTATTAGTTATGCGAAAATAAATAAAATAAAATAAATAAATAAATAAAGTGCTAGGTTTTCGTTCGCTGAATTATTCATTTCATTTGTTTAAAATCGGCTTATATCAGGGTTTCCAATTTTGGACGATTTTTCACTGATAAGTCGTATCTTCATTTTATGCACGGAAATATATGGGATGTTCTTTTCACGGGGGAGCTACCCCAATGTATTTGTAAGTCTTTAAAAGAACAATTAATATGCCTTTCAAAATCTTTACTATCACTGAGATAGGTTGGCCTTTCTTTTAATAATATGTTAAAATATTCTGTATATTTAAAGAGCAGTAGATTTAACATAAAAAAGTACAATTTATAATAGACAAAATATTATAACTTGTATTATGAACTTTTATGTTATTTTATAATGTATTTTTCTAATGCTAAGCCTAACATGATTTTATATAACATATTTTAACACATTTTTTAAGAGTCAGATTAACCTATTTTAATGAGAGAAAAGATTTTAAATTTTGAAATGCATATCAGTTGACTGTTAGGGACTTACATGTGTGAATACAATGGAGTAAATGCAAACTGAAAAGAACACCTGTAATGATGTCTGACAAACTGGTAATATAAATAATAAAATAATTTCTTTATTCTAAAAAAATTCAAATAATCTACAAGAAGTGAGCCTAATGAGAATTCTGTACCTTAGTTTTTGAAACTATTTACAGATACTTTCTGTTAAATAATTTGTAATTATTCAAACAACATGGTATAACAAAGTGTGAGTTGACTTATAAATAAAAAATTCAATAGCCTTTTCAATGCTATTCATTCACGTTGTGCATTTTGTATGTATATAGAGAAATTCACTAGATGCCATCAGAAATAATATACATGATTGCTTTATTATTAAGACACATTTTATTAAAGTCGATTTCCAGAAACTTAAACGAAAAAGTTTTACTTAAAGAGTAGTTTATTTTCATGTTTTAGTAATTATTTTCTGCTCTTCTTTATCATTTACATACACCATGTCTTACTCCATTCACAAACATAGAAGTTCTCATTGATCCCATAAATACTACTGCTGGGAGGGAAGTCTATCCACTTTTTTTTTACTTCAACCAGTTGGCAAAATGCCAATAAAAAAGATAACGTCTTCACAGAATTTGTTAATTATCCTCGTTTGTTTATATTTTTTACTGAACTGAATGTAAGAGAGTACTAAATGTGTTTTCTTGCAAACATTTGCACGCAAAACCACAAAATAAATTACTTATTTTATTGTATTTTTATTACAACTCACATTTTCATAATAGATTATATTTTAATTATTGAAGACCTGAATTGTAGAAAATATAATGGCACATTTTTCTTAAGGGTGTATTCCAATCCATACTGTTTAATTTTTTTATTTATTTTTAAATTCATTTTTGCTTTCATACGCATCAAACTGGCATATTCTGTTATTTAAAAAGTACACAATGTGGCGTGCTTGTCGATTTTCTAATAAATGCAGAAAATATTGGGAAAAATTCTGATAAAGTTAGAATTTTTAACCGAAAAGTTGGAATTTTTAACCGGGGGATATGGAAACAAAAAAAAGGTCATGCTGTGAAAATAATTGTTTATAAATCAAATACTAATGAACTGAGCAAAAAATAAAATCACACGTCATCTTATACATTTCTTCAAAAAACACCTCAGCAGTTTCATTTTTGTACTTTTAAAAACAAGTCTGAAAATGTATCAGAAAATTTTGAGCTGTTGAGGGTTGGAAAGTATTTTTTCAAATTAACCCTTAAAAGGGGATTTGTCTATAAAAAAACCCGAAAAAAGGATGTTTTTCGATTTTTTTTCTGCAATAGTTTTCACTCCGGAATCTTTGCATGTTATTTATTATCCTTCAAAGATGATTTTAAAAAGTTTTAATAAATATTGATAATGTGACTCAATTGAAAAAAAAAATGATAAGAATGTATAATTGTGCGGTATTTCTTTTAAAAAGGGCCCAAACGCAACTTTGTTTGCATGAGGGGGCATAAAAATGGGTTTAAAACTAAATCTAATAAAAGAAAAAGATAAATTTCCTTACTGCAGTGACATAAGACAGCAACAAAGGGTGGATGCAAACCTTTCAATCATGCTTTAAACTTCAAGAGGCGCTAGGGAAAGCTGCATGAAATTTAATTTATCTCAAATTCTTGCTGATCAAATTTTTCCGGGTGACAAGTGACATATAATCAGGCTCTAATCTCATACAATCTGATTTAATAAAGTGAGAATGAATAAAAAAGAAGGTTTTTTTTGTATTTATAAGATAAGGCCAAACTTGTATTTGTATAATTTTGATGCATTTTAACTGTCATTCAAACGATAAAATGATATATAACTGTATATATGATTGTTATTTTGTTTTCGTAAAATAGAAGGTATTAAAAATTAAACAATAAATGCATGGATTCATTAAATCAAAAAAGAAAATTGAAGACAGTTTGCTAAATGTATAAATCCAAATGTACCCGATGAGGTTATGTGAATTACAGAGATTATTTTTTCAAAACAACTATTTTGAATGATTGGACTGTTTCATCACTGAAATTACCCCCAAAGTATTGTATAAATAAAAAATATATTCCAAACAGAACCTTATGCAAACTTTCTTTCCATTTTAAAATACTTTGAAGAATTTCATTTACATGACTTTCAGTTATTTTTTATAAAAGCGCTTGCCTTTGATTTGTTGACTCTGTACAGCATTCCAGGAAAAAAGCTCCAAGGATCCGAGTAGATATGTGTGATTATCAAAATTTTTCAGACCCCCCCCCCCCCTTCCCCACCCTCTATATACTCCCAATATTTTCTTTGCATTTCTGCATCAACCCAGAGAATATTCAAAATTGCTTTTATCAAGGTGGAAGTCTTCCTTTAGGAGGAACTCTTTCATGCCTATATAATACATGCGGCACTCTAGTACATATGAACGAAAGTTTTTCAAAATGTGACCCTATGACTTCTTGGGGATCATCAGAGAGACCCAGAAAGTTTTAGAGAAAACTATAAAGCTGCGCGCAAACATCACTACTTTCAGTTACACTAAAAGAGCAATAAATCTATCTTTGAAGAAGCAGTATTTCCGACAATCGGTGGGACAGAACAAAAGGTTGCTAGTAGAGATGGGAAATATAGTTAGTTTTGGTTAACAGGTGACATCGTTCCACACATTCACAGGTAATAGGTTTCAACAACCTGTTATTTTTGTAACGTATAACTAATCGATGAGACTATGCTGTCAACAGACATTTTAATTATAGGGCCGTTAATTAAAGTATCTTGAATAATTTTGATACATAAGTATAGACGCTGTTTTAGTTCAGATAAACCTGCGCCTTTAAAATCAACATAGAGTTAAAATTTTAATTTTTGCAAGACAAAAACTTAGTTAGTTGTGATACTTTACATTTCACATAGTATTATCGTTTTCTTGCACTAAAAATGCATTTTTCCTCGTTGAAAATTTATAAGTATCATAACTCAGTAAATTTTGCCCGTAGAACTTTTTTTTTCTGATCTACTTGTTAAAACACATAAAAACTTTTTCTAAATAAAATTTATAGGAAACTTACTGAACACTGTATAAAATATGTAGTTTCTTAACAATTTAAAAAATAATTATTTTAATGTAAATTAATAGTTTTATGATGCAGAAGAAAGTTTAAAGCATTTTTGCAACTGTTACAATGACCCCAAAACTGATGGTTTAGAAATTATTTTTTTCTAAACGATCAGAAATATCCTCCATAAAAACAACACCGTTTTAACAATGCGATTTGTTAAAAAAAAAAAAAAAAAAAAAAAAAAAAAATGATTTTTATTTGTTAGCACTTTGATTTGAAGTTCGAATTTTGACATCCCCAAATCAATATTTATCAACGCATATTCAAAGCTTATCACACAAGAGCACGAAACATTACTTGTATATTTTTAATCAAATGTCATTCATCCCACAAATTTCGTATGTGCAAATATGTATTTAAAATCCCCCCCCCAAAACTTGTGACAGGTCAAAAAATGACGTTGATAGTATAAAATTGGCGCCCTATAAATTTCCGCGTCCGTCGGGACCGCCCCCCTTGCCCCCCCCCCCTCCCATCTCTTTTCGAATAGATGTGTCCTCACCAGGCTATTTTTCTTCTTTTTTTTCAGTAAAATACAATTACAAAAGTTATGTTTTCCAGTTCGTATTTTCTAACGACGCAATATTGATAAAAAATTAATGATAAAAAAACAGCAATAAACATTTTATTAAATAAAAATCATAGCGCAAAATACCCCCCCCCCCTTCTTCAAATACCATGAGTACATAGTAATATCCCTTTTAAAGATTGAAATTCAAAGATTGCCACCGTTTTACCCATCTAACTACATCAACGAAAGATTATGGCCCGTGTCTGAGCGATAAAACAGCTTTCTATCAACAATTAAATCCGCAAATATCTTTAATTCCATTTTTCAAACAGAGATTCCTTCCCATTAAAAATATGACCAAAGATGGCCGACAATATCTCCTTGCATTTTAATAATCTGCAAGCGTCACTGACTAATTTCACGTACTTTAGAATAAAAACACATTTTTCCCTCATTTCATTTTCAGTATTCTACCTATTTGTTTGATAAATTTTCATTATTCCAGCTATTTTTTTCAATAAATGTTGTTTTCGTTATTCTAAAAACTGATTCCATTGCTTTAATCTTTGTAACTGAGAGCGTTATAAAAAATTCAAACGATAAAATATATTCTGTGAAGAATCGAAGCCAGATGTTTTCAAATACTCATAGAATAATGAACAACGAATAGCTTTTGAGAGATTTTATCACGTGAACTTTTGAGATAGCAAAAGGACAAGGTTTCCTATGATTGGCCTCCTTGATTAGACCAAAAGGATTTTTAATGTCTTGGACAATGCAAAAGGAAAATGGTTCCTATGATTGGCTTGCTTGATTAGACCAAAGGGATTTTTAATGTCTTGGTATCGTAGATCGACAGTGACGCGTCAAAAAGAAAGTTTCATAGGGGTTTTTTTGTTCGTCGGTATTTTTTTCTCTCTCACTCTGTCTCAAAAGCGTTTTAATGCAGTTGGGGATTTTCGTTTTCTGCAGTAATAGAAATTCTTTGCCTCAGAATTCAAATAGATTTATAAGTTGGAATTTTTCTTTATATAACTAAACTTTTATTAATTTATAAATATGTATTCCTAAAGTAATTTTCAGCCTTACTATTTGTTTCTTCTTTTTAAAATGCTTATCATACGAGGCGTTCCAAAATTAACAGGGACTTTTTGGTAATATGTTATTGAATAATAAGATTTTGGTTAATATTACGAATATTTATCCTGTTATGTTAAATAATGCCCATCTCTAGTTGCTAGTTTTAGAACCTCTTTAAATGATTTTTGGGGTACGAATCGTATCGAATTGACAAAGAAAGGGAAAGTTTATCTCCCCCATCTTCAGTCGTAAAGCTGTCAACAGATTTTGCGTTCGATTTATCTCTTGAAGTTCAAATTCAGTTCATTGAAAAAGCCATTTATGCATAAAAGTGCCGACACGAAAGATCAGAGAGAGCGACGCCTGACCACAAGAAGTTAGTACTATGTGTCTGGTCCTTAAGATTGGTCGATGAAGAATGCTTTCGGTCTTCGAGTTTTAATTCTGAGACAAAAATTTGTGTTTTTGAACAAAATTGGAGTGTTCAACTAAACAATATAATAATTGTAAATGCAATAATTTCACTATAAATAATAAAAAGTATTCTTTCATTAATAATTCATATTTTTTATTTTAGAATGTGTCGAATATATTAAGGTAAAGCCCCCAGATCATTATATTATACACTAAATTATATCAGGATGATAAAAACTATATTATCATGATTCGTCTCTAAGAATAAAAATAGATGTTTGTCTGTCTCTCTCACTCTGTGTACGCGATCACGCTGTACTCTGAAAAAACAATGCAGCCCACACAATCCCAAGATTTGGAAGGAAAATACCTCTTTTTCTGAAGTCATGCATATCCAAAACAATTTTTGAGAATATTCAGCTCATTTTTTTATTACAATTTTTTTCGCATTTTGCTGCAATTTTTCCCAAATAAGTAAAACGATGTTAACATTTATCCGCTTATTTTTTTTAATTTTATTTTCTACTATAAATAAGTCCCCCCCCCCCTCCAAAGTGTAATAGATATATAAAATGTTAACATGGCTGCATTAGTAAGATTGAAAATTGTTTTTTCCCATTCTTTTATTAAATTACAATTTTGTTTACTTTTCAAAGGTATATTAAAAAATTACTATGCTAAAAATCAAAAATAAAAATTTTACCTGCTTTGATGTAATTGATATATGTAGTTCGTGGTATTGTACATTACTTACATTTTAATGGCATTTGATAAGAAATATAAGTTTCGTTTTCAATGCAACCAAATTTCATGTGAATACAAGCTAAACTTTTAAAAATTACTATAATTAAATTAAAATTTTACGAAAGAAATAATAACAATTTTGGTTTTCATTAATACAGAATGAATTTTTAAAGTTAGGTAGCTTAAGCTTTTAGGTAGCTTTCATTACAAAAAGTGAAAAGCAATGTATTGCAGCCGTTTGGAGGAAAGCACTTCCAGAAAATTTTGGTATATTTTCGCCGATCATGACCCCCAGACCCCAAAACCACCCTCCGTTCAAATGTTGACATATGTATATAACCATATGCATATATATATACAGGGTGTCCGAAAAGTCTGGAAACGGTCGAATAACTCGAAAAATACATATGAGATTGAAAGACGTAAATATATGTGTTAAATATTTTTAAATAAGCTACTCAGTGATACCAAATTTGACCTTCGTAACCGACCCCCTGGGGGTCAGAGGGGGTCCAACTTTGAAATCTTAAATTATAACCTCCATTTTTTATTGCAGATTCGGATTCTACGGACAAAAATACGTAACTTTTGTATTTGATGTTTATTTCGAATCCTCGTTTATCACGGTGTAATTGAGCATATTAAATCGATACATATTTCGGCTTTTCCAATGGGATTTTCCCTAATCGAAACTAATTGGGGAGAATTTATGACATCAAATTCCTCGTCTTTTGCATTTATAGCGTTTCCTGAAAATCACCCGTGCCGATTATTTCGGTAGTGCTACACAGTTAAAAATTTGATCCATTTGCTGTAGCGTCACTCCACAGCTTTTATAGAATATCTCTTTCATGACCAATGAGAATGTTCCATAACACAGTAAAGTACACTGTAAAAAATTGACCCTTTTGCTGCATCGTCACTCCACCGCTTTTATAGAAAACGATTACTTTACTGTGTTATGGAGCATTCTCATTGGTCACAAAAGAGATATTCTATAATAGCTGTGGAGTGACGCTGCAGCAAATGGGTCAAATTTTTAACAATGTAGCACTATTGAAATAATCGCCACGGGTGATTTTCAGGAAACGCTATTCCTGCAAAAGACGAGGAATTTGACGTCAAAAATTCTGCCCAATCAGTTTCGATTAGGGAAAATCCCGTTGGAAAAGCGGGAATATGTATCGATTTAATATGCTCGATTACACCGTGATAAACGAAGATTTGAAATAAACATCAAATACAAAAGTTACGTATTTTTGTCCGTAGAATCCGAATCTGCAATAAAAAATGGGGGTTATAATTTAAGATTTCAAAGTTGGACTCCCTCTGACCCCCAGGGGGTCGGTTTCGAAGGTCAAATTTGGTATCACAGAGTAGCTTATTTAAAAATACTTAACACGTATATTTACGTTTTTCAATCTCATATGTATTTCTCGAGGTATTCGGCCGTTTCCAGACTTTTCGGACACCCTGTATATCTGATATTTGTCATGCTGTAACTAGTATATTTATGAACAGTTTTGAATGAAACTTGGTATTTACATAGTACATGCAAATGTCTCGACCGAGCTCGTTGGCCAAAATGGCGGTCATTTAATTTTTTGAAATTTTTTTAAAATTTAAAATTAAATGCGAAAAAATTAAAAGTTGAAAAATATGTGTTAGAACTTAAAACAACGATTTCAGAACACTTTTTATTTTGTCTATATCTTAAAAAATGATTGAGTTATAGCACTTTGAATTTTTCTTATGGCTGACATTTTGATACGATCTGATTTTTGTCACGTGATAACACGCGTATTTATCAATCGATTTGGATGTAACTTGTTGTGTACATGGTACATAATGAGGCCTGAACCGTGTCGTTAGCCAGTTCCAACCGCCATGTTGTTTCAAAATGGCGGCCATTTAAATTTTTTCAAAAAATTTAAAATTTAAAATTAGGCACAAAAAAGTGAGAAATAGAAAAAGATTTTTATTTTATGCATTTGACCTTGATACAAAGATTCCACAGCATTTTTTGTTTTGTCTGTGTTTTAAAAATGGCTGAGTTATAGCACTTTTAATTTCTAGTGTTGCTCACATTTTGAAATGATTTGATTTTCATCACGTGATAACACGCGTATTTATAAACCGATTTCGATAAAACTTTGTGCGAACATAGTACATACCGATCTCTGGACCGAGTTTGTTGGCCAGTTCCAACCGCCATCTTGTTTCAAACTGGCGGAATTTTAATTTTTTTTAAATTAAATTTTAAAATTATGTGCAAAAATGTAAGAAATTGAAAAATATTTTTCTTTTGTCTGTTTGATCTTGATACAAAGATTCCAGAGCATATTTTGTGTCATCTTTATCTTGAAAAATAACTGAGTTATTCCACTTTCAATTTCCAGTGTGGTTGACATTTTGAAACGGTCTGAAATTTATCACGCGATAATACGCATATTTATAAACTGATTTGGATGCAACTCCGTGTGTACATTAGAGGTCTTCACGGGCCGGAATTTCCAGGCCCGGGTCCGGCCCGTAGGAAAATTTTTTCGGCCCGGCCCGGCTCGTTGTAAAACTCAAAAGTTCGGCCCGAGCCCGTTCAAATTTTTATATTTTAGGCCCAGCCCGGCCCGGCCCGGCCCGTAGAGAAATCAGGAAAAACAGGCCCGGCCCAGCCCCGTTTTGACCCGTTACAATTTCTACGATTTCTAAAAAATTCAGATTTTTATCATATAATTAAGATTTTTTTAAAGAGTACTGCATACATATCTATGGAATGATTTTACAGTATATTTTACAGGAAATACACATTAGTAACATTAATGATTACTACGATTCTTAGGCTTTCAACATTCAAATAAAGATTCATTAAAAAATTAATATGGCTTAGAATAAAAGAAAAAAAAAGAAATTTAAAAACACCGTAACTTTTGAAGCTCTTTAATAAAGGAAGATTTGTAAAAATATTTCTATATCATTTTATTAAAGATTTTAAATCCAAATTCATACGTTAATTTAAAGAAGCTCCTTTCTGATACATTTCTAAATTCATTTTTTTTCTCAGAAATGCATAAAATTAGCAGGTGTCTTTATTCAGAAACTATATAATCGAATGGCGTTATCCATTTTTTGATACAAGCAATTTAAGAACAATGCAAGCAAATAAAATATTGTGATAGTTAGCGTTTTGAATAGAATTTCCGGAAGCGATAGCATGGGAAGGGAGGAAAACCTACAACCAATTTAAGAAACTATTGTATCTCAACAAGGTTGTACAAGTATTTTATTTACCAAAAATGTTAAACGCTATTCGATTCCAAATCCCTCCAATAGCAGGCTTATCACTTTTATATTTTTACAATTAAAAACTAATGTAAAAATGTGTCAAACTTTCGCTTTATTGAAAAATTAATTTAAAAACCATCAAGAAGTATATATCCAAAGATCAAGCTAACATAAGTTCTTTATCGCTGTTCATAATTATACAAATTATGTTGTCTGGCCTACAGATCTTGAGAACAATTAAGTCTTCTTTCGGTCCGGCAAGTCTATATGTAGAAAAATAATGCCTTGATCTCCAATTTTGATCTTGGCCCTGCACGAGTCAGTTTAAAAAATATTAAAACAAGTTACACACAATGTAACTGTCCGATGCCGATCTCTACACTGCACAAGTTACATTTTTATATTGATGCTGTCAAACTAGTATGGCTCGTGACGCACATTAATATTTATTCTCGTTAAAACCATTTTCGTTGAAAATAGGTTTATATTTTATCGTTTATGATATAAATCTTCAAAACGAGCCGGTAGGCCCGAAAATTTTTATATCGGCCCGGCCCGGCCCGGCCCATACGGCCCGTTCAATTTTTTTGCCGGGTCGGGCCGGGTACGGGCCACGGGCCAAGCCTGGGCCCGTGCAGACCTCTAGTGTGCATAGTACATACCAATGTCTTGACCGAGTTCACTAGACAACTTTATCCGACGTCTTTTTTCAAAATGGCAGCCATTTAAGTTCGTCAAAAATCTTTTAAATGTATAATGATGTACAAACAAAAAATTGGAAATTGAAAAAATGTTCTTTCTAAAGTATTTATCTTAATAATAAATTCCGAAATATTTTTTGCTTTGTCTTTATCTTAAAAAACGCCTTGAGATATAGCAGTTTGAATTTCTAATGTGGGTGACATTTAAAAAAAAATCAGTTTGCCCGCGACCGCGCTTGTATATATTAATCGATTTCGATGTGAATGTACATGCGCACATGAATTAAGATTTCGACCAAGCTCATTGGTTTGTTTTGTCAATCATGTTGCTTTAAAATGGCATACATTTCATGATATCTTGGAATTTGGCGACCCTCTAAATCACTTAAAATAAAACCAGGTTGAATAAAAGATGACCAATTTCTAAAAATTCCTATTAATATTCAGTATTGACAAAAACTAGTATTCAATTTTATAAAATCGGGTTCCACTAATTTGAGTTTTGTATGTTTGAATAATATAACTTAATTAAAATTAAGTGATATATATTTTATACCACCGCTCTTCAAGGGGTTAATGAACCTTTGTTTGTTGTATGTAAATGTTTCAATTATCATTAGCATTATTAATACATAAAAAGAAATCTAAAAAATGGTATATGGTAAAAGTAAAATCTTCTAAGACATTGGAAAAAAAATACGTTTCCTTTTTAGCAGATGTAAATGTTTAATATATAGATTTTTTCGCGTATTGTTGTATTCATTTTGCATGAATGAACAGTTTAATAGAAATTTGCAGTTTTCAGCTTAAACGAAAATTCCGTCATATTCATGTTTTTATTTATTTTTTTTTTTTTCAAATGTGTTTAATTCTATTTTAAGACGCCTAGTGATCTACGATTCTTTAAAAAGAATAAATTCTAATGTTTAATTGTAGAATAATGACGACTTAAAAGTAGATGTCTAATTTGCAAAAATTTTTGGATCAAGCCAAACTTTACTGAGTTATGAACAGACTTTTCCATGTCGAGAAAAGGATTTTCATACGTTAAGATTCAACAGGAACTGATTATTTAGGTTTGTGAAGACTTAGGTTTGTGAAGAAGTTTAGGAAGAACGAAATTAGTCTCGGCTTCGTACGGAAAAATAAGTTAGACTCGGCCCGGCTTGATACTGCAGGAAAAAAAATTAAGGCTCGAGCCCGGCCCAAAAAGATTAGTGACTAGGCCCGTCCGGAACGGCCCGAGTCTTCAGAAGCAAGGCCCGAGTCCGGCCCGGCCCGAATGCCGTTAATGAAAATCGGCCCGAACCCGGCCCACGGGCCGGGACGGGCTCGGGCTTCGGGCCGAGGCCCGGCCCGTGCAAGCCTCTAACATATATGGTGGTCTGGTGTAATAACGCCAGGCGGGGTAATAACACCAAGTGCTCATATTATGCATAATTATGAAATAATCTGATAAATGACACCCATGTGCTCTGCGCAGAAGGGTTTTGAGTCATATAAATCGCAAAAAAACAGCTTCAAGTTAATTTGTTTCATTTTTAGGTCTTATTGTTTTTACAAGCAACTAAAATTAACGCTTGATCTAAAATTTGCGAGATACGTTTTATGATGTGAAGACTATTTTATTTATCCGGAAATACTTTGTTAATTACATAAATTCGTAGTACATTTCATGGAATTTAAAATGTTTTTGAAGATTTTGGATATCTTCCCGAGATAATTTGTAATTTAAAATGTACAGCGCAATAACTATAACGGGGTAATAACGCCAATCCTTGGCATTAATACCCCGGTTGATTCCCTACAGTGACCGAACTACATCCTAAACACTGATTCAAATAAACACAGTTAAAACTGTGCAATGTTTCTAATAATTCTATTTAAGGGGTTCTTTTTAAGCAAAAAGAAGCTCACGGTCTGATATTCTTTTGCCTAATCCCCCCCCCCCCCCCCACACACACACACCAAACCTTTATTTTTCTTACACTTTCAGAAAAAATTGAACATTTGTAATAGCTTAGAATGAAATTTGTCAATTTCTAAGTTTGTAGATTTTGTATTTTTAGAATTGGGCAATCTACATGCAATTATTCCATCTTATTTCACAGTTTTGTTTGCATGGCGTTATTACACATATAGGTGGGTAATAACGCCCAATAGCATTGGAGAAGAAATCACGCCATTACATTGTATGAATACCTATCTGTTAAATTATTTTTTTTATATAGATAGTCAATGAGTTGCTGTATCAAATCATATATTTGTTTGAAAAGTACAATCTAAAACTGAGCCGTGAAAATTGGTAGAACCTTAACGTGGCGTTATTACCCCCAGGGTACCTTATACATACATATATATATATATATATATATATGGGCCAATTTCATCATTCGCTTTTCAGAATTTTATTATTTTTTTTCAAACTTAAAAATTTCTTTTAAAAATGGAGACAGGTATTAAGGTAAATGTTTAAGGTACATGAAAAAGTAATTGGTCGTGCACTTTGTCTATAATTTAATATGTAAATGCTATTTTAATGTCGACTTCTAAGGCAAATTCTCAAGCCTGTCACATACAAAATTACTGAAAATACTCAGTTTTAAATTTATTAAATTTCCTGAAATCAATTTACTTTGAAGTGATTTATATCCCTAAATTTCAAAACATGATATTTATCAATAATATTTTAATTAAATTGAAATGAAAGACAGTTATAGCCGTAAGATTTTTATCACATAGAAAGTTATACAAGAATTTTTTCTAATAATTTCAGTATACATTCATGTAAATTATTGAATTTTAAGAAAATTGCATCTCTATTTCTTAGTTGAATGAAAAATAAAAATAGAATGGGAAAAAATATATTAATATTAAAATATCATTAAAAAGCTGTGCAGATTCAGTCAGGTGGGGAGGCCTACCAATTGGTTTGAGCTCAACAAGCCCCGCCCATTAAAAAACTGTGCAGTAACAGACTTGACATTTTGTAACGGATTTGACACTATGTTATCATATGTCAAGCATGGGGCGAAACTAGAAAATTTAATTACTGGCCAGTGGCCAGTAGTAGCAGTTTTATCAGTGGCCACTTTTTTATTTAAAAATACTGAATGTAAAATCTTGTTAAAATTTCTATTAATATTAACATAAAATTGAGTAGTACAAATAAATATGCTAGTATTAACATATAGCAATCAGAAAAAATATAATAACATGATGAAATGTAAGAAAATTGTACTCTTTTCTTGTAGCAAAGTGGCCATGAGGTGGCTGCTGCCAGCCAATATTTTAGTAGCACCCTGTGGCCGTTGGCTAGTTCTAATTTTGCCCTCTAATGTCAAGCACAGCTTTTAAAGATATTTTCTACTTTATTCAAAAACTTTATTTATGTGGTAATTTTCTGTCATTTATCATATAGAGAAATAATTTTACTTTATATTCAAATCAATTAATATATTTGACATGAATATCAAGCAAATAATTTATCAATTCCATCTAAATATTAAAATAGAACTAGGAGCAACTGAGTATTTACTAACTATGTATTTATATTACATATATAAATATGTTGCATTTATTTGTACTACTGCTTGACACATTAAAATGTGATATGATTTAAATTTCATTTTTCATATAATATTAAGTGGAGTTACTCAGAAAATATTCCTTTTCCTCATATTGGCAAATTTGGATATGGAAAAATTGTTATTTGCTCAAAATGAACATATAACTGATTGATGTGAATTATAAGATCGAAATTTGTTATTCCCAAAATGAATGAAAAGATGAGGGGCTGTATCCATATTCCATTGATTATTTTCTACACAATATTGCGCTTACCGCTATATTTGGATACAGATCCTCTTCTTTTTGTTTCATTTTGAAAAAAAAAACGGACTTGTATGTTATTCTATCGATGATAATTTTCAGAATTTTCAAGCTTTTTTGAGACTTTCAAAAAAGTTGTTCTATACATTTAGCTAACGCATTATGAAATTATATTTTAATTGAGATCACGCATACGCACTGAAACCTTATTCAGTAAACCTCTTCATTATGCATGCAATTATTAATATTTTTTAATTTTGATTGTAGGGTGTTATGTACAATGTTGTTGATCATATTTTCAGAAAAGAAAATTGCTTTTTATTAAGAATTCTGCAAATTATAAGCAAAAAACTTGGCGAAATTTGAGACCGTTTTTTAAAAAAAACCTTAATTTTTGTACGAGCATAAAAATGAACACAGTAGTTTACTGCTATAAGCCATTTAATCATAATTTGCATTTTGAACGTTTTGCTACATTAGTTTTGACAGGGTTATCCAAAAGATCTTCGTTCTTTTGAACTTTAAAGTCCGCTATGGAATTTCAGGAAAAAAATCTTCGCGAAAATATATGACAAGTACTATTTTGTTTATACATCTGGAGTTTCGGAGTTATTCATCATCAATATTTTTAGATATTTAACAAAACGTCTAAAATCGCAAGTGTCAATATTTTTTCTTTTTCTTTTTTCTTTTGCTGTGACTGTATTTTGTATCTAAAAACACAAAATCATAGGAACTAAGACATAGGAACTATATTTAAATACGAAAAATAGAAATCAAGTTATGGAAAATATTGCATGTTGTAAAAACAGTGAATATTTTTCGGACTAATTATTTTGTATTTAACCCTTTGTTGCATAGCTTAACATTTTGCGACGCAGAGAAAATTCATTGCTTAAGTGTTGAAATTGATGACAAATAACGGAATTTGAAAACAGCTTTATTTGTAAACAAGAAAAAGCTATTTTGCAGGAATTTAATAAACCGATTTTTTTTAAACCAAAATTCCGGTGCCAATGTGGCATTTGGGAATTAAATTCATTAGCATTTGGGAATGAATTTTTGTCCACTGTAGTGGACAGTATGCAACAAAGGGTTAAAAATACAAAATCATAGGAGCTAAGTCTATATTTCAATACGAAAAATAGAAATCAAGTTATGGAAAATATTGTATGTTGTAAAAACAAGTCTGAAATAAATGTTATGCAGAAAATATGTTAAATGTTAGATCATTTTAAGAACAAATTATAAGTATAAAGCAAATGTTTCCTTACATCATGTATACTTATATTTTTTACTTTGAGTAAATAATAATAAGATTGAACTTGAATGTAAAAAAGGAGGAGAATATACCACTTCTTATAACACATATTTATTAGGCTATGTGTCGGTCTATTAGCTTTAATACCTTGAGATTCCACACCGAACCTTCTTCAAGAGTAAATTATGTGTACATACATATATATATACAGTACTAGCGGAGATGACCGAACATTAAAATTAACTCTGTGTTCAGCTCGATATAATATTCTAACTGTATCATTTTTTTGTATTATTGATATAAAACACGTTATAATTTATAATAGCATTACTTGCATAAACAAACAATACGAAAACTATATATATATACATGTAGGTCTATAAATTTTACATTTACTCATTTACAATGAACGGATATCAATCCAAATGACATTCTTAACTCGACTCTCATTTTGTTAACACTAGAACGCCCGAAAAGAGTCAATTCGACTCCAACCATGTGATTCAATTTCAATTCGAACCAGAAAATTTTTCTTTGGATAATTTAAATTCTATCTACTTAAAATTGCGCTAAATAAATCAATTAAATAGTTTTGAATAAAAATTCTGGTGTGAAATATTATTACAAATCTTGAGTAAAATTTCCGTGCTTTCTAGTGTTAATCATGCATCTAAATTCCTATTAAGAATGTCTAAAAAAATCTTTGCATTCTGAAAGCCACTATTTTCCAAATATATACAAATTTGGCGACATTCTTTCATTTACCGTCAAGTATGTGTTTTTGCATTCTTAATCTTGAAAGTCGACTTTTAGCAAAAATATGGACAATTTATTGGCTATTGCCAATTTCTTGGCTTCGTGGCCCTGTCTCACAGTTACTCAAAATAACCGACTGATAAAATTTATTCGAGCGTGTAACTTAGCTCAATAATCTCAATGTAATCAAAAGCGGTAGGATACAAAATTTAGACAAAATCGTTTACGCTGTTTCTTAGCTAATATTAGCTTGACCCGCAGTGACCTCCCAAAATGACCCACTAATGTAATTTTCTTGAACATAGGACCCACGAAGACTGAAAACAATGTAATATTAAATTCAATTAAAAGCCGATAGAGTAGTATTTTAGATAAAACTAGCTTGACTTGTAGTACCCAAAAAAAGATCATCTAATCGAAATTTATCGAACATGTAATCTAACCGAATGATTTTTTTTCTACCCGAAAGCGATATAATAAAATTTTTTCTGAATATTTTTTTAGCCTTTTTTAGATATAATATAATATTAAATAGATCGACCCGGACGCATGGTGACCCATGTAGTCCATTAATAGAATTTCCTCGAGCTTGAGGCCTAACACAGTCTTCTCGAGTTCGAAAACGACACAGTACAAAATATAATCAAATTCGTTAGAGTCGTTATCTAGATCTGTTTGACCCGCAGTGCCCCAAAATGACCCATTAATCGAAATTTCCTACCGAAATTTAAACAGAACTTATGATCTACCCGAATGATGTTCTCAAGACCGAAAACGGTTAATACAAAATTCAGTCAAACTCATTAGAATCGTCTTTTAAATAAAATTGTTTTGACTCGTAGTGACCCAAAAATGACCCAGTAATCGAAATTTCTTGTATATATGATCTAGCCCTATTATGTTAACATGCCTGAAAACGGTATAATAGAAATTCTTGTCAAAATCGTTTGAGCCGTTTTTAATATAATTAGCTTGATCTGGACTCATAGTATTTCAAAATGACACACTAATGAAATTTTGTTGAACATGCGATGTAACCCATTGATCTTTTCGATCCCGAAAACGATAAAATACAAAATTTAATCAAATCGTTATAGGTGGATTTAAGAAAAATAGCTTGACCCATAGTAACCCAAAAATGACCCAAACATGTAACACAGCAAAGTGATCTTATCGTGCCCGGAAACGGTGCAATAAGAAATTTTGTCAAAATCGTTTGAGCCTTTTTTAGATAGAATTAGCTTGACTCTAACCCACTGTGACTGAAAATGACCCCCCTAATCGAATGTTCTTGGACATACGACTCAGCTCCATAATATGCTTGTGCCTGAAAACTATACTATAGAATACAAAATTTATTCAAAATCGTTAGAGCCATTTTTAACTCATTAAGCGCCATTTCTCCCATTTTTGGAACATTACTTTGGGATTTTTTTCTAAAATGAGTATTTTATATATTGTCAAAAAATTTATGTTATTGGTAATTTAAATATATGAGATGACTCCTATATTTTTTTTAAAAAGTTTCCTTTATATTTTCTATTTTTTTTTTTTTTTTTTTTATGTGTTTAGACGAATTTAGCCTTTTCACCACTTTTGCAAAGAAAAAAAAAACCCTTACAAATAAAAATTATACTTTTTAAAATATATTTATAATTGTCTGTTTTCTAATACTACATAAATCTGTTAATAAGTATAATAGATTGATCACAATTCTGAAAGAATTGTGGAACGCCCCAAATTAGAAAGATTCAGTACAGTGCTCTTATTATGTGAGTCTGTACAGAAAATAGTCTGTACAGAAGCTTTGGAAATGCTTTTTTGTTCATTCCTAGCAAACTTTTCTCGGAAGTGTTGCTCTTAAAATCTGTTTCTTAATTTATAAGATATCTCCTTTTTTAATAAAAAATGCATATTTAGTAGGCTTTTCTATTTTTTGTATCATATATTTCGATTTTATGGAAAATATGCCATCAGATATTCTTCAGAACGCAGAATGTACCTCGAAAATTTTAGATCGGACGTTGACTTTACGTGCTTCTTCCAGTGATAAGATCTACAAATTGAACTAATTAACTCTTAGTGGATGTTTCTGATTCAGATGACTCTGAATCCTTCTACGCAGAACTGGTACGTACCTCCTGCCGGATTCCTTCACAATTACACGTAATATTAATACTTGGTATTATTACCCACCCTGGCATTATTACCCAGTGATTCATTGTGTAATTCTTTGAAAAGTGTGAACTTGCACGTCGTTCTATCTTCGAAAATATATTATAGCTTATGCACGAATTTTTAAACTACAATTTATATAAATGCCTCATTGTCCATTCAATTAAATGTGTCATGCCAAATTTTGATCAGTTTGTACAATTTTGTGTATGTACCTTAAAATAATTAAAAACAAACAAATCAACTTACTCTTCTGACTGAGTCTGAATAGCTTGCTTATCATATGACACTCAGTGCGCAAAGATGGGGGCATTATTATAGTTTTTTTTTTTTTTTTTTTTAATAGTTCCGAAGAACAGAATATTGTTTCTGGCTTGATACTTAAATATTTTTTAAACTATTTTATATCTATTGCAGTAATGGTTTAAGTCAAAGACGGAATGTAAGAAAATATTATCCACTCCACCTCTACATAAAAAAGTTTTTAACCATTCTTTTCCAGACATTTTAAGTACTGTTCTTTTAATTACATAAGCACAAATTTTGCTGTATCCGATTGTACTGAAAGTTTAATTATATATATTTTTTTATTATTGGTTTTAATTATTTTTTAAAGTTTAAGTAATTTTTTATATTACGATGTATGGTCTAAAAAAATAAAAAATATCGTATTTCTTAGAGATTTTTTTTTTAATTATTTAAATAGGATTTTCATAATATTTTATCTACATGGAAATACTGAATAACTATCAAAAATTGTACGCTTCGAAAACAGTAAAGGTTTAATTAAATTATATTAAGGAGCATAAATCACATGTTTAACACTTTATTAACGAAATTATAATTATTAGTCATAAAAATAAAGCCGGGAATAAATAGTTTCAATAATTAGCAGCAAAACTGTAAAATCAGGTATGGCAATTCTGTTTTTCAACTTTGTAGAATCACTGTAATTGATATTGTGTAATATTCGCATGCATATATATATATATAGAACCATTAGACAATACTACAATTCAACATCAAAATATGGAATAACTCATTAAATAACAAACTACATTAAACTGAGGTGTTGGCAAAAATTGAAACAAAATTGGAAATGTGGTATTTAGTTCGTTCTCAAGGGCAATGCTAAATAGACAAATTAATTGCGATTCATTTCTGATTAGAAATCAGGATAAACCTATATATATATGTATAATAATTTTTGTTCATCTTTAGAATTCTGCTAACTAGTTCATTCCTTGTAATTCCATTTTTCATATACATATACAGATTCATATATACGAGAATATATATATAATCACATGAATGATTGGTCCCAAAATATTAAATATTAGTTCTAATATCACTCAGTGTATTGAGCATTACTGGCTTTCAGTGCTCCTTGGATTCATTTTTTCTCTTTTGGTAATTCATTATATTGTGTATATTGTGTTGTGTTACATCATATGTAAGGTGCAAAGAAATAAAAAATATGTCGTATATTTTTATTAAAATATATATATTTTTTTTCTAAACTTCAGTTGGGCTTTTGTGATATTTTATCTGCTTGAAAGTAGTGTATGACTATCAAGAATTTGTTTAAAAAACAATTAAGACATTAATTTCATATGGAAGAGCGTAAATCATATGTTTATCTTTTTATTAATAAAATTATAATTATTAATTATAAAAATAAAGCTGCATGTAGATAATTTGAACTGATTTATTTTGAAATTTCTGTGTATGTATCGAAATATATATAGATATGTTTGACCTCTACGGAAAAGCTCTTGCTGTGGTTTAGTACTTTGATATTGATTCGGTAATATTATCATATACATCCTTGTACAATATATGTTGAACACATGTTATCGTTATCCAACGGCTATTTTATTCCAACTCGTGTTATATTTTTATTTATAAAACATAATAAGAAAATAAGAGAATTACTACTGATTATTCTATCTACAGAAATTCATTGTACTTGTTCGATTTATTTTATTGGGAAAAGTAAAATTAGGCAGTAATTATGATGCCAATTAATATGTATTTATGTAACATAATTAATGTTGGCATGAATATCTTTGGCAAAAGCGTACACAAGAACTGTTAAGAGCAATACTAATGCGAAATTATATTTCTAAAAACATTTTACTACCTAAAAAAATATGTCTATTATTTCATGTATTAGAAAAACTACAGTTTAAAAGGCAATGCTATTTATGGCATTGTTTTGCACTAATCATATAATATGTGTCGGATTTGAAATTTTTCAAGCCACTGTCTACTCTACACAAAATGTAACACAAAACTGTCTTTTTACAAAATTATAAAATTATACCTTTTGAAGTTAGTTTACTTATATTCATTTTATTTTTATTATAGTGTTTCAGTCGATCGTTCCGTGACCCACGAATGTGTCGTGATCCTTAGTTTGGTAACAGTTGACTTAGAAAAATAACTAGATTTTATGGCACTAAATATTTATAATATAATTTAAGTAGACATTTAAGATAGTAAAATGAACAACTCAATGAGCTCTAAATTATTAAATGCAAATTTTTTTAATGTAAACGCAACACCAAGCAACAATACATAATGAGATCGGTGAGCAAAAAATGATATCTCTATCCGCATTAATTATCTTCGAGCATTTTTTATCATCTGCATTATTTTCATTTAAATGCTATTTCGACAAGTATTATTTTAATGCAATGTATCAAAAATTTACAGGATAGTTTTAATAATCACATCTATACTACGAAAGAGGTTTATTTCAGATATTCCTTCTATGAATATTATATCTAAGGCAATTTTAATAATTTATACATATTACAAAAAAGGTAATTTACACGATCTTATTATTGATTCTTAAAGTTAAAAAAGTTTTCCTGTTACGATTTAACCCTGTCAAGAGCAAGTACTTACAAATCTAAAATGTTGAAAGGAGAGATTCACACCAGGAATTAAAATCAAATTTATTTGGAAAATATAAGAACTTTTATCCACGTACAATATAAATGTAAAATTACGTTTCAAAAGTCTGATGTCAATGTAGTATTTTATAATTAATTTTAAGCGGGATAGATTAGATCCTCCGCCCCTTGCGTATAAAATCAGTTATTTTATCGATTTAATGACCTCATAATATTTCATCAAAATAGTGAATGTTTTGCTAATAGATCATTTATAGATTTTTGTTCATTTGAAACGAGGTTATACAAATGCCTTAATGTAAATCATAAAATCGTACAGAAAACTAATCTATGTGATTTAAAGGTCCATTTCTACTCCCTATTCAATAATTTAAAAAAAAATTATCATGAATGAAATCGTCTCTCGAGTCTTAATTTTTTTCTCAAAACAATAATAACCGTTTTCTATTTATACTCCATATCTTCAGTAAGTTTTAGTAGGTATGTATAGCTTCTTTATTGTTTTATAATTACTTGTTGAAATGTAACTATTTACTGTATGCCAATATGACTTCTATTTAAAAAAAAAAAAAATGTATTTTTTTCACGAACTCAAATCTGCTATAGATATGTAGATGTAACTTTGGAAACGTTGTGCAGCTTACCGCTGCAAAACTTATATGAATATACTTGAATTATAAAACTAGCTGCGTTTATACCCTTTAGCTGAAAATTTTTACAATAATTTTTACATTCAAGTAATTTAGAAAGCATTTGATTGTGTATAATTTATATGAGTAGATTACAATTAACCTGGTTTTTTTTTTTTCCTTAAACAGAACATAAGTATGCATGATATTTTTGTTAATAATAATAAATTCAGAGAAAATTTTAACTGCGGTCTTCTGAATGAAAGGTTACATTTTATTTGAAATAATCACTTTTGAATATTTTTTCATATTAGTAAGGTTATACAACAGAAAAGAAATATTTCTCATCCATACTAGCCTCCTGACTGCCGCTGGCTGATTTTTTCGCACACTAACCTGCAGGTTTCACTGCAGCATAAGCAATATTTAAATTAATATAATTCTACAAATAAAACCCAGTTTTGAAAAATTAAGTTAGGATTAATTCTCTCAAAGATTATACATGTCTACATAATAACATATTTTGTATCAGGTTGAAAAAAACATCTTTTTTTAATATTTTTAATAAATTACAGAGAAAACAACATTACAATTTTACCCTTTTGCCGGGCAGTCAGGGGGTTAGAGGAGCTTGAAATAAAAGACTGTTTCGTGAAAAAATAATTTTCCAGTTCTCACCAAATATTTGCGCGATCACCTCAAAGGTTAAAAGTAACAATGTCTTGCTAGCTGCATATGATCATATAACAAATATATTGAGAACAGTACAGCACTAGTAATTAATAATAATTTGTAATAGTTCAAAGATATTTAAATTTGCAAAGTTAAAGAAATAAAATAACTGCTACATGATACTGAAATTAATGAGTAATATGTATATTATGTTAATATGTAATTTTAACGAAATGTAAAATTTTAATAACATTGAGCAGAACCTAGAGCTTAAAGGGGATTTTTTTCATATATGAATTAAAACCACAATTTCCTGTTAGCGTCTACCTAAAAGCTTAAAAATATCAATGCTTAAAATTAAATTACTTGAAAGTCTATATATGGAAAAGGAAATAAAGAAAAGACTTACCATACAACTTTGCCGAGATGGCGATTTCCGTCTGGGTAATGTTGACATTTTTTTGCTGTCTTCCGGTAAAGGAGAAACATCGTCTCTTTCTTCATTTTGCAAAAAAAACTTTGGCGGGCTTTTATCCGATTCTATTGTTTCCGTGTTTGAAAACGAGGAACTTCTGCATAAAACAAAAGGCTTTTTGTTGGAGCTAGATGAACCATCTGAATTTGGTTTTAAGAGATCAATCAAATCTTTCAACTTCACACTACTACTTTTTTGAGCTCTACTAGTTTTGGGAGGTTTTTCATCCATATCGTCAAAAGAATGTCGACGTTTATATTTTTCAAAATTTAAATTAGCTAATATATTTTTTACTATTTCAAGCTCATTTGACGGATTACCAACATCCTGCTTTCTATTATCAGACTTTGATTCAATCAATTTTTGTTCATCTACTTCTGTGCAAGCTGACGAAGAAACACTTATTTTTTTAAAAGTGTCAGACTTAATGGCAACAACCGGTTGCTTAACCTTGGGTTTAGTTTGTGTTTCAAAGGTAAGTACTTCAGTATCTGAAGATGCTCCGGAATGAACTTTTTGAGTATTTTTTTTGCAATCAAAATCACCCTCTACAGCGTCTAAAAACGTCTGTTCGTATGAAGAATGTGAATTATCACTGGAATTTAAAAATATTTCCACATTACATTTTTCAGAATGTTCACTTTTTAATGAAAATTTTCGTGGGGAAATTTGATCTGATATGAAAACATTGGAATCGGTGGCTTCAATATTTTTCTCATCATTTCTTTCCAGAAGAATGGTAGTATTATTGAATCTCAATGATTTTTCAATTTTAGGCCGATTTTCCTCCGAATCATATACAGGCGAATTGCCAACACATGAACTAGTGGAACATTCTGATTCGCATTTGCTTGGAGCCGTTGGAGGTGACACTTGCAAAGTAGCGCTCACAATATGTCGTTCTTGTGTTTGCGGAGAAAATTCAACACTTGACCGATAGGTAATAGGTTCTTCTTCATAATAGTTATATTCAGATATCGAGTGTTGTTTGTCACTCTGTACACTGCTTGAAGAAAATATGGATTCAAAAGACTTTAAACTTAAATCATTTCTGAGCTCTTGGCAATGTTCCAGATGGGGAATACCGCGCTCACTGAGACATTGCGTCTTGTCTCTTACATCATGAGTAGAGAGTAGAATATTTTCATTGCCTTGAGTTGTGTGCGTATTTCTATCGAAAACATTGTCGCTGCCTTTTTGGAATGACCGGTTCACTATCTGGTCAGCGGCAGGGGCGCTGCGGCCGTCAGGCGGTCCTGTCACACTTTCGGGCAGCTCAAACTCATCGCAAATCTTCTCTAAAGCAGTTATAATGTCATCCAGGGGAGACTGTATCGCTGGAGTAGTGCTGGCTGGGAGGCGGTGACTAGTGCTAAAGATAGCGGGACTAAAATCGGATGTTTCTTGCTTGTGGCACGTGACGCCACTTTTCCCACCTCCAGTGAATGGGGCAAATTTAGAAGTGGTTTCCGTTTGGCACAGTGCTGCAGTTGCCAGCTCTCCGCTACTTCTGTCTTCGGTGTTCTCGAGCAGTCTACCGAGCGTACTACGGCGTTCTGTGACTACGGGTAAGGAAGCATTTTCAAGGCTGACCCTTCTCTGTCTGGGGGTAAGAGGGGGAGGTATTTGTCGAACTTTACCCTGCTTAAAGATATCTCCCTCACTGCACCGTCTGGATGGAAAAGGAGAGTGTTTTTCACCTGGCGATGTCGATTTTTGGGAATCAGGTTTATATAAGAGCTAAAAAAAAAAAAAAAAAAAAAAAAAAAAGAAACAATATATATATATATATATATATATGCATACATAAAAGGGATTTAGAATTTTGCATAGTATTTATACTAAATATTCTTTATATTATAAAACAAAACAAAAATAAGACAAAAAAACCTTATAATAAAAATTATTGATATGTCATTTCAATTTGTGCATAAAGTAAATAAGTATACATAAAATAAATTGTATGAAAAATACTTTAAAATGTTTACGAATATTTAAATTAAAATCATGGGCACGATATAATTATGAGAAAATCCAAAAATTAATAAAACTAAGAACAAAAAATATCCAAGATGTCTTCAATTCACTCACCTTTGTTTAGATATCTTCTACTAAACATTTTACGCTACAGATATTACAGTTACTACCAAAATTTATTTGTTAACTTCTATAAAGATTTGTAACGGTTAATTTTAATATTAAAATTATGTTTAAAATAATACAAGTCTCTAGTGCCATTGTTTTGGAACTGTTTTCATCAGGTGAAAAAGTACTTATGAATACATGAGACGAGTAAAGAAATATGATTTTATCTTTAGGGAATCCATGCGCAAGTATCATTAGGTCGTTCAAGTATTATGTAAACATATTTCTACTCATTTTGTACCTCTCCCTCTCCCTTGTAAGAAAAAATAAGCAAAAGCTAGACCCCCCCCCCTCTTGCTTACGTAAGATTTTATGACATTCTAATATCAAAATTGTTTGACATAAACAATTACACTTAGCGAAAAAATTACATAAATAGTTATATATAGGATTTGTGGTATCGAAGGAAAACAAAATCGGTTTAATATATTGTTGCTTATTGCATTTTCATAAAATATAAAATAGTTTTAATAAATTATTATTTATAGCACTTGAACAAAGAAAATAAAAAGAAGAAACACAACATGCTCTAACTTATTTAGGAACATAACTAAAAATTTTAACAAGAATCGTATGACTAATATGTGTTCAGCGTTCACATTTCTACTCTGGTGTCTAAGTTCTTTGAATACATGTTTTTGCATTGTTTATTATTATGTTTTCAATGTAGTCGCCGGAAAGAATGTTTCACGTTTCCAGTCTTTGTTTACTCCATATCTTTTTTCTCAAGTCGGTCAATACCCGCGGAAAGCTCATCCAAATAATGGTCTTTTGCTTTTTGTTGATAAACAATAGTTTCTTCGTTGTCAAATGCTTATGTTAGAATTATCGTGACCCTTTCCTTCCTCTTGTCAGAAAAAATAAGCAGAAAAAAAACTGGACTCCCCCTTCCACCTCTTACTACTTATAATATTTGAATGAACCGATTTTTTTGGGGGGGATGACCGCACGGTGATCGGGGGGACATTACATTTACTAAATTATTATTACGCTTGAAACTTGTTTATTTTAAGAATTTTTAATTTTATCAGATATGCAAATCTATATTTTCAATTTTAATACAGAATGTTTATCTTTAGTTTCAATGTAAAATATATTGCCATTAAAATGCAAACAAAAAATGTTTACGATAGCTTTAATGTACCTAAGAAAGAAAAGTAATATCCGATAGTAAATATTTTCAAAATTTTCATGTTTATTTGTAAGAAACTTTCCTTGATGAATATGGTTCACTGGGCAAAATAGGTTGTTGTATACGCGCTTCTATTTATATTTTAATGGCCTTATGAAAGATTAGAAATGAATTCACACTTTTTCAAAGAGAAAAAACCCCTATATCTGGAAGAGCTACTGTTATTAAAATGTTAATTCGACGAATTTTTAATCCATAAACGTCAAGTATGCCGAAAAATTTCTTCAGAAAGCAAAGAAAACAAAATAAAAAATTACCAATAGTTTATTCAGGTGAGTGTATATTTTCTAGAACTAATGTAGCGCTTTTAAGTAATTCTGATATGCTATTATAGATAAAAATTTTATTGATGAAAATCTATCGTATTTGCTTCAAGAATTTGCTGCAAAAATTAAAAAAAATTTTTTATAACTGGCTTAAAAGTGTTAATCCTTGTGTAAAATTTAGTTCTATTTGTATCCAAGTTTTAATAATAAATACGTTTATATCGTATTTGCTACAACAAAAACAAAACAACAATAAAACTTTATAATGCAAAGGTCATATATGGAAAAATATTTTTTAAATGTTAAACCTTGTGTAGAATTTGTGTACGTTTGTGTATATATATATATGTGACGATTTCAGGAGAACTCGAATTATTTCCACTGGTTAAACAGAAACACGCAGTCATGGCAAGCGAGGGAAAAAACAAAAATAATAAATAAATGTAGAAGATCCAATAATTAGTCATGGGCTGCTGTAAATTCATTTATTAAATTCGTGATAATGAGGAAGGAAAAGCTCCTTGTTGCAAAAATTCCATCATTATTTCAGCGAGCTGTCCTCATCGAAGAAGCAACCCAAGAAATCTTCAGAAGAATCTTCTTTTCATCTCGAGACTTCCCCCTTTTAAACTGAAAAGAAAGTTCTGGAACATTCGGTAACCTCAAACCATCATTCTTTTATGTAAATAGAATTCTTGTCCAGTTACGAGGCTATTTTAAACAGACGATAAATTTATTTTAAAAAAAATATTATTTAACCAATTTATAATTGACTCCGAATTTTAAATATCTTAGGCAGACGATTTTTATACATGATTAATTTTAAGAGAAAAAGAAAAGAAATGAATTTATTAATATGCACATTATCGTTGACGGCGGAAAAATAAATAAATGGATAAAATAAAATAATGATATTTTTTGAAAGGTATGGTTTTGGAATAAATTTAATAAGAATTTCTTAAAAAGGGTTGATAAAAACATAGAAGAAATCAGTTTTATTTGGAATATTAAGAAATAAAGTTTTAATTAAGAATATTTTTAATTTAGAGCCATCTTTTTAAATTTACGCATACTGGAATAATGTTTTTTAAGGAAAATTAAGAATTTATATCGTCTGCATACAGATTAACAGATTAGATTTAGAAACAAGATTTTAATTTAATAATTTGAAGTAAGTACGGAATATTATTATAAGAAAATTAAGATAGTATAAAGGTTAGTTTTGGCGAAAAATTTTTAAATTTGTAATATTATCCCCCCTCCCCAAGACTTTGTATGAAATTGATAGTTAAATAAAACTACAAGTTCAGACAACAGAAATATAATAATTTAGAAAAGTTAAATTTTGGAATAAAACTGTCAAACTCAGGAAGCCAAGAGATGGAAGAAAAGAAAATTAACGCAATATAAAAAATATTAGCGATTAAAATAAAATAGTTAAGAGAAAATAATTCTGAATTAAATTTAGGTAGGAGCATTTCCCTGAAAGAAATACAATAATGTTACAACATCACTTACCATTTGTAAGTGCATAGGAGATAATACATATAATAACAGTAAATAAGTTATGAATATTAATAAGCAAGAGATAAAAATATAATAAAAACAATAAAAGTTCGTTCTCATGGAAGTTTAAATAACTACAATGACTTAATGCATAGTTTATTTTAAATAAGTCCTTTAAATGAAAAAAGTCTTTCAAGAATATATAAAAGAGTCTTTTTCAATGTCCAGTGAATACAGTCTCTTTAATTAAATATCTCCAAATCTAGTTTAATCTTTGTTCTTTATGTTATGTTGGATCCAACATCTTTCAGTAATATATCAATTTTTCAATAATAAATAGCATCACTCTCAATATCAATAATAAATAATATAGAAAAATTTAAAAAATAACAATAACAACAATAATAAGTAATAGTATAATAAGACTCCATATCCTAATATTTTTCAATAAGAGTATAATTAATACTAAACTTCATTATAGAAATCATAATAATAATAATAATAGTAAAACAAGAGTATAATCAAAAGAAAATATCACTATTTGTTTATTATTGATAGGGAAAATATTGGTTGAGGATAAAAATAATTACATAGCAACTAAATAATTTTTCTTATCTTCTAATAGCATAAGAAAGTATTTTTTGCTAGCCGAAAGCATAAATAAAAAAAAATCATAATAATTCCAAAATCCAAATAAAATTAAATCTAACTATTTAGAAAATGGACTCTCAACCAGTATTTCCTTACAATAATTCCTCTCTGATACTCTTTTACAAAATTGTCAAATTTGGTTATAAGTTTTCAATGCCAAATGTAGAATAATGTTTTATCCACACATGGTTTATAAACTTTAATAATAAAATACAATAGGAATGAAAGTTGTCATTCTTAATTGAGAAATGGAAATAAAAATAGTGTGCTTTTTTGAAAAACTTTTAATATCTAGTTTTCACAATCACTGAAAATCACATATTATGTTATAGGTTTGAGTAGAGTCATTAGATTTTATAACTATTATCATATAATATCTGCTGAATAAATAGAGTAATACTAATGTCAAATAAATGAGTAAATATAGTTAGACTTAAACACCCTTAAAATTAATTTATCAACATCAATTTGAAAGCTTTTACAATCAAAGTGTTCACCTTATGCCTGCATAAGGAGCCCAATTTAATCCCAAAAACTCCCAAAAACAAGTAATATTCTTGTAGCGCTCCAAGAACATACCCGCTGATGTTGAAAATTACGGTTTTTTTTATGGTAAATGGGTTTAATGGTTTAATGGTATTTGGTAAATGGTTATGGTAAAAGTTTTTTTATGGTATTTTTTTATGGTTGTTTATGGTAAATTTAATCTATTGTCTTGACTTTAGTTTGATCTAGTGATTGTATCTGAGGTTTTGTTTGTTTTTTGGATTGCTCATGAAACAGTTTAAAATCTTCGGGTGAAAAATAGGGTCTTAATTTAGAAACATGCACAATAACGGAATTCTGTCCTGTCTCATAATTAAATTTATCTATTTCATAAGTTACATCAGAAAGTTTATTTATAATTTTATATGGTCCAGAGAAAGTAGGTTCTAATTTTCGAGTGTTAGGGTATTTACATTCTTCATAAATTACAGAGTCTTGTATTTTTAATGGGCATTCAACAAAATTTCGATCATAGAGTCTTTTACTTTTAAGGTGAAATTCATGAGTTCGCGCTTTCGCAATTTTGAGGGCTTTGTCTACTGATGTTGTATACATTTTAATTGCCTCACACAAAACCATTACCCACCATTTAAAAAAAAAAAAAAAATTGAATCAAAATTATCGTGAAATTGTGACTATATTTAGCTGTTAACATTAACCAGAAATTTTATCTAAAAAACAGAAATTGTAAATATCATAGATATACCTTAAATTGGGATCAACTTTTAATTCTATTATTTTATAGATCATAAACAGATTCAAAAATTTTAATTATAGGTAATTTCCTACTTAAAATCACAAAATTTACTGAAAAAATTAATCATATTTATCAGTCAAAATTCTAGCAACAGCCTTGCACAGTTCCATATTTCTTACTGAATTTAAATAAATTATAAGAATCCGGGAACCAAAGCTCACGGTAACCAGAAATTCTAACAAATAAAATGAAAAACATAAATGTTAACTTAATTTTCAGCTCAAATGTTTAGTTGTAGGAACATTATCATGAAAATACTGTATTCTGAGAATAGTTCTTGATAACAAACAAATATCAATAAAATAGAAAATATACTTTTTAAAAAAATAACTTGAGCTTCTGAGTTCTTTTATACTTCATTATTATTACGAACTTATCTTTAAACGTGCATAAAAATATCATAATAATCTTAATAAGTAACAGTAAATATCTTAAAAACATCATACTCCTCAAATCCTTAAGAATAAAATATTTCAATCTACAACACATAATAATGATAATAATAATGCTCATAAATTGGTAAGTAAGTAAGATTCACAGATAAATAATCAAATAAATAAATAAATTAGTAAATTAATAAATTAACTTCAAATTACTCTCATCAATAAAATAATAAATAAATAATAAATACTTTCCATCAATCATAAATAGAATTGAAATAATAATCAAAACATTTAATAAAATAAACTTACAGTTCAAGAACAATCTTCAATAAAATCCAATCTTCATTAAATTCCTCATCGAATACCTTTCACATACTTACCACTTTGAAATCATTAACTTTCAAAAATTTGTTATTATGACCATGATTATCTTGAGTCATCAGTTACACATAAACAGCAAAAAGGTGGAATATCAGGCCTCAGGAATTCACGAGATATTTAGAAGAAATCTTTCAAACCACTCGGACAGAAAGCTGTTTAACAATAAAATCTCCTCTGTTACATTCACTCGAGGAATCAAAAGGTAATGGCAATTCTTGCTTAATAACACTTTCAATCATGGCGGGAAAAATTTTCGGCGATTCATATTTTTGTCATCACTTCGTTTCAGTAGATTCATTAGATTCATTTACATAGCATTTTACTTCTTCAGTAGATTCATTTCAAAATCCGAAACAGGCTCTAGCACAGGCATTACCTATCCTGTGCGACTTTTCGATTAGTTGTGACGATTTCAGGAGAACTCGAATTATTTCCACTGGTTAAACAGAAACACGCAGTCATGGCAAGCGAGGGAAAAAACAAAAATAATAAATAAATGTAGAAGATCCAATAATTAGTCATGGGCTGCTGTAAATTCATTTATTAAATTCGTGATAATGAGGAAGGAAAAGCTCCTTGTTGCAAAAATTCCATCATTATTTCAGCGAGCTGTCCTCATCGAAGAAGCAACCCAAGAAATCTTCAGAAGAATCTTCTTTTCATCTCGAGACTTCCCCCTTTTAAACTGAAAAGAAAGTTCTGGAACATTCGGTAACCTCAAACCATCATTCTTTTATGTAAATAGAATTCTTGTCCAGTTACGAGGCTATTTTAAACAGACGATAAATTTATTTTAAAAAAAATATTATTTAACCAATTTATAATTGACTCCGAATTTTAAATATCTTAGGCAGACGATTTTTATACATGATTAATTTTAAGAGAAAAAGAAAAGAAATGAATTTATTAATATGCACATTATCGTTGACGGCGGAAAAATAAATAAATGGATAAAATAAAATAATGATATTTTTTGAAAGGTATGGTTTTGGAATAAATTTAATAAGAATTTCTTAAAAAGGGTTGATAAAAACATAGAAGAAATCAGTTTTATTTGGAATATTAAGAAATAAAGTTTTAATTAAGAATATTTTTAATTTAGAGCCATCTTTTTAAATTTACGCATACTGGAATAATGTTTTTTAAGGAAAATTAAGAATTTATATCGTCTGCATACAGATTAACAGATTAGATTTAGAAACAAGATTTTAATTTAATAATTTGAAGTAAGTACGGAATATTATTATAAGAAAATTAAGATAGTATAAAGGTTAGTTTTGGCGAAAAATTTTTAAATTTGTAATATATATATATATTATATAAGGGTTATATATATATACATATATGAATGATTTTATTTTTATGGATAATTTTTCATTTGTTAAAATAATTTATAATTACAAAAAGTTTGACTCTGTAATAGAGGGCAGCACCATAAGCATATAATTTAATTAATATATTAATCCTTTAGATGGCAGCACTAAAATAATTTTCTGCTAGAAGTTGTAGTAATATATTCTAGTTAATTAATTAATATAGTAATATTAATAATTGATAAAAAATAAAAATATAATATTTCTAATAGTAGCATCTATTTTTTTCTAAATATATTATGAATTATATAGTATAATATATGTTTTACTAATTTTTATAATTATTGTTACAACTTTATTTTATTATCTATGTGATTTATACTATGACCATAACCTTGACTGTTAGTAAGTCACATGTAGTTTGTATCTGATTGCACTACAAATCTTGCTAGGATATGGGTAATGATAAATATCTTCGTATATATATATCCTTTTTTTTTAATGGAATAATGTATTATTGTTATTTTGTCATATTGATTTTATTTTCTTCTATGTGTATCTTTCTACTAATTTGTCATCTGAATAGCTTCCAGCCAGTCGGGTGTATTGTGAGTCGAATTCTTAGCTTTCAGCACGACTCATAACAGAAACTGGTTGGATGTTTTTGCTTTTTTGTTAAACTATACACCCCTGAAGAAGTAGTTTAATAGAAAAGCCTTATACTGCCTTTTTATCCATTTATCTTTGATTATTTTGGTAATCTGCCTTCTATTTCACTTCAAACTTCAACTGTTTTCAATAAGATAATTGTAAAAATACTGGTTTCATTGGTTTATTGTATGATAATATATGAATTACTCTGGTTATATAATGTCCATTTATCCACATATGTCTTAGTAATTTGGTAATCTGCCTTCTATTTCTCTTCAAACTTCAACTGTTTTTAACAATATGATTGTAACAATACTGGTTTCATTGGTTCTTTTATTGGTATTGTCTGAATAACTTTGGATGTATTTATAAAAGTATTTATATATTCAACTTCCATAATGATAAGATGCATAAGCACAATCATTAAAGGATAGTTTAGTCTTTTATGTTATTTATGTTATCATAAGATAACATGGATTCTTGCAGATTTTAGTGGATTATTTCACTTTAGGCCCATTTTGGCATAAATTAACCTATTTTTAAAAAATTTTAAAATACATTACTTTGATGATGCACAGCGCATGAAATGATGTATTTCTTCAATTTGTTATTCTTGCTGCTTCTTTAATACTTTTTGGAAATATCTACCATTGTTATAACTTCGGATTTTACCATATTGGAATTTAGTTGAAATGTAATTAAACATGGGGGCTTTATTTATAGGATATTATGTTTATGTGTACTGCATAATTTATTTACTATGAGACTACTTTTGGATTTAAGTTTGGGATTTTTTCTTTTCGTGTAAATATTGTATATATAATTATTATTTATGTAATCAAGTACTTTCACTTTATTATTATTGAAAATTATTTTTTTAATTTAATTACTTTTATTTTATCTTTATTAGTGATATAAATTATTTAAGGAATTAAATGATATATATATTATTTTTATTCAAGATATATTTTGTCAGTTATCATTTTTTAATCAAATAACCAAGATTTCAACTGATATATATATTATGTCAATTTCTTTTTTTAGCTTAAATTTATATAGTATTATAAATTGTTCTTATACTAATTTTTATGTAATATATTTTGTCCTATTGGATATAATTAATCTTTCTTATGATGAATAGTTACAAAACAAATTTAGCGACTGGCAATTTAGGCTCTTCAAAATGTAAGATGTCTAATGCTCGGTACAAAGAAATAGATAGGGATTTCTTTGGATCGTACAACAGTTACCTGTCATATTGTCCCTCGATTAAACTTAAATTTAAAAAGTGCTTATCTCCCAAATGCTTAACTTGTCCTCATGCAGATACACAACAAATTGATAATGATTCCAGTTCTAAAAACAATGTGCTATTTTGTAAGGCATACAACGTAATATACTCAATTAATTGCAACATCTGTAAGTTAGAATATATAGGTCAAACATGTAATCCTTTGCATAGAAGAATCAATCAACATAGACAGGATATTTTAAAAAACAGCTCTATTAATGTTGAACATATACATTTCAGGCACCATAACTTTCAAAATATAACCATCAAAATCTTAAGTATGCATAAAAATCTAAATGATAGATTACTTTATGAATCAATTTATATTAAATCTCGTAATTCTTTATACCCTTATGGTCTAAATTCTAAATTATTCAATCGTACTAACATTGTCTTTACTAATACTAATAATTATGAACATTATAGTAGTACATATGCAAAATTAAATCATTCTGCTATTAAAAAAACTACACGTACAACAAAAGGTAAAAATAAGGCTAATAATCTGTATATTTCTAGAAATGAGATCAAACAACAAATAATTAAGTTGGAATCTGAATATAATAACTCGTATCAATGGAAGGATATTAGGAAACACATTTTTTCAATAAAAAAGAAACATCTAAATTTATATTATAAAGTATTTCTATCTATTGATTTAACTTCACATTTTAGTGATATTTACTTTGATTTATTGTACTATAGAATTAATTTTCTTAATGTTAAAATTTCTAAAAATACATATAAAAAAACTAATAATACTCAACTCATAATTACTTTTACCAATAATGTACTTAATAAAATTAATCTACACAACATTATTAATGATAAAAAGAATAATTTCCCTATAAAAAATTTTTCTATACATAAATCCTTCAAATATAATGTTACACTTGGACGTAAGATATTTAACTACAATAAATTTTCTAAATTTTTAACCAATAATACTAATTATCCATGTTATTGTAATGATCCCTGTTATAGTAACTTCGTAAATCAAGATCATGGTCACATTATTACTGGGGATATTAATATCGTTGAAAATGATTCTTTACGAAATTTAATGGCTAATGGTACTAAATATCGTGTTCCTTCATGTACTAATATCAAATCAATCATAAAACAGTTTAATTTAGATTTAGATCTTTTTATTTATAAAATTTCGATAGACTACAATAAGCCTCTGGAATACTTCACTGAATGGAAACTTAATGTTTTAGATAAATTAAATATTGAACTTTATAGGAATATCGATACCTTCAATTTAAATTTTAAACAATTAAATGATGAAATAAAAAACTTACAAAATAAATTTATCATAACATATGTCGATAAATCTCCTAACAACTATGCTTTCATATGTAGACATTATTACTCTACATTATTAAATCAAGCAATAAATTCTAGTTCAAATTTCATTAAAACAGATATTGATACTATTATTAAAAATAGACATATAGCTCAATATTATAAATTACTAAAAATAAAAAATCATAATTATAACTATCCTTACATTGTGGTTATTCCAAAATTCCATAAAATTCCTATAAAGTTTCGTACTATAACTATTGGGTGTAATACTTATAACAATAATGCAGGTAAAGAATTATTAACAATACTTACAAAAATGCTAGATATTGCAAAAACTAATAATAAATTCTATAGTATAAAAAATAGTTTACATCTTGCAAATAATATCAAAAATTTACAAAACATTAAGTACATCAAAACATATGATTTTAATGATTTATTTAATACAATTGATATTGCAGATATGTTCAGGATCATAAATTTATTATTCAAGGAATATAGGAATTCTCTTAACATACATGTATCTTTATCTTACTTCAAATCTTTAACTAAATTTATTCTTTATCATAATTATATATTATTTAATAATACAATATTCAAACAAATAGTCGGTCTTCCACAAGGTGGGATTGTATCATCTATTTGTGCTGATCTCTACTTACATTATTATGAACGTAATACTTCTATTGTTAATTGTTTTCTATACAGGTATCTTGATGATATAATAATTTTATATTCTAAAAAGTCATCTAACTATTCGCTACCAATCAAATACCACAAAAATTTAAAATACAGTTATAATGATATGCATAATAATACAATTAACTTTCTTGATCTTAATATTACGCTTTCTGATAATAAAATTCTATTTGATATTTATGACAAACGTAATGACTTTCCTTTTAAAGTAAACCTCTTTACTCATTATAATTCTTGCCTACATTAATCTGTCTATGTCAATATATTACTTAATTTTGCCCATAGAATTAAAAATATTTGTTCACATAATTTTAAAATGCATAATTTAAAAACTGTACAAGAAACTGCTATAAGATATGGTTATCCTTTACATTTGGTTAAAAAAATATTATCTGTATAAACATTTATTTAGTATTAACTGTCTATTTTCTCTTCAACCAATATTACCATATGATGTTATTGATAAGAACTCCTATAGTCTTTAATATATAATAAGTTATTACATGATCGTAAAAATAATTAACACATTGCGTAAAAAATGTTTAAAAAAATTATAAAAAAATTATAAAAAAATTATAAAAAATTATAAAAAAATTATAAAAAATTATAAAAAGTAAAAATAATACAAAAAAAATAAAAAATACAAAAAAATAAAAAATATGAATAATAGGATGGTTGGGTGGGTGAGATGTTAGATTACGGAGGAGGGCGGTGTTGTCTGGATAATACGCAATGGTTATTATTATATATTTAATAAAAAAAATTAACTTTACACATAGTATTAAAGTTTATGTTTTTCCTAAAAACTAATATGCATAACTTAAAAATGATCAAGTTATTGAGATAAGATATGGTTGTCTATTGTATTTGTCTTAAAGAAATTATTTGTAAAATATTAGAATAGAAATTATTCTTGGAAATTCTTAGTTAATAAATAATTTATTTTTTTCCTGTAATAGAGGGCAGCACCATAAGCATATAATTTAATTAATATATTAATCCTTTAGATGGCAGCACTAAAATAATTTTCTGCTAGAAGTTGTAGTAATATATTCTAGTTAATTAATTAATATAGTAATATTAATAATTGATAAAAAATAAAAATATAATATTTCTAATAGTAGCATCTATTTTTTTCTAAATATATTATGAATTATATAGTATAATATATGTTTTACTAATTTTTATAATTATTGTTACAACTTTATTTTATTATCTATGTGATTTATACTATGACCATAACCTTGACTGTTAGTAAGTCACATGTAGTTTGTATCTGATTGCACTACAAATCTTGCTAGGATATGGGTAATGATAAATATCTTCGTATATATATCCTTTTTTTTAATGGAATAATGTATTATTGTTATTTTGTCATATTGATTTTATTTTCTTCTATGTGTATCTTTCTACTAATTTGTCATCTGAATAGCTTCCAGCCAGTCGGGTGTATTGTGAGTCGAATTCTTAGCTTTCAGCACGACTCATAACAGAAACTGGTTGGATGTTTTTGCTTTTTTGTTAAACTATACACCCCTGAAGAAGTAGTTTAATAGAAAAGCCTTATACTGCCTTTTTATCCATTTATCTTTCATTATTTTGGTAATCTGCCTTCTATTTCACTTCAAACTTCAACTGTTTTCAATAAGATAATTGTAAAAATACTGGTTTCATTGGTTTATTGTATGATAATATATGAATTACTCTGGTTATATAATGTCCATTTATCCACATATGTCTTAGTAATTTGGTAATCTGCCTTCTATTTCTCTTCAAACTTCAACTGTTTTTAACAATATGATTGTAACAATACTGGTTTCATTGGTTCTTTTATTGGTATTGTCTGAATAACTTTGGATGTATTTATAAAAGTATTTATATATATATATATATTGTTATTAACTTGTATCTAACTTTTAGCAATTTGCACAGCATCTAAAATATTATTTCTAAGTGTATAAATTGCATACATTAATTATCTATTATTTAGTGAAAAAACATCGTGAACACTGGTGACAATTAATAAATCAAGTAAAACACTTTGTAAAATAACCATAAAATGAAAATAAAGTAGGACACGTTTCGAGGTACAACAATAACAGCTTGTCATCAGATAAACCAACCGGTCTCCGTAAAGACACAGAGTCGAGATAAAGTGAAAGAAAGAAGGCGGAGATTACAAAGAGTGCGACAGGTGGCGCTAGCTGAAAGAGCCGAAGTGGAAGAGAAAAATGATGCCAAAATAATAAAAGAGAGAAAAAAAGGTGGAAAATAAATAAGTAAATAAAAATAATAACGAAAAAATATAAATAAAAAATTAATAAATAAATAAAAAGAAAATAATAATAATAGTAAAAATAGTAGATAAAATAAATAAATAAAAATAAATAAATAAATAAAATAAAGAATATGTAAAAATTAATAAATATATAGATAAATAAGAAAAAAAATATAAATAAAATAAAACAAGAAAAATTTATAAATAATATTAAAATTGAAAATAAATTCACACATACATAAAAAATGTCTAAAATATATAAAAATGGAGCTCACTGCAAAAGTGATTTCCACGCAGGAGAAAGGTAAGGGGATGAAGAGAGATCATTGACAATAGTATTAGAATTTTTACAAATAAAATAAGCTTCGTGAACATCTAAGTGAGAAGGAGAAGTAGGATTAGAAATAATACTGGACATGGAAAAATTGAAATGATGAGGAGAATACCAAGTGTGAGAAGCAATCGAAGACCTGGATAAATCTTGATTTACAATGTACCTCTGATGCTCGCCCAATCTTTTCTTCAACGCTCTTCTGGTCTGACCAATATAACCCAAATTGCAAGAACAAAGACTAAAATAAATACCCCACCAGTTCTCAATAGGAAAAGGATTTTTCAAAGACGAGACTTTAATTTTATTCATAGGTTTGAACAGGGTCGTACTGGCATAACAGAGAGGGCGGTGGCAAAATGGATAACAAGGGCGCCGATTGCCTTACAAAAGGACGCAAATCCTTTTATATATATATATATAAGGATTTGTGCTCTTTTTTACATATATATATACACACACTCACACACACACACATATATATAGGGTGTTTCGCTACCAGACCGACAAACTTTGAGGGGTGATAGTAGACATAAAGACAAACATTATTAAATAGGAAACCATGGGGCGCAAACGTCTTCTCTAGGAGCTAGGGGCCATTAAAGTTTAAGGTCCAAAAATTCAAACACTGATAAAAATTAGAAAAAAAGGTCGATTTGTTTGCGGTTTTCTCTAAAATCATTCTTTATATCACGATTTTTTATTTTTTTAATTTTAAAAGTTAAGTTCGAAAATTGTCGATAGAGGGCGCTTTAGACTTTAGAGTAACAAACAAATACTTTTTGCAGTTCTTTTGTGCATGGGGTTGAAATTATTCTAAAGTTTAGACTTTATCTTAAATTTTAAGCCCAAAATCGGAAACATGGAGATCGGTTAATTAGCGAAAATTTAACTGTGAACCGAGGGAGAAATTTTAAACGCTCATAAACATATGATAAACTAACTGATTTTGTTGCGGTTTGCGCGTAAGTCATTACCTTGGTAATTATTTTATTCAAAATGTCGTACAGCTTGGTGTCCTCATTTTTTGATAGAGGGCGCTTCCGACACATCTCCGACATTTCAATGGCATTACTCCTGGGTGTTTTATAACCAGACCACCATACTTCCAGGAAGTGTAAGGGATGCAAAGACGACTCGGAATCACACAGGAATGTAACGTTCAAAATTGCTTTTTTGCATGTTACGTTTAAAAAAAAGCAGAGAAAAAAAACAACAGAAACAAGCAGAGAAACAGCAACATGTTAAAGTGACAGAACAAAGTTTATTTGAAGGTTTTACTGCAGAAAGTGTTCGAAATTACGACCAGAAAAAGTCCGGCAAACTTGACAGTGACAGTAGATGGCGCTGCGATTTTCTTGAGGTAGATGGCGCTGAACGGTAATGCGCGTGAAAGTTTCGCTCTTGTTGCGCAGCTCTATGTGGTTCCAGCACGATCGGGCTCTTCCACATTTTACCAATGATGTTCACCGATACCTCAACGTAACATATGGACAGCGGTGGATAGGTCGTGGTGGCCCGGTTTATTGGCCTGCCAGATCACCGGACCTATCAAGTATTAGCTTCTTCTGCTGGGGTTACATAGAAAGTTGGGTGTATGAGAATATCGTACCATCAATTAAAGACTTAGCAGCTCGTATTTCTGTAGCTTCCGGAAATCTATCAAAGATTCCAGGAATCTTTCAAAGCGTGAAGAATCACATGCGACGCCGCTGTCAAGTATGTCGAATTACTTCTGGTCGTAATTTCGAACATCTTTTCTATTAAAACCTTTAAATAAAATGTTTTATGCCATATTAACGTGTTGCTGTTTCTCTGCTTGTTTCTGTTGTTTTTTCTCATAACTCGGAAAAAAGACAGTTTCAACGTTACATTCCTATGTGATTCCGTGTCGCTTTCGCATCCCTAACACTTCCTGGAAATATGGAAGTCTAGTAGTAAAACACCCAGAAGTAATGCCATTGAAATGTCGGAGATGTGTCGGAAGCGCCCTCTATGAAAAAATGAGGACACCACAGCTGTAAGTCATTTTGAATAAAATAATTACCAAGGGAATGACCTACACGCAAACCGCAACAAAATCGATTAGTTTGTCCAATGTTTATGAGCGTTTAAAATCTCCCCCTCGGTTCACAGTTAAATTTTCGCTAGTTAACCGATCCCCATGTTTCCGATTTTGGGCTTAAAATTTAAGTTAAAGTCTAAACTTTAGAATAATTTCCATCCCATGCACAAAAGAAATGTAAAAAGTATTTGTTCGTTACTCTAAAATCTAAAGCGCCCTCTATCGACAATTTTCGAACTTAAGCTTTAAAATTAAAAAAATAAAAAATCGTGATATAAAGAATGATTTTAGAAAAAACCGCAAACAAATCGACCCTTTTTTCTAATTTTTATCAGCGTTTGAATTTTTGGACTTTAAACATTAATGGCCCCTAGCTCCTAGAGAAGACGTTTGCGCCCCATGGTTTCCTATTTAATAATGTTTGTCTTTATGTCTACTATCACCCCTCAAAGTTTGTCGGTCTGGTAGCGAAACACCCTGTATATACAGGGTGTTTCTAAATTCATGGTACAAACTTTAAGGGGTGATAGTACACATCAAGACAAACAATATTAAATTGGAAACTAAGGGTCACAAACGTCTTCCGAAGGAGATAGGCGCCATTAAAGCTTAGGGTCCAAAAATTCAAATGATTATAAAAAACAGAAAAATTGGTCGATTCGTTTGCGGTTTTCACTAAAACTATTCTTTATGTCAGTATTGTCTTGAAAATAAATTATAAAGATAAATTTCAAAAAATGCCGATAGAGGGCGTTTAAACTTTGGAGTAACGTACAACTATCTTTTACCGTTATTTTTTGCATCTCATAATTTTTTTAGAAGCATAGACATAAACTTAAATTTTGAGATGAAAATCTGCATCGTTGGGAGTGATTAAGTAGAGCAAACTGAACTGTGTTCAATGGGGGTGGGGAGGTTCAAATTTCAAATGATTATAAAAAACGGAAAAATTGGTCGATTCGTTTGCCGTTTTCACTAAAACTATTCTTTATGTCAATATTTCTTTGAAAATAAATTTTAAAGATTAATTTTTAAAAATACCGTTAGAGGGCGCCTTAAAATTTAGAGTAACCAACAACTATTTTTAACCGTTATTTTTTGTATCTAATAAAATGCTTGCAAATGCTTAGATTTAAATTTTGAGCTCAAATTCTAAATCGATGGGAGGGGTTAAGAAGCGCAAACAGACATGTGTTCAGGAGTTGAAATGTTACCCTCCCCACCCCTCGAACACATTCAATTTTCCGCTACTTAATTACTCACAACGATGCAGATTTTGAGCTCAAAATTTAAGTTTGAACATTTAAAAGCATTTAATTAGATACAAAACATAACGGTTAAAAATAGTTGTTGGTTACTCTAAAGTTTAAGGCGCCCTCTAACGGTATTTTTTGAAATTAGTCTTTAAAATTTAATTTCAAGGAAATTTTGAAATAAAGAATAATTTTTGTGAAAACGGCAAACGAATCGATCAATTTTTCCGTTTTTTATAATCTTTTAAAATATGAACCTCCCCACCCCCATTGAACACAGTTCAGTTTGCGCTACTTAATCACTCCCAACGATTCAGATCTTCGTCTCAAAATTTAAGTTATGTCTAAGCATCTAAAAAAAAATTATGAGATGCAAAAAATAACGGTAAAAAATGTTGTACGTTACTCCAAAGTCTAAAGCGCCCTCTATCGGCATTTTTTGAATTTTATCTTTATAATTTATTTTTAAGATAATACTGACATAAAGAATAATTTTAGTGAAAATCGCAAATCAATTGACCAATTTTTCCGTTTTTTATAATCATTTGGAATTTGAACTCCCCCCCCCCCCCACACACACAGTTCAGTTTGCTCTGCTTAACAACTCCCAACAATTTAGATTTTGAGCTCAAAATTTAAGTTTATGTCTAAGCTTCTAAAAAAATTTAATGAGATGCAAAAAATAACTGTAAAAAATAGTTGTTCGTTACTCCAAAGTCTAAAGCGCTATCTATCGGTATTTTTTGAAATTTATCTTTATAATTTATTTTCAAGACAATACTGAGAAAAAGAATAGGTTTAGTGAAAACCGCAAACCAATCGACCAATTTTTCTGTTTTTTATAATCATTTGAATTTTTGGACCCTAAACATTAATAGCGCCTATCTTCTTCGGAAGACGTTTGGGACCCTCAGTTTCCTATTTAATATTGTTTGTCGTGATGTGTACTATCCCCCCTTAAAGTTTGTACCATGAATTTAGAAACACCCGGATATATATATATATACGCACACACACACACACATGCTACATAATATACGAGTACATTGTTATAAAAACTTTATTTCTAAAATATATATGTCACCAAAAAGAATATTATATAATTACAGAAAAGTAATAGACACGAAAATAGTTCTCCGCAAAACATTGCACTTTTAAAAAATCTTGATATTAGGCAAGCCAATTTAGGGGGTTTGTTTCCACCACACTTTTTAAAAAATATATACCTCTATTTTCGACAGGGATGCAGCGGACGCGCTATAGCGCATAAAATACGCAAAAAATCGGTGACGGAACGCAGAAAAATAGCTCTTACACGTCCCATAAGATGCGTAATTTCGTCAAAAAATCGCAAAAAAGGCGACTTTCGTTAAAAAATTCGCGATATAACAATTATTTTCCGGCAAATTTAGTCTAAAGATTCGCGAAAAAATCACTAATTTCGTCACAAAATCTTTAAAAAAAGACAGATTTCCTCAAAAGATCGCGAAAAACGTCAAATTTCGCCTAAAATTGCGAAAAAAGGGCAAATTTTGTCTAAGAATTCACGTAAAGCGCCAATTTTTGTCAAAAAATCATGATAAAACGTCAAATTTTGTCAAAAAATACGCGAAAAAACGGCAAATTGTCAACAAAAAATAGCGAAAAAACGGCAAATGTTGTTAAAATTAGAGAAAAAAGCAAAATTCGTCACAAAATCTCAAAAAACCGACAGATTTCCTCAAAAGAGTGCAAAAAATCGACAAATTTCGTCTAAGAATAGCGTTAAAATGGAAATTTTATCAAAATAATTACAAAAAAGCGCAAATTTCGTCAAAAAATCCTGAAAAAACAGTAACTTTCGTCAAAAGATCGTGAAAAAACACAAATTTCGTCATAGGAGCATGAAAAAAAAGAAGTTAATGCCGGGAGTGAATTTTCCTGTTTCAAAAATTAATTTTTTTGCTTTAATTTTTTTTTTTTTTTTTTTTTTTTTTTTTTTTTTGCTGCTCCAAAAACGGATTTTCCTGCTTCACAATCCGTTTTTAACTGCTCCAAGTCTTTCTGAGTAAATTTAACTCCTTGTAAGCACCCATTCATTAAATTAAAAATACCTTTTTACTCAACAAGTTTTTTTTATTTCACTAGAAAAAATGTTTTTTTCTATAAATTTGTCTTGCCCCTTTTTAAAAGAAATGCCAACAATAGTGACTCTTGTTATCTTCTACGCACAAATAAGCATTATTTTATAATTAAATATATATTTTGCAAATTTATTTTAAAAAAAGTAAAGATAATTTCTCTTAATAATTTAAAAAACTTAATATTGGTTTTAATTAATTAATTATTATTATTAAAATAACTATTGCATTTCATTTTTCTTTTGCAAGTGAACAAGTTTTGCATCGAAAAAAATGACTTATTAGTAGTAAGGACCCGCTTTTGTAAAAAAAGGGAAAAAAAGGGACCCAAAATTTTAGAAGTTCTGGATCCCAGGGACCCAGGATTTTTCAAGTCCAGAGGCATCACTGTAATTTCCCTCACGTTATCTAATGATAGATTAAATAAGCCGAATATTACTATTGAGAAATAGTGGGGATTTAAGTAAAAATATTTGCGAAATTTAAGCATTGTGTTAATTATCTTTAACCGCATTACATCAGTTAACATATGTGAAGAAGAATTGCATATTAAATAAATGTATCTGTGATGCCCTAAAAAGTGCAATACAAATCACAAGAAATATGAAATACTATTAATATGGACTGGATTAATATTTATTGAAAATTATTTAACTAATAAGAAGTAAAAATTTGCTTTTAACTATATATTACATTTACTTATATAACTCAAACTTTATCTCGAATATCTGAATAACAGCATCCATAAAATTATTTCGAAATAAAAAATAAAAATAAAACGAATTAAAACAATTTCATTGGCTCAAAACATTTTATACAATTCAATAATACTTTATATAATACAATCTCTAGGATACAAATACTAATTATGATGTAAAAAATTTTTCCAAACCATAATAGGAATTAAGTTTTTTTTATGTGATTTATTATTTTTTTAAGGGGGGGGGGGTATTTGTTTTTTCTTCTTTTCTTAAATAATACGTAAATTAGTTTCAAATTAAATTTAGATTATATATATATATACATATAAAAAAATTTCTCCTATTATGAAATCGATTAATAAAATAACAATGTGACTTTTTTTGTAAAAAATTAAAAAAAAAAAAAAAAAAAAAAAAAAGGAAATACTTTGTATCAAAAGCGTCTTATAGAATTTTTTTCATAGTGAAAATCACAAGAAATATGGAATATTATGAATATGGAATGGATTAATATTTATTGAAAATTGTTTAATTAATAAGAATTAAAATTTGATTTTAAATATATATTACATTTACTTATTTAATTCAAACTTTATCCTGAATATCAGTCTGTACACAATTATTTCCAAGTAAAAAAATAAAAAATAAAAATTAAACGAATTAAAATTAAAATAATAAATTAATTCATTGACTCAAAATTCAAAGTTCGAAACATTATTTTTTACAATTGAATAATATTTTATGTAATACAATCTCTAGGATACAAATGCTAATCTTGGTGTAAAAATATTCCAAATCATGGCAAGAATGGCATATATTTTACAAGAATTATTTTTAAAAAGGGTTTTTTTTAACATATAACATATAAATCCATTTCAAATTAGAAAAAAAAAATCTTTATCTTACAAGAAATTGACAAAATGATAATGTGACTTAAAAAGTTTTTTTTTTTTTCTTGTAAACAATTAAACTTTTAAAAAGTAAAATTACTTTGTTTTAAAAGTGCTCTGAATAGTTTTTTTTTTTCGCAGTACAAATCTCAAGAAATAAAATCGTTCATTGAAAATTTTCTGGTCAATAACATCCTCTTTCACTCATCTCCCCCAGCTGATTTTAAAATATTATGAATATTAATGGATTAATATTTATTAAAAATATTTAACTAATAAAAAGTAAAATTAGATTTTAACTATATATTACTTTAATTAGTAAATTCAAACATTATCCCGAATATCTGAATAACAATCACCATACGATTGTTTCCAAATCGAAAATAAGTATTAAAATAAAACAATTTAAAAAATTTATTTGTATCTAACTCAAAATTGCAAAATATTATATAATACAACTCAATAATATTTTATATAATATACTCTCAAGAATACAAATACTAAGTATGGCGTAAAAATTTTGAGAAAAGTTATTTTAGTTCGGGGCAAGATTAATGTCGATTTAAGTAAATTATTTTTAAAAAAAGTTTTATTTATTTATTTTATAACAATAAAATGGTGTCATATAGAAGTTTTGATTGTTTTGCCCATTGTTTTTCAATGGGCAAATCATAGACCTTGCTATGCAAAGTGCATGCAACGTCAATGGTGATGAAATTTTTAGAGTGCTGTACACTTACACTATTTTAAAAAAGTACGAAGCACGACCTTATATAGAAAAATATTTAAGATTACAACTAAATATCTAAATAACTCAGGACACAGGCAAAATATGTAAAGTAAAGGAGGAATTGTTCTTTGGAACTGGATCGGTTGAAAATTAGAAACACATGTATTTCCGGTTTCTGTGGAGTTTTTTTAAATCTTTAAGATTACGACTAAACAGGTAAATAACTCAGGACACAGGCATATAATGTGAAGAGGGAGTTCTTCTTTGACACCGGATGAAAATGAAACGAGAAAAACGAAGCAGGTTGCACCCCAAGAGCACTTTATGTATACCGTACCGGCTATCGGCTGAAAATTAGAAACACATGCTTTTCTACTTTCTGTGGAATGGACAATAGATGACTGATTTCGCTACTCTCTTTTCCCTTGGACATAATGTGTTTTGGTAGTATTTTCAAATGAGTAGACTTATATTTACAAAGGCTGTGCCAAGCAATAGATTTGCTTGTATTTTCTCCAGAAAAATACAGAGATCCAGAAATCTCAGAATTCCGTATAATCAATAAAAAATGTCACACCTGATATTAATTACTACACTCACACTGGGTATATGCAGAGCTCATATTCAGTTAACTTGACCCCCCCCCCCTGAAATGACAATTTGTCTTTTTGGGAACTCCCATGTTATTGACTAACAGCATTGAAAACTGAACACAAACATCTGCGCTTCTCTTAACGACGTTGATTTTCAGGGGTTTGTATATTTATATTCATTACATGTGTATTTTTCATTTTGTAACTTGCGGTGGTGTTTGAAGTTTAAAGAGGTTAAGCAGATCAGATCCAGTATAAAAACAGTTTTTAGATATTGGCATTTTTGGATGCTAAAAATTATTGCCTTTTCAAAGAGATATAAAAAATTAGCCTATTCTTCTTTCAAAAGCAAAATTTACATAAGCTTCCGTTGCAAACTCTCCTGAAAAATTATTCTTCATAATCTGGCCTATATTATCATTTAATAAATTTATGATAATATAGGTCATTAAGACCTATATTATCATTAAGAAATTATAGAGTGCTTCAGTTTATTAGAACTAGGAGCACTAATTTATGTATGTGTAAGGGACAGTATTATTACAAAAACAATATAATTGTTTTTTAAAGTTCTTTTCACCAAAGAAAGAAAAGAAAATCTGATTAGGGGCGCCAGCATTACAAAAATATGGTAATAATTTTTTGAAAGTTATTTTTCTGTGGCGTTGAAAAAAAAATCTGATCAAGGGCTCCATCTTTACAAAAAGACGTTTTAACTAGTTTTTTGAAAGTTTTTTTACATAAACACGGAAAAAATCCGACCAAGAGCGTTGTGATTATAAAAACATATTTGTTTTTTGAAAGTTATTTGCAAAAAAACGCTGAAAAAAAAATCCGATCATTGGCGCTATGATAACAAACACACGATATTAATATTTTGACAGTTATTTTTACAAGAGGCGCTGAAAAAAGCTGACGAAGGGCGCCATAATTACAAAAACCGATATTAGTTTTTTAAAAGTTATTTTTGTAGAGGCGCTGAAAATATCTGTCCAGGGGCGCCACAATTCCAAAAACATGGTATTAGTTTTTTGAAAGTTATACTTAAAGAGGCGCCGAAAAAGATCTAAACAAGGGCGCCATGATCACATTAAACTGATATTTGTTTTTTTAGGTTATTTTAAACAAGTGTAAACAGGTTTTTTTTTACAGAGGAAAAAATCTGACCAAGGGCGCCATAATTATAAAAACCGACATTAGTTTTTTGAAAGTTATTTTTGTAGAAGCGCCGAAAAAAGTCTGACCTGGGGCGCCACAATTCCAAAAAAAGATATTAGTTTTTAAAAGTTATTTTTAAAGAGGCGCTGAAAAAGATCTAAACAAGGGCGCCCTGATTACAAAAACATGATATGTCTATTTTAGGTTATGCCCCACCAGTGGCCGAGAGGTTCGGACCTCTCAACTGGTAGACGGCAGGTGCTGGGTTCGAACCCAATCGCGGCTGTTGGCCTAACCGTTCGGAGTTTTCCGTGGTTTTCTTCGAACCTTGCGTAAATACGGGTTAGGTTCCCTTAGAAAGACCCCCACGGATGGCACTCCCCCTGGTCCTATATCCCATTAGCGTAGATAATCGGACGACAAAAATCAACCAACCAACCAACTATTTTAGGTTATTTTTACTGAGGTGTTGATAAAGTCAGACCAAGGGCGCCATGTTTCTCAAAACACGATAGTAGTTTTTTGAAAGATATCTTTGCAAGAGGCGCTGAAAAAAGCTAATCGAGGGCGCAGTAATTAGAAAAACCGATATTAGTTTTTTTTAAATTATTTTTGTAGAGGCGCCGAAAAAGATCTAAACAAAAGGGCGCCATGATTACAAAAACATGATATAAGTTTATTTTAGGTCTTTTTTTTCTTACAGAGGTGTTCATAAAATCAGACCAAGGGCACCATGTTTCAAAAAACAGGGTATTAGTTTTTTTAAAGTCATTTTTACAAGAGGCGCTAAAAAAAGCTTACGAGGAGGCACGAAAAAAATCTGTCCAAGGGCGCCACGATTCCAAAGAACGTACTATTTTTTTTAAAGTTATATTTAAAAAGGCGCTGAAAATGATCTAAACAAGGGCGCCATGATTACACAAACATGATATAAGTCTATTTTAGGTTATTTTTACTGAGGTGTTGATAAAGTCAGACCAAGGGCGCCATGTTTTCCAAAACACGACAGTAGTTTTTTGAAAGATATTGTTACAAGAGGCGCTGAAAAAAGCTGACCAAAGGCGCCATAATTACAAAAACCGATATTAGTTTTTTAAAAGTTACTTTCGTAGAGGCGCCAAAAATATCTGTCCAGGGGCGCCACGATTTCAGAAAACACGGTATTAGTTTTTTGAAAGCTATATTTAAAGAGGCGCCGAAAAAGATCTAAACAAGGGCGCCATGATTACATTAAAATGATTTTAGTTATTTTTAGTTTTTTTACAGAGGTGTTGAAAAAATCTGACTAAGGGCGCCATGTTTCCCAAAATACGATATTAGTTTTTAAAAGTTATTTTTTACAAGAGGTGCTGAAGAAAGTTGACCAAAGGCGCCATAATTATAAAAATCGATATTAGTGTTTTAAAAGTTATTTTTGTAGAAGCCCCGAAAAAAGTCTGACCTAGGGCGCCACCATTCCAAAAACATAATATTAGTTTTTGGAAAGTTATTTTTAAAGAGCGCTGAAAATGATCTAAGCAAGGACGCCATGATTACAAAACACAATATTAGTTTTATTTAGGGTTTTTTACAGAGGAGTTGAAAAAAATCTGACTAAGGGCGCCATGTTTCCCAAAACAAGATATTAGTTTTTTAAAAGTTATTTTTACAAGAGGTGCTAAAAAAAAGCTGAAGAAAGGCGCCATGATTACAAAAACACAATATTTTTATTTTTTTTTAGTTATTCTTGCTGAGGCGCTGAAAAAATATCTGATAAGGAACCCATCACTGCAAAAAAAAGATATTAGTTTTTTTTTTTTTTTTTTTTTTTTTTTTTTTTAATTGTTTTTACATAAAAGACGGAAAAAAATTTGACCAAGAGTGCTATGATTATAAAAACTCGATATTAGTTTTTTGAAAGTTATTTTTACAGAAACAGTGGAAAAAACCTGACCATGGGCGACATAATTACAAAAACCGATATTAGTTTTTTAAAAGTTATTTTTTAGAGGCGCCGAAGAAAAAAATCTGACAAAGGGCGCCACGCTTCCAAAAACATGATTACAAAGACACGATATTAGTTATTTTTATAGTTATTTTTATAAAGGCGCTGAAAAAATCTGAACAAGATCACCTCTCACAATGTGACCAATTAAAATGAAAATCTTTTCTTTTAAATTGGCATTCCACCTCTTTTTCTCATCGTTTGTATTTTCACAAAAAAAAGCAGAATAAATATTAAACTACAGCGCAGCCACCTATGGCGATAAATGTTTGATAAAAATGCTAAATATGTTATAACCTTTAATTTGCCAAATGAAAATTTTTGAAATTTTATGCCTTTCAGAATGCATAACTTAAAATACACCCATTAAAAAAAAAAAAAAAAAAAAAAAAAAAAAAAAAAAAAAACCGTGACGAGGGGCGCACCGGGCATTTGCCTCGCTGCCCGGTGGGCCAGTACGACCCTGGGTTTGAAGATAACTTTAAAATTAAAACGAGAAAGGATTTTAGCAATTTCAAAACAGAGAGAAGAATAAAAAGGTAGGACTATAGAGTTAATATTAGGAGAATTATTAGAATCCGTAAGAAGACATTTAGGCTTATTAAATTTATACAGAGCTTTGTCAATCAAAGAGGAATTATAACCACGAGCAAGGGCAAGAGATTTGAGGAAAGTAATTTCATTATTCAGAGCAGAAGAGTCAGAAAAAATGAGAAGTGCTCTGTAAATAAAAGTATAAAAGGACGCCACTTTATGCTGTGGATGATGGTTAGAAAATGCATGAGGAGGAACAGATACAGCAAAAGGTTTTCTATAAATAGAGGTAGAGATGTCAGGGTGTTTAGTTACCAAGACATCAATGAAAGGAAGAGAATTGTTCTCTTCGACTTCAAGAGTAAACTGAATGCAAGGATCAACAGAATTTACAAGAGAAAGGAGATTTTGGAGGTCCAGCTCAGAGGGAATTAAGATAAAAGTATCAACATACCTACATCAGAAGGGAAAATTATATAAACTGATGAGTCTTTCTTCCACAAAATGCCTATAAATGTCACATAAAAGAGGAGACAATGGATTGCCCATGGCCAAACCATCCGTTTGAAAATAGAAGGAATTATTAAATTGGAAAGCGGTTTGCCTAACACAAATAGTAACTAATTGCAGGATCTCGTCAATCTGGATGGAAGAGTAATGGAATTTACGTAGCCTTCTTCCCAAACAGTCTATTGCCCCTTGAACTGGGACGTTAGTGAAAAGGGATTTAACATCTAAGGAAACCTTTTTGTAATTACAAGGAGAAAGGCGTTTAATTTTACCAACAAAGTCAATAATAGAGTTTTTAACAGTGTGAAAGTTAGAGGAAGATAAAGGTGCAAAGGTGCCTCTTATAAAGCAAGTTTATAAGAGGCAGTACCAATTGAGGAAACGATAGGACGAAATGAAAGGGTAGATTTATGGACCTTAGGAAGAGGATAGAAACGAGCACAATTAGCTATAGACGGAATGACTAAACGTCTAGTGTTATATTCGTTACATTGGTCAGACCAGAAGAGCGTTGAAGAAAAGATTGGGCGAATTTCAGAGGTACTTAATAAATCAGGATTTATCCAGGTCTTCGATTGCTGTTGGTCCTCCCATCATCATTTCAATTTTTCTATGGCCAGTATTATTTTTAATCCTGCCTCTCCTTCTCACTTAGTTATACGCGAAGCTTATTTTATTTGTAAAAATTCTAATACTCTTGTTAATGATCTCTCTTCATCCCCCTACCTTTCTCCTGCGTGGAAATCGCTTTTGCAGTGAGTTCCATTTTTATATATTTTAGACATTTATATATATATATATTCAATTTTAATATTATTTATAAATTTTTCTTGTTTTATTTTATTTATATTTTAATTTTTTCTTATTTATTTATCTATTTATTAATTTTTACTTATTCTTTTATTTATTTATTTATTAATTTTAAATTATTTATTTATTTTATTTACTATTTTTACTATTATTATTATTTTCTTTTTATTTATTTATTTTTTATTTATATTTTTTCGTTATTATTTTTATTTATTTATTTATTTTCCAGCTTTTTCTCTCTCTTTTATTATTTTGGCATCATTTTTCTCTTCCACCTGGGTTTTTCAGCTGGCGCCACCTATCGCACTTTTTGTAATCTTCTCCCTCTTTCTTTCACTTTATCTCGACTCTGTGCCCTTACGGACACGTGTTGGTTTAGTTGATGACGAGCTCTTATTGTTGTAGCTCGAAACGCGTCCTACTTTATTTTCATTTTATGGTGATTTTACAAAGTGTTTTACCTGATTTATCTATTATTTACTTGTTTTTTCTTACACTATATTTTTAAGTTTAAGTTAGTAACGTGACACTAAATGAATTTTTTTTTCAATTTTTATTTTTCCTCTTTATTCATTTTAAATATCTAAACATTGTGATATCGGTTATGAATTCATTGTCATTATATTAAATAATTATTAAGTAATTAGGATATGATGTAAAAATCATTCACTTATTGATATTATATAGTTCTGTATACTTAATAATGGAATCATTATAATGAATCATACAAATCCAAATTTTAAATTTTTATAATATTTAATAAATCAATTATTTATTATTATATATAATGTTCATTTCATTTAATAAAGTATCTTAAATTTTACTTATATCTACACTTAGAATATGCAATGCATCTTCCAATATATGTAACCATTTAGTTGCATTTATTTTCAAAATAAGGCTACTGTAGGGGCTAATTTTCGAAACTACCTAACCGACTTCAAAAGTAATGTTACCAAAAGTCTGGTATTTACCCGGAATCATATATAGGCTGTTTCTTAAGCCATTTATAGCTCTATTATAAAGAGGAAAAGTTTGTTTGTTTGTAAGGGCCAATCTCCGGAACTACCGAACAGATTTCAAAAGTAGTGGTACAAAATAGATGGTGTTCTTCCGGAATCAGATATTGGCTATATCTTATGTCGTGTATACATAAATTATAAAGAGGAAAATGTTTGTTTATTTGTAGGAGCTAATCTCCTCGGGAACTACCAAACCGATTTTAAAAGTAATGGTACAAAAATTATAGAAATCACTCAGAATCAAATATAGGCTGTATCTTATGTCGTCTTTACCTATGTTATAAACAGGAAAAGTTTGTTTGTTTGTAGGGGCTAATCTCCGGAACTACCGAACCGATTTCAAAATTAATGGTACCAAAATGATGGTGTTCGCCCGGAATCAAACATAGCCTATATCTTATGTCTCCTATATCTATATTATAAAGGAGAAAAGTTTGTTTGTTTTTAGGGCTAATCTCCGGAACTACAGAAACGATTTCTAAAGTAATGGTACCAATTGGATGTTGTTCGCTCGGAATCAAACATAGACTATATCTTATGTTGTGTGTACCTATATTATAAAAAGGAAAATTTTGTTTGTGTGTAAGGGGCTAATCTCCAAAATTACCGAACCGATTTCAAAAGTAATGGTACCAAATTGATGGTGTTCGTCCGGAATCAGATATAGGCTATATCTTATGTCGTGTATACCTATATTATAAAGAGTAGAATGTTCGTTACTTTGTATCGGATAATTCCGAAACTACCGAGCCGATTTCAAAAGTAATGGTATCAAAATGATCGTGATCGCCTGGAATTAAACATAGGCTATATCTTACGTCGTCTATACCTATATTATAAGGAGGAAAAGTTTGTTTGTTTGCAGGGGTTAATCTCCGGAACTACCGAACCGAAAAAGTAAGTACCAAAAGTTTCAAAAGTAATGGTACCAAAATGATGGTGTTTGTCCGGAATCAGATATAGGCTATATCTTATGTCGTGTATACCTATATTATAAAGAGTAGAATGTTCGTTACTTTGTATCGGATAATTCCGAAACTACCGAACCGATTTCAAAAGTAATGGTACCAAAATGATCGTGATCACCTGGAATTAAACATAGGCTATATCTTACGTCGTCTATACCTATATTATAAGGAGGAAAAGTTTGTTTGTTTGTAGGGGTTAATCTCCGGAACTACCGAACCGATTTTAAAAGTAATGGTACCAAAATGATGGTGTTTGTCCGGAATCAGATATAGGCTATATCTTATGTCGTGTATACCTATATTATAAAGAGTAGAATGTTCGTTACTTTGTATCGGATAATTCCGAAACTACCGAACCGATTTCAAAAGTAATGGTACCAAAATGATCGTGATCACCTGGAATTAAACATAGGCTATATCTTACGTCGTCTATACCTATATTATAAGGAGGAAAAGTTTGTTTGTTTGTAGGGGTTAATCTCCGGAACTACCGAACCGATTTTAAAAGTAATGGTACCAAAATGATGGTGTTTGTCCGGAATCAGATATAGGCTATATCTTATGTCGTGTATACCTATATTATAAAGAGTAGAATGTTCGTTACTTTGTATCGGATGATTCCGAAACTACCGAACCGATTTCAAAAGTAATGGTACCAAAATGATAATGATCGCCTGGAATTAAACGTAAGCTATATCTTATGTCGTCTATACCTATATTATAAGGAGGAAAAGTTTGTTTGTTTGTAGGCGGTTAATCTCCGGAACTACCGAACCGATTTCAAAAGTAATGGTACCAAAATGATGGTGTTTGTCCGGAATCAAATATAGGCTATATCTTATGTCGTCTATTATATATATATCATAAGGAGGAAAATTTTGTTTGTTTGCAGGGGCTAATCTTCGGAACTACTGAACCGTTTTCCAAAGTAATGGCATCAAAATGATGTTGTTCGCCCGGAATTAAATATAAGCTATATCTTATGTCGTCTATATCTATATTATAAAGAGGACAAGTTTGTTTGTAGGGACTAATCTCCGGAAATACCGAACAGATTTCAAAAGTAATTGTACCAAATAGATGGTGTTCGCCCGGAATCAAGCATATGCTATATCGTATGTCGTCTTTGTCTATGTTAAGAAGAGGAAAAGTTTGTTTGTCGGGGCTAATCTTCGGAACTACCGAACCGATTTTAAGGTAATTTTACCAAATAGATTGTGTTCGCCCGGAATTAAACATGAGCATAGAAAATTAAAACTGGAAACACGATTCGAACTGTTCACGTGATTTATGTTTTTTTGTTTATTTTTAATTTGAAAATATTTTAGCGAAAAATTTCTTTTTATCGTTTATTTCTTTTTGAAAAAGTTGCCGTAAGAGCAATGAAACATGTAAAACTATAAGTTTTTTTGTATTGTTTTTAATAGATCTCTTAAAGCATTTAAAAATAAATTGATATTTTTAAGTGATGTTTTATATTATATGTAGATTATATCGTTCTACACTAATACAGGTAATAGGTTCCAACAACCTGTTATTTTTATAACATATAACTAATACCTGTGTATAAGGTCAACAGATTTTTGTATTATAATGCCTTTAAAACAAAATGTTTGAGATAATTTTTTGACTTAATTATCATGAATCAAAATCAGTTTGTGGTTAAAAACTTAATTTTTGGAAGACAAAAACATACCTAATTATGATACTTTGAATATCATGCGCTTACGGTGTTTTCTGACACTAAAGACGTGCTTTTCCATTTATGGTGATTAAAACATTGAAATTTTATAAAATTCTAAGTATCATTATTCAATAATTTTTTACCATATAAGAATACATTTTTGCTGTTCTACTTGTTCGAAATGGACAGAACTTTTTCTATATAAAACCTGAGAACTTGATCACTCACCCTGGGCACCAATCAAATTTGGCACAGGTGTTTTATCCCTGGTAGAAAATCCCCACTACCAGCCATATAACATAAAAAAATTAAATTTAAAGTGTGTAATATTTGGTAAAATGATAAAACTGAAGCAGGGTTTATAACTCCCAGTTCACATTGAATGCATTATAGAGTCAATTCAGCAAGGTGTCATCACAGTTCAAAATACTGTCAAAACGTATATCGTATAAACGAAAAATTCTTATTTAAATCGTTATAGATTCCACAAATGTTTTTATAATTTGATTGTGAAAGTAACACATTACAAATATTCCACTCTAAAGTTATCTCTGTATAAAATCAAAAACGTCCTTTGAAATAAGACATCAGTCAAAGAGATAGTGTTGTATATCCCCACGTTTACCACAGATACAATTTTTTATATAAAACTTATAGGACCCAAACAAAATTATAAAATTCGTAATTTGTTATCTGTTCAAAAATTAATTATTGTAATGTAAATCGATTTTTATATGATGCAAAATAAAATTAGAATCATTTTTGCAACTGAAACTGTACCTCTAAAACTAACGATTTAGAAATTAGTTATTGGTAAACGATAAGAGACACCCTGTATAACAATAAACGCATTTTTATCAACCGATTTCCAACAAAAAAATGCATAAAGCATAGGTTATGAAACACTTTCCACCACATTCAGAATACTATTTCAAAACTTTACAATTTTCAAAGTTGGAAGATTACATCTGAAAGATGAACAATCTGGAAAACGCATAATGCATTTCAAAACACGATTTATGCTATTACCATCAACAGTTATTAAAATTTACGATTTTTTTGCAAGCCTGTATATGATCTACAGATATGTATGCTTACTTACATAGCATGCTAAAAGTTAGTTCAGTTAAACGCAAAGCACAGTTGGAAATTTCAACTCAGCAATTTCTGCCCATAAACGGATGTTGTTGAGAGCTTTTGTTCGACTTTGTACACAGTTTGTAAACACCAAGTAATATTTAAAAAATAGTTGAATTTAAAACGCACTTTTAACAATTATTGTTCGCAGGCTTCAATACTTGAATTATTGCTTATTTTCTTTTATATCCAAAATTTTATGTGTTCTTGTAAATAAACGGTAAGTTCTATGCACACCATATTCTATAGTAAGAATTTTGTAGTACACCTCATTAATGTACATCAATTTCAATATGTTTTAAATAGTGTAATATCTTTGAAATACATGGCAAGCGATATTTTCCTATATAACGTAATGTAATGGAATTATTTTGAGTGGCTTTGTAACTGATCTGAAAATGCTACGCACTTTCTTTTCAATACTAAAAAATTCCATACTAAACCCCGATGAAATACATTCATTTCATGGCAATTGTACTAATATTTACGCAAGTTAGGACAAGGACAGATAGACAAACCAAATTTATAAATGCTTCAATTACATTGGAAAGTATTAAAAAAGTGATATTTGGTCCATGACTTCATAGCAGTCATATCTACTAACGCGTATTTAAAGCTAATAATCACAAGAATATAAAAATATTATTTATATGCTTTTAATAAACACGATTCATCCAAACAAATTTCTTTCGACAAATGCTTTTTTTTTTTTTTAATTAATTACAACTGTACTGAAATTAAATTTTCTCACAACCTATAGCGGGCTATTTTTTATTTTTTTTAACGAAATAAAATCACAGAAATTAAATGTTTCAACGCAATGATAAAACAAAAATAATAAAAACATGTGGCCAAAAAACATGGCTTCTTAAGATATTTTTTATATATCATTTAAAAGTACATTTTATTTCCAATCGTTCAGTACTCGTAACTTTCTTCTATGATAATTTGTTGAGAAGTTAGAAGGGAGTGTGTACTTTTTATAAATCTAACGATTCTGAACTCTATTTTTGCTATTTTTTGGCTGAATTGGCAATATAATTCAGATATCTATTCTAAAGGTTACTCGGTCAAAATTAGAAGCAAAACAGCAACAATAAAAAACAAGCAGCATTAAAAAAAGCATGAAAAAATTGCTGAAATCAAAAATTAAACAAAACGTTTCTGGATTTTATAAAGTTAAACTTGACTTTTTGTTATGTAAATGTTTTGTGAAATCTATTATAATAGATATATATACGATTCCTAAGTAGAAAACATGTCAAAAGTGATCTTTTTTCATACAAATTTTCAGATGTTTTTGTGATCTGCTATATTTTTGAGTGTTTCATTTATGCTATATTTTGTAACATAAGAAATTATAGGATGGTGGTGACCTAGCATCAGGCACCAAGCCGAAAAAGCTTTAATTAGTGCTGCAAGTTGTTACTATTCATGAAGTTTAAAATAACACCACATGCCTAACACAGTTGCCCTTAAATAGAGAGTGAAGATAGGACTAAGTTAGGAGTGCACGTCTGAAACGAAACGATTGAGGAAGTTTTGCAAAAAATACAAACTGAATGGTTGACGAGCAGTTATTCCCATTTCGAGGACGAACAAGATTCACATAATAGTTTCACATAAACCGGCTAAAGAAGATATCAGGATATAGGATGTAGTGAAGAAAAAAATTATTATCCTCTCAAGAGCCAAATAAGTAACAAGTACAGGTCGTGAAATAAACCATGGTGAAATAAACCTGGCCGGTGCCATTCAAGAATTCTGGAGGAAACTGAAACATCACATGGGCAATTTCTTTTCTTCTCTTTCTCTGGCCAAGTTTTTGTTATATTCGAAGCTCACGTTGATTGGCACTTTGAAAAGAATCAAATCTTATACGCCATAAAAAGTGATGAAATGGGAATTTCTTAAGTTTTATCCACAGAATTTGGATTTCATGATGACGTAAGTATTTGGCCATAATTTCCAAAAAGGAATAAAACTGTCATACTGATGTCTACTATGCATCATGATAAAACCATCATAGGACAGAAAGAGAACACTCACATTGATGGGTACAGTGACAAAATCGAAATTTTCACCTATCAGGTTTTTTTTTTCCGGAAAATGCTTTTTATTGTGAAAAATAATAAATGATTTTAAAATGGTACTTATAGAGCTAGAATTGGTGACATAAAGCAAACGTAAATAAAAGCAGTGATGCCACAAAAGCCCCCAAGGCCGAAAAAAATGTTTTTTGGTCAGATTGCAAAATTTTTAAATATCAGCCTTCTTCGACAATGATACATTGCATACGAAAACTTGTGGGGAAAAAACGAAATTATTGCATGAAAATAATATAGAATGTCATATTCTACTGTGTTTTCATGTTGTATCCATGTCTTGGATTAAACAGCATGCAATTACGTAATTTCTGAATGAGGACACTGTTTAGTTGGTGTCCTCATTCAAAACGCATTTCATGCGTTTTCGAGCAAAAGTAAATCCAAAAATATGATAGAAAGTAGCTCCTTTAGAATTGAGCCTTAAATGGATCGCTTGCATACTATAGCTGACTATATAACTTTCGAGCTTTTTAAAAACTATTTTTCAAATCATATTGTACTTTTATAGTAAAAAAAAAATCGTTCCACATTTCCAATTCCCATTATTATCGTAACCTTAAATTCTTTGTGTTTCTTCTTCAAAAAAATTATATTTATGTCTATAAATTTAACCTCGCTGTTAAATATAAATTGAAAAATGTGCAAAACAATTTAGTCAGCTTTTTGTATAAATAAATTTAATGATAATTCGTATTTCTTTAAGTGTTATATCTGGGCTAAGGAGCATGACAGTGTATATTTTTCGGCATCGCAATAGTAAGGAGAAATAATAATATTTATTTTAAATTTAAAAGTACTCCCATTTGTTTTATTTCAGAGATATCTATGAAAATATAAATGTAGTAATTTTAGTATAGCAAGTTTAGTATAGCAAGTATGAGTAAATATAATATGGCCATAAAATATACAAATTCATGGTACTTCTAATTTAATGAGCAAAAGATACATTATATCTTAAAAAATATAATTAATATGTCATTATTGTTAATTAACTGAAATTTGCATTTTTATTAAATGTACTACTAATTTGCATATTTTTTATTATTTCTTATATTACCATTATTAAAGCTGCATTTAAAAAATAATTACATATAAATTTACAATATTACAATTATTATTTATTATATTAACTATGTAAAATTTATTCAAAGGAATATTTAAAAAAAAATGATATTTTACTAGCATATAAAGCTGAAAACGGAATAATTCAGACTATTATTTATAGAAATATCTGGATTAGCTTAACACATAATATAAGAGGAAAAATTAAAATAAAGCACGTTATTGAGATCAATTATGATCTTATAAAAAAATAATTAAAAACTAAATATTGCACTGCAGTTTGACTGTAATCCGAGATCCGTCTATCTGCTTTAAGTGCAACAATAACTTACTTAAATTCGTTAACCCGAAAAACACACTTTAATCCTCCTTGCTCTACCCACGCAATATTTAACATATATCAAGAATGATCCTACATATTTTCCATGGATTTGATATTTTCTAAAATTGTCCTCAAAACAAACCCTTTGTTATCAATCTAAGCGAGGAAACATCAGAGAGGTCTACCTGATATCGCTTCCCAATAACTTCCTGAGATGCCACAGGTGGTCCTGAAGTGAGCGACAAACCTGTGCCAGCTGCTTGAGCTCGGGCTTCAATCTCCTTGGCCCGCACTTTCACAGAAACGGCGGGGGGCGGAGAATTCAGGTGATGCGCTTCTGACGTCATGCCCCAACTTCAGTGACGTCACACACTCATATGGATGCAGAGTGGCGGATTATTCAACAATGTGAATAGGTTATCTAAAAAAAATGTAAATAGAATAGCAGATGTTATTGAATATACGACTTTAAAATAAATGCAATTCCGAAACAAGAATGCAAGTGCAAGTAATAAATACAAAGAAATAATTCTAAAAGAGAGAAAAATCATTTCACAGGTACTTAAATTATGTTTCGTTACATCGTTTCGTATTATAATACTTTTGTTGGCAATTGTTTATTGACAATTTTTTGCATAAAATTACTAGCTTAGACTTCTACCCATAAAATAACAAGCAATAAAAAATGAATATGAAGCAAAATTAAATACTTTTATTATAGGTGACTTAGAATTCTCTTGCAAATTTGTTCAGGTTTTAAAGAGCTGCTGCATCGAAAAAAGTACTTCAAATGGATCTTTGAATCAAATAAATAAATAAATAAATAAAACATTTTTTTAAAGAAAATATATAATGTGAGCCAGATGCAATATGTTTTCTTCACTAAAAAAAGAAAAAAAAATGTAGTTCTGCAATTTTTGTTAAAATAAACTTTACTTCGCACTTCGCAGACAATATCGCACAATAATATCATTACCTACTTAAATTTGCAATGAAAAATCTTTAAAAGGTACATTTTATTACGATCACATATATTAAGTTAGACAAATTGAATATGTTTTCTTTGGAAAAAATCCCTTAATTTTGCATTTTTTGTTCAAGTAAAGTTTACATCGCAGAAAAACTAAAATTAACGATTTCTACTTTAATATCGTTACTGATTTAAATGTGCAATGATTAAACACATTAACACTATATTTAAAATCCGGTGTTCAAATACACCGGATTTTATATGTTAATAAATCAAATACAAGAGTAATACGTGCAGTTTCTACTTCTCATTCAATTAAAGTAAAAAAAGGCAGTACATAAATAACAGAATAGCGTGACAAACAGATATTTTCATTGACAGAATAATATGTAGTATCACTGTATAGACAGCACTCATTGTAAACCTAGCACTTGCTGCTTCTTCCTCCTCTTTTTTTCTATTCTTTAGTTCTTGTGGCAGAAAAAGAAATGCATGTCATGAATGACGTATTTCATAAGACAAGCGCACGCGTGTCCCAGTAATGGGCGAATTTTTTTTTTTTTTTTTTTTTTTTTTTTTTTACTAGAGTGCTAAATTGTTACACGGCATGGGCGAATGGTATATATATTTTTAATTTTACAAAAAAAAAAAAAAAAAAAAAAAAAAAAAATTCACAAACATACAATTATTTCCATTTCAATCAAAAACCTCATTATGTTAAAAGGAAAAAAAAATAAAACTTTCAAAGTCATTCTCATTGACAAACAGTTTGTAGTATTATAATGTAATTCAGTGCTTCGTTATGGAGACTTATTTGGTAGGAAAAAAAAAAGTTTAATCCGATATTATCCTATGGGGAAATTACTTATTCTTCTTGTACATTTAAACTTGGAAATTTCACCAATATTTTTATCAGGCTTTTTATACCTCTATAAGCTCTAAATTTTTATATCTTTTTACAGTCATCAATTACAAACGAGTGAAAAATGCTTTTTATACTTTTCGAAATTTTTGCACAAATTTTAAAATTTTTATAAGTATTTTTAAAATATTTTTATATTATTGAGGTATAAAGAACCATCCTATCTATATGCCTGAAAAAAATATTGTTGGATTTTCCAAATTTGATTGAATAAGAAGGATAGATATTTTTCCCATAGAAAAACATGGGATTTCACATATATTCCTTCCACCATATTCTTGTTTCTTCTCAGAGTTTCTTGTGATAGAAAAAGAAATATTTATCTGCCACGAACGACAAATCCCTAAGATGGGTGCATTTCTCACGAGAGAGTAAAATGTTTACAAAACATAGTAGTGATGGGTGATTCTGGAAATTTTGAGAATCGATTAAATCGACATCGTATAAAACGGCATCGATCATAATAAGAATAGATTTCTAAATTCTAGACTCGATATTTCGATATTCACAGATTCACATAGATAAGCTCAAAATTAGTCATTCTAGAACTTTGCCAATCAGTAGAGCCGTAATACCGCCTCCCACCGGGGCCGTCGCGAAACAAGTTTCTTCTCTACGGGCCTGATTCAAGATCCCAAACAGGAGAAATGAGTCATACACGAGATCTGACTTTTTCGTCTCATTGACCACTTCACCCTAAATGAAATTTCGCTTATGCTCGGACTGAAGCAATCACCATTAATATTGTGTGTATATTTTTAGATAATTTGAATTTATTACATATTCTGTTATACGGATATTTTTTTTAATGAGCATTTTAAAAAGATTAATTAGTGGATAAAGGATTAACCTAAGTCAATGAGTATTTCCTTTTACCTCATTATTTAAAATGAATTAAATAAATCTATGCCATTCCCATGTGGTCTTACATGTGATGTGCATTGTAAAGTTTTATTTTGAATTAGGGAAGTAAACATTTAGAATCATCTAGTAGATAAGAGTAATACGAAAGCCTTTTTTTGTCCTATTTTGGGTCTAGAATTTCTGTTTACATTTCAGTTTACATAAATCAAAAACAATTTTAAAACATGAATAGTCTAAGTTCTTATGCATAGGGATAGACGAAATAAAAGTTTTTTAATGGATATCTTTTTAAAAATATATATAAAAAATCAGATCGATAGTTTAGAAACTCGCCTTGGACAACATCATCAGATGAGTATAGGAAATTTAGTGTATCCCTTAAATCCTTTAAATGAGTGGAAAAATTAATTTACTATATGAAAGATATGGAAACAGAAGATAATTAAAATTTTTAAATTTAATTATCTTATACTAACAGCAAAATGAATAAAAAAATCAATTTTTTTTTATAATACAGCTGTTGATGAAATTGAAGAATTAAACATATTGGATTGCTTTTGCTATATGTTTAACAGTAGTGTAGATATTGAGATAAAACTTACATCATGTCTGCATTGACTTTTATAACTAGTTACATTAAATATGAAGTTTCACTTAAATTAAAATGCTGTGAGTGCATTAACATATTAGTCGAACACAAAAATTTTAGAATTAGATTGCCCGAATGAAATGTGCCCGTCTGAAATGTAAATACTTTATGTTGGATGATAGAAGTCAATTAATATCCCCAGAAAATAATTTTAAATGCTTTTCAAAAACTCATCAATTATAATTATTAAAGTATTTTCCTAAAATTTCCAGAGACTAAAAAATATTATTATGCAATTCACTATAGAAAAAAATCAATTCAGTCTGTACTTCATAAATAAATGCAAATGTGAAAACCAACTTTTATATCTATTTAAATTTTATTTGTCAGGAATTACAAATACCTTACTAAATAACTATACAAAAGTTTAAAATGATACTACGAAATTCGCTTATAATAATCATAAAAAAAATATCTGTATCAACAAAAGTGATATTATTTACTATGAGATAATATTAAATGCCATATTTATTGTAAATTATATGAAAGTACATATTACTAGTGAAAAATGCTCTTTCAGTTGTAATATCTATTAAAAGAATGTGTATTTTAAGTTAATTATGCATTATGAAATTTGAAATTTTAATTGACAAAAATAATTTTTATTTTAATTGTTTGAAAAAAATAATATTTTTATTTATGAGTTTATGCAATAATAATCCTGATATTTACAATTTAAAATTAAGGCATTTTTATTTTTAAAAGAAACTTAAATTACTTGCTTCTAAAATTGCGTACTTTTAATGTAGGATTTCTCCTGCCATAAATTTGTATTTCAAGTTAAACGCTATGAAAAATATCACGAATCTCAATTCTGTATCATTTCTTTTATTTATTTATTTATTTTGTTGCTAAAGTTGTGTAATTTTAATGTATGATTTTGTCTGATACAAATGTATATTTCAAGTTAAAATCTTCGATAAAAACCATGAATCATACGTGTTTGAAATCAAAGGGTAAGTTTAGTTTTGAAATCAAATTAAAAAAAAGTCTTGATTACTGAACTTTGGGTGTTTAATAGTGAATGTATAATTCAAACAAATCTAAAATAAGCCTCAAATTGTTTGAAAAAAAATATCATAAAACGGAAATTTATAGCCTTGTTTTTGATGCACACATACAACCATTCCGTTCGCTACTCAGATCTCTTGCGTGACGTCATCTTTTCTTGAATCAGGCCCGTAAGAAGAGGAAAGTTGTTTCGCGACGGCCCCGCTCCCGCCCGACACTCCTATTTAGGGAGGCACAGAAGTAAGCTGTTACCGATTTTAGATACCAATAATAAGGATTTATCTTATAAAATTAGTATTTTTAAGATGTAATTTTAATAACAAATATTATTATATTTATTTTTTTAAAGAAAGATCTGAGTGAAATAAACAAAAATAAAAGGGAATTTTTTTTTTTTTTTTTGGAACAGATGTATTTTTAATTTATTCCTTCAACTAAACAAATGACAACTTTCTTCTTATAAACATCATTCGTTTTAAAATTTTGCATATGAGCAAAATTTTGAAGGCTCTAAACTTATTTAACCCTTTCACTCCCAGTGAGTCCAAATGACATCATGACATTCCTTATTTTTTTTCTATAATTAACCCTCTCATGCATAAATTATTTTTCGTTATTTTCCATTATTCGCAAAAAATCTTTTTTATAATAAATGAAAGACCCATTCTAAAATAATTTTACTATTGTACTGCATGCAAGCTATAATCTTTCCACAAATCAGATCTCCATAAATGAATGCTCGAAAATTTTTTGCTTAATAATGCAATAATTATCTGTCCTCATATGAGGCCCGTATGCATGAGAGGGTTAATTTTGATATTTCACATTCATACCAGAAAATTAAAATAGAAATACTTGTTTTATTTAATAACAGACATTCTATATTTAAATAAAGCGAAATTTATCAGTGAACTTTTCTGGTGTGAATTCTAATTCTCTGAACTACGGAATTTCTAGAACGTATTCTACCATGGGAATGAAAGGGTTAAGTGTTTTTCCAGTCTTTATAAACCCCCTATAAGTGCGGGGGAAATGCAAATATTGCATATCTTTTAAAATTTCTGCGGTGTTTTGATCACGTAACCAGCACATGCTAATTATTAACTATCCCCCAATTTAAAAGCAGAAATTCTGCTTTAAATAATATGTGTAACTAAAATTTCTTTCCCTTTTCAAAATATATATCTCCTCATCTCATTTAAAGTTTATAAATATCATTCTTTTTTAATGTTTAACAAATTTCTAGCAGTTAACAAAAAGCAGAAAAAAAAGTTGTCATTCTAAGAATCATTAACAGTGAAACAACATACTTTTCTGGGATTAACAAATAAAGTACAATACAGTAAAAACACAGCAGAGCGTCGATTATCCGAAGAAGACGGGAACGACCCTAGTTCAGATAAATGGGCAACTAAACCCCCAATAGTCGGGCAGCGCGTAACCGGTGACATAAATTATTTAGTAACATCAAATATATCTTTAGTCTATACCAGAGTTGGGCAAAATACATCGAAAAATCATTTTCGATACAAAATACAAAATACATTGGATTTGAGAACCTAAAATACTAAATACAAAATACTTTGCAAAAGAAAAAATTCAAAATACAAAATACATGTATTTTCAAAATACATTTTCAAATTTTGAAAATTGCTGGACGTTGCAAAGTGCTTTTTAAAAACTGATTAAATTTTTGAAATTATAACATAATTTACAAAATAAGGAAAACTAGAAAGAAAAATCATGCGTCCAGCATAGATTATGAAACATTTTCCAACACAGTCAGAATACTGTAACAAAACTTTATAGTTTATTAAAGAGAACGATAATGTCTAAATAAAGAATTTGAAAAGGCGTATAATGTACTCGAAAACCCAATTTCTACTATTGGTATCAGTAAAAAAAATATCGGATATATTTTGTGTGTGTGTGTGTGTGTGCGGTTCTGTATATGATTTATGGATTTATATGTACAAACTACATAGTAAGTTAAAAGTTTTTTCAGTTGAACGAATATTTCCCATTCAGAAATTTCCGTGAATTTACCAAATGTACTTGAGCACTTTTGTACAGCCGTGCATAGGATCTATAAAATTTAAATACCCGAAGTCATGTTAAAAATATAGTTCAATTTAAAAACGTGTATCATAACTAAAAACGTACTTCTAGCAATTATTATTCATAGCCTTCAAAAGTTTAATTATTATTCAGTTTCTTCTTTAGCCACATTCTTTCATGCACACCTGTAAATGAATGTTAAATTGTATGTACATCATATTGAACAGTAATCGTCATGTCGTATACTTCAGTGTTATATATAAATTTCAGCATATTTAAATTAGTATAGTATTATTAAAGTACACCACGAATTATTTTTTCCCATAGATCATAATGTAACGAAAGTTTTTTTGTGTGCTCCTATAAATGAACTATTGATGGTACATTCTTCATTTTCAATGAACATGCCATACTAATGTCCAATAAAATCTTTGAATTTTATGGAAATCGGACCGTATGTACGCGAGTTAGAGCCAGTGTGCAATTCAGGGAGTGGCCTGGAGGGTTATCCCCCCCATGCGCAATGAAATGCCCCCAGAAAATTCGAGATTTTGTGCTTTTAATGGTCAAAAATTGCAATTTCTCCCCCGGAACTCTATAATGTTGCCCCCCGCCTGGAGCGACAGAAGTTACTCCCGGAGAAAAGTGTCTGAATTCAACACTGGTTAGAGCACGGACAGACAGACAAGCAAACCGAATTCATGAACACTTTTAAACTTATTAGAAAGTGTTTAAAATGAAATGAAAAAGTGTCAAAATGAAACAAAAAAGAAATCAGTCTAAACTCTAACAGAAAACTCATTTCATACCGAAACAAAAGTATTTTCAAAAAGGATCATTTTCACTTTTGACTTTTACTCCCTTTCGGCAACGTACACATGCGGCTCATTTTCGGGTGTATCGAGTAAAAAATAAAAAGAATACTGCCCAGTTAAACTTTTAGCACTGAGCTCACAGGCTATCCGCACTAATTATATATTATAGCCTTATTTTTTTAAAGGAATAATGCCCCTAGAAAAAAAATTAAGGGGGGATTAGCTCCCCCATTTCCATACTTTATACTTAATGATTGAATTCCCAAAACAAATCAGGGATACGCCTTATATTAATGAGCCTAAATATAAAATTCGAAGCAAATCGGATAATTCTGCATAAAACCTTTTTTATTTAATTTAAGAGAGTTAATCCCCCGTTCTCCTTTTTATACTTAATCATTACATTCTAAAAACTATTCACGGATTTGCTTTATCAGAAAGAACCTATATTCAAAATTTAAAGAAAATCGGATAATTATGCATAAAATCTCATTTATATAATTTAAGGGGGGTAATAATCGCCTGTTCCCCTCTTTATACGTAACAAAAGAACCCCAAAATTAATCTGAGAAGCTCCTTATCAGTATGAACTTATATCCAAAACTTGAAGCAAATTGATTAATTGCATGAAAAATTCATTTACCTAAATTAAAAGAGGTAGCCCCAGATCTGCTTTTTATTCCTTAGCATATGGATCTCCAAAACAAATCAGGGAAATGCCTTTTCAGAATGAACCTATATCCAATATTTGAAGCTTATCGGTAAATTCTGCGTAAAAAAACCATTTATCTACTTTAAGGGGAGGGGTGTCACTTCTGTTCCCTTCTTCTTTAAACTTAAGCAATGGAAACCCAAAACTAATCATGGAAACGCCCCATCAGAATGATCTTATGCCTAAAATTTGAAGCTAATCGGTAAACTTGGCGTAAAAAACTCATTTATATACATTAAAGGGAGGGGGGGGGGTTATCTCCTGTTCCCCTCGCCCATTTATACTTAACCAGTGAACACACAAAACTAATTATGCAGACGCCTCATCAGGATGTCGCCTCATCTATATCTAAAATTTGAAGCTAATCGGTAAATTCTGTGTAAAAAACCCAATTACCTAAATTAAAAAAGGGGGCACCCCCTATTTCCCGTCCCCATTTATGCTTAACCAATGAAGGCTCAAAACTGGAGGCACTACATCAGGATCATTCTATATCTAAAATTTGAACAAAATCTGATAATTAAGCATGAAAAATCCATTTATCTAAATTAAGAGAGGGGATTATCCCCCCCCCATTCCCCTCCCCTATACTAACCCCATGAACTCCCAAAACTAATCTGGAAAGTGCCCAGTTTCACATAAACTTATATCGAAAATTTGAAGCATATCGAATTTTTTTATCATGAGTATCGTGTTATATACATACAGAACGTGCGGGTACGTAAGCTCTCAAGCTTTGATAGCTCGAGAGCCAAAAAGTTATATTTACAGGTAAAAACTTTTTTTTTTTTGATGTTGCAATCGTTTTTCAAAAATTAGAAATTTTAACACTTTTAAAAAATTGCGCCTCTTTTAGGCGATTTTTTTCCTACGCTAAAAGTAACTAAACGAACATACCTCTAATATTTTTCACACTTATATCACCAAGAACAATTTTGAAAGGTTTTAACCAGTAGAAGTTAAAAAAGTAATTATAATAACATCGGAAATGTTTTCCATGAAAACTCTAAAAAGCTAGGTGTTTCGGCATATCTTTGATTGACTTCCGTTTATATTTTCGCTGCTATTATATAATTTTTCCAAAATATTAAAGAGGGCTTGAATACAAACATATTTACAATTGGTTAAAATTTCATAAAGCTCGAACAATAAGCTCTATTTATTTTATTATTATGTTCAGGATAAAAAAAAAAAAAAAAAAAAAAAAAAGAAAGAAAGAAAATTTGGTATTTCAGGAGAAAAAGTAAGCCCCGAGCCCGTCCTGGAAAGATTAGTGATTACGCCCGGCCAGATCCGAACCTTCAGAAAAAATTAAGGCTCGTTCCCGGCCCAACCCGAGTGCCGAGAATGAAAGTCGGCATAGACGAGCTTCACGAGCTTTTATAAATTATAATAGCATTACATTCCTAACGTAATGGGAAGACAGAAAAAAAAGCAATAAAAAGTAAGACTCTTTATGAGTCCTTGTCTGTAACGGAACATTTTGTTTTGTAATTCTCGCAGCATAAACAAGATTTATTACATTATTTTTGTAACAATTCAGCATAAAAGCTTCTGGAGAAACTATACATCCTGTTCATTAACAGTCTTTATCATATCACTGGCTGAAAAAAGGTGTTTATGTTAACATCCAGAAACGAATTCAAAGACTAAACAAAATGGAAAGTATTTCCTGTTGCGAATCTTTGATTTGCGGTTTACAGAACTGCAAATTTTGAAATCTACAAAAATGTATTTTGAGAGTATTTTCAAAATACAAAATACTTGGAAAAATCACTTCAAAATACATTACCAAAATACTTTCGCTTAGTCAGTTTAAAATACAAAATACAAAATACAAATGTATTTTGAAAATGTATTTCAAATACATGTATTTTCGATACTGCCGAACTCTGGTCTATACAAGGTTTCAAAATAAGGCATTATAATAAAATTGAGCTAAAGCGAACATTTTAAAAATTGCATGTATATTTTTAATGACCTTGTTATAACGAATAAATTGATGAAGCAGAATCATTTCTATTCTTAATATTACACCGAAAATAATACCAGAAGCAAAAGGGAATCACATAATATTGGATAACTTTTCAGGCAGAGTACACTCTTTGAAACAATAATAAAAATAATATTGCCCAGTTAAACTGATGGTATTGAGTTCAGAGAATATTCACGCTAATTTTATATTCCAGCCTTATTTTTTCAAGGAATAATTTCCCCCGAAACAAATTAAGCAGGGGATTAGTTTCCCTATTTACCCCCTTTAAACTTAATCATTGAACCCCCAAAACTAATCAGGATAAGCCTTATCATAATAAACCTATTTCCAAAATTCAAAGCAAATCGGATAATTCTGCATAAAAATCCATTTATTTAATTTTAGAGAGGCAATCGCCTGTTCCCTCCATTATACTTAGCAAAAGAATCTGAAAACTAATCAGGAAAGCGTCTTATCACTATAAACCCATACCTAAAAATTTAAGAAAATCGGTTAAATCTGCATGAAAAACTCAGTTACCTAAATTAAGAGGGGTAGCCCCCCGAGCCTTCCTTTTTACGTAACCAATGAATACCCATCACAAACAGGAAAACTCCCAATCCAAACGAACCTATATTCAAAATTTGAAGCAAATCGGTAAATTCAACGTAAATAATCCATTTACTTAAAATTAAGGGGGTTATCACCTATTCCAACCCTTTATACTTAACCAATGATCACCCAAAACTAATCATAGAAGCCCCTCATCAAAATGATTCTATATCTAAAATTTCAATAAAATTTGATTATTCTGCATGAAAACATTTATCTAAACAAAGAGGTTATTAGCCCCCCGTCCCCCCCCCCGTTTATACTAATTCAATGAGCATCTAAAGCTAATCAGGGAAGGGCCTTATCAGAATAAACCTATACCCAAAATATAAAACAAATAGGATATTTCAATGAAGAGTTATCGCGTTATGTATATACCGTAAAATGGAGTGAATAGGAACGAAACTTCCCGGTCATACAAATAAATTCATTATAAATATATGTGATGATATTTTTAGTTGCCAATTTTTTTATAAGGTAATAACATTAAGAGTTGGGAAATTCAGTTTTGACATGTTTGCACCATTACTGTGGTAGGGTAACACCCCCAGTAATTGGCATGCACCAGTGATTGGCACATCCTACAAACATGTCCTAAAATAAGATTTATATCCAGTCTTTTAAAAATGCAAAACCTTATACCTGTAATATGCTCATTTACGTTAAAGATTATAACTTTGATTTATGCTACTAGTTGACAATAGTGCCTAGGAAAGAGAAACAATTATGGCTTGTATGAAATTAGCCATTTTTGTTGCAAATGCTTCTTCTTTGTTTTAAGGAAGGCATGCTTTTCTATTCACTATTATATGATTTATAATATATTTTAAATTTTAATTGACAACAGTTTTTTTAGTTAAAAAGGGTTACTTTAATTGTGTAAAAGTATTTTCGACACAAATATTTGGATTTCTGAATTAATGATAGATGCCAATTAATAGTGCTTCAATTTTGATAGTTCCAAGTAATTGGCACCTATTCGAATTACAAGGAATTCGCAAGGAATTTGAGATTAAACCACTTATTTTGGCAGTACTTTTAAAGTTATAGACTAATTTTGTTTATCATTTGTTTTTATTTGAAAATATGAAATATTATCAGTAATTGGAATCCATTAAAACTTCATATGACAATTACTGGGGACAGCATGACAATTACTGGGTATTAATTTAAGTATATTATATTGTTTTAAAGTGTTCACATTTCAGACTAATATGCTGATTTCTTACTCTCAAAAACCTGAAATATGGCATCTTCATCTACAGTAAATTCATTTAAAGCGATTAAACCCAATGCAAAATGTAAAGTTTTTTTTAAATATAAACATGTGCCAATTACTGGATCACAAGGTGTCATACATTGGTGCTCTAGGTGCCAATTACTGGTGATTTCAGCAACTTTTTATAAATATATTTTTATAAAAATACTTTTTAAATTTTTTTTTTTTGCTTTTAGTGGGCAAAATAGATGCACAGATATGCATTCTTTGATTTAAAAATATTTCCAAGTAAATATCTTATTTCTTTGTAATGAAAATTGAAGTAAATTTCTAGACAAATTCTTAAAGTGCCAATTACTGGGGATGTTACCCTGTATAAAAAAACTTCAAGAGGATCCTCATAAATCCCATTTTTTCCACGTCTTCAAAACTTTGTATGTAACTACAGTATTTTTCGTATTCTAAACCCAAGAAAGGGGATTTTTAATTAATCATAGACCTGTAAACGATATGCTGTATTAAATTCTACTTATTTCTTAACTACATAATGAAAAAGTGAAAAATGACTTGTAACATTAGAGGTTTAAGATTTACGGGGTGAATCGGAACGCGTTTTCTCTCATTGTTTATTTTTCTATACAGTAATAGTTTCATGCAATATATGAAAACATATGCATGAATATGTACTGTAACAATATTTTGCTTGTTCTAATTACTTGAAGAGTTTAAAGGTGCCAAGAAATTACTTGGTTAAACAAAATTGCCAACGCCTAATACAACAGACATGGAACACACAATAAAAGAATTTAAAAATAGCAAATTAGTTAGAAAAACTGCACAGAACTATTCTCTGAGATCCACAACATTACACAAACATCTCAAAATAAAAAACCAATTAAAAAAGAGAGGGATGCAAACAGTACTAAGGGCTGGGGATGAGGGCATATTAGTAGATCGTCTTAATACATGCAACGATTGGGGCTACTCAATAGATTTATTTACCTAATGACTACTAATAAAGGATAACACAGATCAGGGCTGAATTTCTATTAAATTCTATTTCTGCAATTCGAATATCATTTCTTAAAATAAATTTTAAAATTTTTTGATTTCAAAGTTTTTTTCTAATTTTTAAAAAGGCATATCTTTAGTTGTATATAAAATAAAAGCTTGGTTTCACAATAATTACGTGTTCCTATTCCTCCCTTAACATTATTACCTGTTTTTATTAACCCTTTTAAAGTTTCAATCGGAATAAATGAAGATAATAACATTTGTTTCGATTCACCCCTATCTGCGGGGTGAATCGGAACACCATTTAAAAACCAAATAATATATATAAAAACAGTAAAAATGTTTCGTTTTTGATTAAAAAGTAAAGAACAAATCAAGATCGAAGTTTCTAGTAGAAAAATAAAAAAAATTAAAAATCAGTTGTTGCTTTTTTTTTAACGTTAAAATTGAAAAGTGTTGCGATTCACCCCAATTTACGGTACCTACATACATATATACGCACGACCTGAGGGCACATAAGCTTTCAGGATCTGACAAGGTAAAGCAAAACCAAAGCAAAAGCAAAAAAAAAAAAAAAAAAAAAATTGCTTTAAAAGGCTCTGTGGAGGCTGAAAATTAAACTATATTATGAAGAGATATACAGATATGGGTAGCCCAGACTGAGACCTTCCAAAGATATGTCTCATGACCCACCCAAATCTCTATTGAATTTTTTCCGCGCCCCCTATGTACTGCTAGGGTATCATGGTCAACACTATTCGATTTCCCTTACCTTAGATTATCTTGACATTCGTAAGTTTTACTCCTCTAAAATCAACGGTAGCCTAATATTTCAGTTTGAAATTTTTACTTTAAGAAAAATCCGGTTTGAAAGGAAAATCTTAATATTAATTGCAATCAAAGAGTTAAATCGATAAAAGAATATTTCATGAATGGAAAAATCCGGTATAAATTATTTTATTACTATTTTTTTAAGCCAAAAAATATGCTTAAAAATGTCCTCAGGAGTGTGAAAATTAAACTATATTATGAAGAGATATACAGATATGGTTATCCCAGGCTCAACAGGTATTATTGATTATCGCAATAGCTCGAAATAGCATGAAATTTTCTAAAACTTCAGATTTTGTTAGTCCTTGATATAGATTGATGCTGTTTAGTTTTTGGTGTAAATCGCCCGACAGATAGCACTGCTATGATGCATTGTTAACGATTTAGTTTGGTCCAATTTCCTATTTTTTCTTCATGTCATGCCCATAAAAATCAAGGTGGTTTGAGCTATCCAAACTATTTTTTTCTCATCTCAGAGCATAACACAATGCCACGGATTCTTTCAAGTTCCATACATTTGGCGCCGTTGACTCTCCTTTTGCTTGTGTATAGCTTTCAACATGCTAGGTGGAGGCTTTTGCTAGGCTTCTGCTTCTTCTTGGGCAGTAAACTTAACCTGGCTTCTCCCAAAGCCCGCGTGTATGCTGCTGATTACCAAGAAATGCTAGAAACAAATTTACTGCCATTTGCAGTGTCATATCTCCACATTTCCTGCTGCAGGTGTACCCTTTGTCCCCAAGGCTCGGAATGTAGTCGAAATTATTGAACTTTTATGTGGGCAGTGAGAAAATAAGCAAGTTGTCTCCAGCTGAGTAATGTACGAGAATTTAGTGTCATGCCTGAACAATACTGCCTCCCGCGCTTTATGTGGAGGTCACCTTACACAGGTGTTTTTGCTTGCATTTCTCTTGCTAAGTACAGATTTCCTTTGGCTGTGAAATCAGTCAAGGGGAGGCACTATTTTATACCGAATGGGAGAAGGAAGCACTGACCCCTGGATCGAGATTGGGAGACGTCTGAGGAAGGTGTTTCTCCCCCCCTCCCCCTTTGTGAATGTTGACCAGGGAAGGATTTTTTCGCTGCTGGTCGGACAGTTGAGATATAGATCTCTCAGGATTACGTTGGAGAGAGCTCTGCTCTCTCAGATCACTGCTATACCCGATATCGGGGTTTGAAGTCCGGGTGTCCGGCAAACCAACCGCTCTGCAAAGTCAGAGCATTTGTAACCTTCATTTCTCATTAAATTTTTACAATTGTTGAGTTTATAAAATTTACTCTTGAATATGTAATTCAACTTCTCCAATTTATTGCAAGCCCATCTGCCACTACGCCACAGCTAAATTACATAAATTATATTGGTGGCAGCGCGTTTGGATCTGAGAGTTAAGTTAAAAACTCTGGACCCGTCTTCAGTTGATTTTTGGACTTTCATCGCTTGTGGAATTGGACTTTCGCCAGAGTCGTGTGCCTGTTCGACGATTTATTGGATTTTCATCGCTTGTGGAATTGGACTTTCGCCAGAGTGGTATGCCTGTTCGAAGTTTCCTAGTGTGAATTTGTCTGGTGGAGCACCCGTTCCGGAGTTTCGTCTGATTGATTGCCTGAATATGTCTGGTGAGCACCCGTTTCATTGCTGGATTTGTCTGGTGGAGCACCCGTTCCGGAGTTTCGTCTGATTGATTGCCCGTTCCGTCGCCTAAAAGAGGGGTGAGTTCCTTTTAAATGCTTTTTGTGTTGCAAGGTACTGGTCAATGAGAAAGTTAGAAAAATTAATTTTTTTAAATTTAATTTGAACTGGGAATGTTCGATTATGTGGGTGTGGTAGAGATAGGTTAGTGTATTGTGTGTAGAAATTTGTTTAAGGGTTTCATTTTGTTGTATATGCATTTCTCTAGTGTATTATTTATATGTGTTATTATATTTATTTTTGTCTCATTTGGAAACATTTGATCATTCATATATATATATATATATATATATATATATATATTTTTTTTTTTAAGTTAAGGTAGGGAGTAATGATATTTGTTTTGTATGTTATGTTGGGGCAAAGTGAAAAGAGTAGCATATGTAAGAGTTATGGAATGTAATAATTTTGAAATTATAATTAATTTTGAAACTATATTTAATTTGAAATCTCATTGAAATTTTGGAAATCTTATTTAATGTTGAAATAACTCAAAGATTAGGTTCTTTGTTTTTGAAAGGTTAAAATTGTGTATAGGAGTGTTAGTTAATTGTTATCATGGCTTTTCTAAATAAGTTAAAAAGGCAGAAGAAACAAACTTTAATTTTGTTAGCCAGAGAATTTGAGGTTGATGTGTCGGATTCAGACCTGATTAAAGATATTATAAAAGGCATAACGGAATCGACAGAATATGATGAGGAAACTGAGGAAGCTTTCTTAGATCGTATTTTAGAGGAATTAAAGGAAGCGGAAAAGGAAAGATTAGCTAGGGAAGCTAAAGAGGAGAGGGAAAAAAGAAAGGTTAGAAAATCAAAGGTTAGCTAAAGAAGAGCGCGAATATGAATTGGAAAGGTTAAGGCTTTCTAATGCTGTAGAAACAGCGAGTGTAGGTTCGACGGTTTCCATAAATACTGAAGGGACCAGAAAAGTTAAGTTAAAGGACTTAGTCCCAAAATTTGATCCGAAAATCTTAGATATTACTTTATTTTTTATGATTTTTGAACGTCAGGCTACAAAAGAGAAAGTTAATGAGGAAGAATGGGTGTCGCAATTAATTCCGTTGTTACCTGCAGAGATAGCTGAGTTAGTTGTCAAGGAACCTGCAGATAAGGGAGATGATTATTATCACATGAAGAGTATGTTATTGACTAGGTTTAGACTAAGCATGGTTGCTTTAAGGTTAAGATTTGAGCAGCATAAAAAAAAAACCGGGAGCGTTTTGGTCTGATCTGGTTTATGAGTTGCGTGGCTATCTAGATAATTGGTTAGAGTCCGCAAAGGTGAATGATTTTCAATCTTTGAAGGAATTAATGCTTACGGAGCAATTGAAAAAACGGGTTCCCCCTGAAATTAAGGAAAGGTATTTAGAGAGTTGGGAGGAATTTCGCGAAGCTTCTGAATTAGCGACCAAACTAGATTATTATGAGAGCGTCAAGAAAACGTTAAAAAAAAACGGATAGTAAACCTTGGGAAAGGAGGTCTTTTGGAAAGGGTAAAACAGGGAATAATTTTAAGGAAAGGACGGAAGATCGGAGGAAACCGGAGCCTCAGAATAATAGGGAACTATCTAAGGTAGAAAAAAATAAACGCTTTGAGAAAACTAGGGAAGTCGTTTGCTTCCAATGCAATGTTAAAGGGCATATATGCCCGGACTGTCCCAGTTTAAGAAAAAGAGAGGAAAAAATAGTGTGCCGATTAGTCGGAAATGTAGAAGTAAATGAGAGTTTTGATCCATATATCAGTAAAGTGACAATTAATGGTGTTGAAAGGGATTGTTTAAGAGACAGTGGTAGTGGAATTGATTTGCTAGCAAAAAGTTGGGTAAATCCGGAAGATTTATTAGGTGAAGTAACTTGGGTACGTCAACCTTTAGATAAAACCTGCTTTTGTTTACCTTTGGCTAAAGTCACAATTCAAGGTGAATTTGGAACTATTATCACTAAGGCAGCTGTTAAACCGGATGATTTAGATCAGGGATTCTATTTAATGGGTAATGAAACCGCAGAATTAATTGAGAAGCATAAGGAATCTCCTATACCTGTTTGTGCTGTAATTACGCGTAGTCAAAGTCGAAAGAATAAACAAATGGAAGTCGAAATTCCGGGTGAAACCGAAACCGAAACTGAACCTCTCACTTTAAATGAAGAGGATGGGGAATTTCTACCGAAGGCTGATGGGGAAAGTGTATTAGCTAAGATTTCGGGGGATGAATTAAAAAGGGAACAGCTGAAATGTCCTTCGTTAATTCCTTTGTGGGAAAGAGCAAAAACTGCCGAGGAAAAAGAATTTAAAATTGTAAAGGACCGTCTTGTGCGCATAGTTGTGAGTAAGTCGGGGGAAGAGAGGATGCAATTGTGCGTTCCGGAGAAGTTTAGGGAGGATTTAAAGGCCCTTTGTCATAATGAAGTGTCAGGACACCTGGGAACCACAAAGACTAAAGACAGAATTTTGAGGCATTATTTTTGGCCGAACTGTTATCAAGAGATTGAACAATATGTTAAAACCTGTCACGAATGTCAGATTGTTGGTCATAATTAGAGCTCCCGATTATACGTTTATACGAGTATACGTATAATACGTATTATACGAAATGCGTATTTGTTATACGTATAATTCGGCATCGGCAGTTATACGTATTACACGAAACAGCATATACGGTACATCGTATATACGGATTTTACCCAAGCGGTTAAACGTATAAACGTTTAAACGTTTTTCGTTCAATGTATGAAATTTGATGTTTCAATATTTTTTTGCGGATTAGAGACATTGAGAAATATCCGGTAGAGTATCCCCATCGCGATTCTTTGTTCAAAGAACTACGATGTGTTTACTTAACTACTACTTGTTATGCAGGTACTTAAAAAAATCTGAAAACTTCCTCAGTTTAGATTTTGTTTTTTTTCCCCAAAAGACTAAGTTATTTATTATAAAATGTCTTACATTAGTTGTGGGTAGAATCAAACTAATCTTTGGAAAATCTGCGACGCAGTACTTAGGTTTTCTTTTATCTTTAGAAGAAGAAAGTGTTGGATTCGGGAAAACTTTCAACGAGTTTACACGTTTTAAGGAAAAGAGAGTCCGAAAAACATGTTTTTTTTTTTTTTTTTTTTTTTTTTCAAAATATCTTCCTGTGAGTTTATGAGTCTGTGGCTTTGTATGTCTGTATGTGACATGAATTTTGTGGTTGCTTTATCTCAAGACCAAATACACAGAATTAAGTAATATATATGGGGGAGAGTGGGGCATATGTGAAAATGGGGCATATGAGAACATTGCCATTTTTCACTAGTTATTATATGTTTTTTTATTTCAAAAAATTACCAAAAATGGGAGAACCTATAACTAATCTGTTTGACATATGAAAAAAAAAATTGAAACTCTTCGACATTTTGTTTTGTCTCCAGGAGCCAAAATACTGCTTACTGAACTCAAAAGTAAAATCTCCAACTTGATAAAAGAATAATTTTATTTATTTATTCTTGTTTTTCTTTATTTAATATTTACTATGGATAGTAATAAATATTTATGATATTTTTTATTTTTAAAATTAAGAAATGCTAATGATTTGTCATTTTAACTCTTGTGGGAATGTGGGACACTTATGAAGAGTCTAGTTGGGACAGATCTGAATACGTCATTAAATTGCCCAGTAATCATTCAGTGATTCTATTCTTTTTAGTTAACTTCGTGAAAATAATTACAGCTCCATTATCTATATTTTTATAGAAATAGAAGACATTTCTATCATATAAAGTTGATTTTGTGTAATAGAAACTTCTACAAACACAACTGTCAGCAAATACATAAAAAGCAACAAGCTCTTTACTTTCAATTGTAATTTAAATAAATTTCATGTTTTCTAAATTGCAATATATGCTATACATTATTTAATTTAACAGTTTTCAATACTATTTTTTTTTTATGCATCATTAATGCAAAAAATATTACGTTTAACAACTTTGCAAATTTTTCTGTTTCATTTATTGCAAACTTGTAGTATTAGTTTACTTCCATTTCTAAAAGAGTTATTTTATTTGGTGTTTTGAAAATAGATATATATATTAAGAAAATAAAATTTTTAAACTTATAACTACCGTAAAATACCGTGAATTATTGACTCCCCCCTTTCTTTTAAAAGCAAAGGAAATTAAATTTGGAAGAAGCTTATAAATGTAAAACAATTTTTTATCCTTAATTTACAGGCAAATATAGGAATGAGAATTGTTCGCCTTTTGGTAGTTTTTCTATAAATATTATCCAAACGCCTCCTCCCTAAAATCTACCTCAAACAAAAAACTATAAGCAAAATTTAAATTCTTTAATTATTTTCTCAAGTTTACTTCTTTAATTTTTTTGTTATATTGCAACAATATTTTATCTATTATCTAAGCCCCCCCCCCCCCCCAAATCTACTTACTTTTATTTTATAATATTTTTCTTAAACATATCATTCAGAAACTAAATAAATATACATATATTTTTCTTTATGGGGAATTTACTAGATAGTACAACTAATGATTAAGGTAACATATGAAAAAGGTAATAAAAACATGTCAAAAAATTTTTTACTTCTGTTCACGTGTTTCCCTTATGTGTTTACAACTGCTCTTTCGTTGGGGCACATATAAACATTTTTTTTTTAAATTCAATAAACTATTAAGAAAAGTAAGAAGAACTGTAAAGGTAATAAAAAAAATACCATGCGTAAAAAAAGTTCTGTTTACTATATTGAGTAGTTTTGCTTATAGAAATTAACCCAGTTATGAGAAAAAACTATGGTTATGTTCACATGTAACCCAGTCTCCCCTATATATTCAGGTAGTCCCTAGTAGAAATTGTTGCTGACTAGTTTTGTATGTAAATCGTTCAGCAGGTGGCTCTACTTTGCTGTATTTTATTTACGATTTCTGCAATAGCTATCCCTAGAAGTAATGCACGGATTTTCATCAAACTATAGATTCAGTTAATGCTTGATATAAAGTGATTCTATGTATGTTTTGGGGAGAATGTCAAGATTAAAAAAATGAAATTTTATTATACATTAACAGAGTTAGAAAATATTAGTTCCATGGAAAGAATAGCATTTACGCTCGGGTGCAATCTTGAGTGTAAAACAATAAGTGAATAAAGAATTTTTAAATAATTAAAAAGAAAAACTAAATTTAACAAGAATTCACAATAAATCTGAAACATTTATACTCTCATTCTTTTCTCAAAAAGTGTTTAATTTTGCTGGTTATTTGCAATGGATACAATTTGTATACATTACCTATACAAAATGTAAAATAACCGGGTATCTGAGCTCATTACCATGAGATGAACAAAAAAAATATAAATAAATTCAAAGTACAATGTTGCAAAATACTTTTGCAATTCACGGTAATAACTCGCTATTTTGAAAATAGATATTTCACTGTTAGTGAAACCAGATTGGCCAATCAGGAATCTGATATTTTGTGAAATTTTTGCAAACTGTTTTAAAAAATATACGCTTTTTCTTGCTTGATCTTGTATATATAAGACATACGGATTCCTGTCATAACGTCACCGATTTCCAAATTATTCTTCATTCAGTGACATAAGACTGATGAAGTCCAATATTTAAATTTTGTTACGATACGTGGACTATACGTATACATTAAATATACGTATTGTTAAATATACGTTTAAATGATACGCCTTATACGTATCCGGATACGTTTAAACGTTTATTTTAAGGTATCCGTATAGCAGAAAAACGTATTATACGGATATACGTATATCGTTTAAACGTATAGCTGCTATACGTATCCTATCGCGAGCACTAGTCATAATAGGGATAAAGTGAAAGCACCTTTGAAAATTGTGCCTGTAATTTCGGAGGTGTTTTCAAAAATAAATATAAACGCTGTAGGTCCATTACCCAGGAGTCATAAGGATAATAGATATTTACTTACTGCTATTTGTGTAGCGTCGAGGTATCCGGATGCTATACCGGTGGAAGATATCATGTCGGTCAGTGTGATTGATGCCTTGTTGTTGGTATTTTCTAGGACGGGTTTCCCTAGAGAAATCCAGAGTGATTTGGGAAAATCCTTCACCAGTGAGTTAACTTCGGAGTTTTTTGAACGCTTTGGAATCAAAGTGACTCACAGTTCGGTTTGTCACCCGCAGAGTCATGTGGTGGAGAGATGGCATTCTTCATTAAAAAGAGTCCTTAAAGTGCTTTGTTTAGAATCAGGAGAAGATTGGGAGAAGAATCTATCAGCGGCACTGTTTGCGTTACGCACAGTGACCCACGAAAGTTTAGGGTTTAGCCCTTCTGAATTGGTTTTAGGGAAGAATCTGAGGACCCCTCAGACTATTGTTTTTGAGAATTGGATGGATTCTGGTGATAGCGATCCAACGGTTGTTGAATACATCTTGGATTTAGTCAACAGACTTAAAAAATGTCAGGATTTGGCTTCCGAGAAACTGCGCGAATGCCAGGAGAAAAAGAAGGTCTGGTATGACAGAAATGCAGTGTCTAGAAATTTTAATGTGGGAGATAAAGTGTTGGTTTTAGCTACTTCTAAGCCCAATAGAATGGCTGTAAATTGGCTGGGGCCAGGAACTGTAACAGGAAAAATTTCGGATACAAATTATTTGATTGATTTACCTGAAAAGAGGGACAAAAGTACCATTTATCATGTAAATCTGATGAAACCATATTACCGCAGGCCGGAACGAGTTAATTTGATTATTCCGGAGGAACCGCAGGAGTCTGAAAGGGACGCAGATATACCTTATCCGGCACCGGATTCGACTCAGTTCGATTTGCGGGAAATTGTGCGGGAAAGTGGGTTAGCGGAGCGCGCTACGGAAAGTCTAATTGATAGCTTCTGTAGAATGTTAAGACAGAATGAAAAGATATTTTCTGCAGATCCGGGTAACACTAAATTAGTGGAGATGGACATAGAGCTCACGAGCGATGCCCAGGTGCGGGCAAGGCCTTACTTAGGTCACGAGATTGGATCGGGTAAAAGATCCCCGGGGGAGGCTAAAATACAAACAATTAAAAATTTCCCTACCCCTTGCACAAAGACTCAAACTACAGCATTTTTAGGAATTGTGGGGTATAGTAGGTACATCCCGAAATATTCTGTTATCGCGGCTCCTCTCACCGACGCGTTAAAAGGGAGGGTTAAAAAAGAGAAAATAGAATGGACGCAAAATTGTCAAACCGCGTTTTAAAATTTAAAGGGAAAGTTAGTAAGTAGACCTGTACTCTATGCTCCAGATTATTCAAAGGAGTTTATTGTCCAATCAGATGCTAGCGAAATTGGGGCAGGTATTGTGTTATCCCAAATGAGTAACGGGGAAGAACATCCCATAGTTTATTTGTCCAGGAAATTTAGTCAGGCTGAGAAAAATTATTGTACGGTAGAGAAAGAGTTAGCGGCTATCATTTTTGGAGTAAAAAAGTTAACTTATTATCTGGATGGCCAGGGATTCCTGATTCAGACAGACCACGATCCTCTCACGTATCTAAAAAAAATGATGGGAACTAATGCGAGGCTAATGCGCTGGGCCTTATGCCTACAACAGTTCAAATTTAGAATAGAGCATAAGCCAGGAAAAGAAAATGGGAACGCCGATGGTCTGAGCCGACTCATCCCTTAGCCTTTTTAAATAAACTACGAAGTTGTAAATATTAATTATCTAGCATATTTTTAATTCCAGTGTTTAGCATTTGTGTTTATGTACTGTTATTTATTATTGTGTTTCCAAGTGAGACAAGGTGGGTGTTATGTGAAAATTGTTCTCGGAAAAAGGTAGTTAAAATTAAGTGATAGGATATTTAAATGTGCCTTGCCTTGCCTTGCCTCATAAAGGGTGTTTGAAGGGAACGAGCTATCCTTGTGGAGCTTTCCTAGTCAAGCCCAGGAAAACTCTTTAGGGGGAAGGAGTTGTCATATCTCCACATTTCCTGCTGCAGGTGTACCCTTTGTCCCCAAGGCTCGGAATGTAGTCGAAATTATTGAACTTTTATGTGGGCAGTGAGAAAATAAGCAAGTTGTCTCCAGCTGAGTAATGTACGAGGATTTAGTGTCATGCCTGAACAATACTGCCTCCCGCGCTTTATGTGGAGGTCACCTTACACAGGTGTTTTTGCTTGCATTTCTCTGGCTAAGTACAGATTTCCTTTGGCTGTGAAATCAGTCAAGGGGAGGCACTATTTTATACCGAATGGGAGAAGGACGCCTTGACCCCTGGATCGAGATTGGGAGAAGTCTGAGGAAGGTGTTTCTATTCCCCCCCCCCCTTGTGAATGTTGACCAGGGAAGGATTTTTTCGCTGCTGGTCGGACAGTTGAGATATAGATCTCTCAGGATTACGTTGGAGAGAGCTCTGCTCTCTCAGATCACTGCTATACCCGATATCGGGGTTTGAAGTCCGGGTGTCCGGCAAACCAACCGCTCTGCAAAGTCAGAGCACTTGTAACCTTCATTTCTCATTAAATTTTTACAATTGTTGAGTTTATGAAATTTAGTCTTGAATATTTAATTCAACTTCTCCAATTTATTGCAAGCCCATCTGCAACTACGCCACAGCAGAGACGATTGGTGACTCAAGTTGGATTTTCCAGTAGAACAACGCATCCATATCCTACGTAAAATCCTCCTAGGAATGTTTTTTGAATAATTGTGTGCACATCGTAGAATGGCCTGCCCTGTTCACTCATCTCAACTCCAGAGAAACTGTGTGGGGTATCCTCAGTAGATCTGTATATGCTAATGGCAGACACTTTAAGTCTGTGGCAGAACTAAAGGCGCCAGCATTAACCCCTTGAGGGGCGGTGGGATATATTTTGTCTCACCTAATTTAAATGAGATTCCCACAAGAAACTTTAATTGAAATTTTATATTTTAACTTTAGTGGCAAAATGTTACAAAACTGCATTTACTTAATTTAAATCAAAGTTTTCGATTTATCAGACTAGAATGCAATATTACAAAGACATTATTGCTTTATTGCCACTGAAGTGGTTAAAGTTTCGAATGTTATTTATGCTACTGTCTTCCAGAGATTAATAAGTAGTATGCCACATCGTATATTCCAAGTCATACAGCTCATATTCAAAATATTAGAATGATTGAGAAAAAGTAACAACTAAAATATTATTTTTCCTTCATTTATTTTTGATACTAAGAAAATGCAATTAAATTTCTTATAAAATAAATCTGGAATGTTTAGATAAAATTTTAACATTTACAAAATATAAAATACAGAAGGTATATTAGGTATATTAGGTATACAGTTTTCTGAAACACAGAAAAATATTAGAATAAAATTTAGATTGGTTCAAAATATTAAAATATTTTATTTACGCAACAAGTTACCTTATAAATGTGAAGTAAATGCTAGTTAATATTTTGTAGCGTCAACTTTGTTTTTCATAACAGAGTAGAATCGATCTTGCGTACTATATACAAAGTATTTACAAACATTTCTATCAATATTATCACAAATAGATTTTATGCGTTCCACTAATTCAGTTTTACTTGAAAAAGGATTTTCTTGTAGTTTTTATTACACACCATAAGTTTTCGTTTTCGATGGGATTAAGATCTGGTGAGTTTGGTGGCCAAGGAAATATCTTAATGTTGCGTTGGCGGAACCAATTCTTAGTTGACACTGAGGTAAGTGTGACGCTAAATTTTGTTGAAAGATGAAATAATCTTCAAATAAATCTTCTGATGATGGAATCATCTAATATTTCAAACTTTCATAATATATCTGAGAGTTAACCAATTCGTAGACTTTTCAGGTTCTTCTGCACTCGTACAACATCAAAAGAAGAAAATAGCAGCAAGTTTTGCGGAAAATTTAAAGCATTCTTTATCAAAAGCTTCTTCCTTCATTCTCCAAACTCGAATACCTTGATTACCATACGCAATGCAAAGCATAGTTTCATCACTAAATAATATATTTTTCCATTCTTCTTCGCTCCATAAACGTTTTGATTTACAGCAATTCAATCTTATACGCTTTTGCTTTGCAGCCATGAGAGGTTTTGTTTTCGATACACGAGATTCAAACTTAAATTTATGGAGACTAGTTGTCGATGTAGTTGTCGATGTAGAAACTTCAACTCCCTCTTCCTACCATTTTCGGTGAAAGAATCGCACACTTTTAAAACGGTGTTTCTTAACTACACTCTAAATAAAAAGGAGTGAATAGTCACTCCAGAATAGTGAATACTCACTCTATCGCAGACTCAAAATATGCCGAACCTCTTTAGAGTGACTATTCACTTTGGGCAAAAGTGGAATCATTGACTCTTTGAAAGAGTGAATACTCACTCCTAGGAAGTGAATATTCACTCTACACAGGGGTCAATAATCACTATTTCTGAGGAGTGACTATTCACTTTTGCTAAAGGAGTGCGTTTTTTCACTCCTAGTAGTGTGAGTAGTCAAACTTTTTCATAGGAGTGAATGCTCTTTTTTTTTTTTAATGAATTCCCTTTTTTATTGCTGTTATGGGCATTTTAAAAGAATCGTGTCTTTTAGAAAATACAATGAAAATAAATACAAACGTGGTAAAGATTGGAATAAAATACTTTATTGACAATATTTATTTAATTCAAAGTATGTAACATTAATTGAACTTTTTAAAGGAAAACGTAATTAAAGTTACACATGAATTAGATTATTGACAGAAATAAACTATTTTATTCCAATCTTTCTCCTTGTGTTTGCTTTCATTGGTAGTCCCATAAATATATGATAGTTTTAAAATGCCCATAAGCACAAGTTATTAAACAGTTTTAAAATATTAAACATACATTTTTTTTTCAGATATACCCATTAAGTTTTACATATTATTTAAATAAATCCATAATGCACGTTATCTATGTTTTTTTTTATGTGTAATTAAAATCTTATTTCTGAAAAATATATTATGACGACTTGTATTAATATACAAGTCGTATTTATAAAATGACATGGTAAGTCATATTTAATTTCAATTTTTTATTCCCGTATATAGAGTAGATGTGCATGTAGTACCTGCCGGCGAAGACACTCACGAGCTAATGCTAATCCTATGGGGAGAGATTTTTCTAATATCTCGTTTGCATTTTGACATTTTATTTATTTATTTATTTTACATTGAATAGCTGAAGTTCGGCCCTATATCGCATCTTTTTTTACTTTTTCGATTTCGGTCGCAGATATTTTTATAAAGTTTCTTTTACTCTCAAAACCGGTACCAAAAATGAAAGTGTTATTTAAAAAATATCTGCAAACAAAATTGAAAAAGTAAAAATAAACAAATATTTAAGAGAAAATGTGTTTTTGTTCATGAGCGGTTTGATTGCCAGATTATAAAATAGGCAAAACATCGTTAGATTCAATTTTAATAAATAATAATAAAATGAAGAAGATATTGAAATTTTATAAATCACATTAATATAACTTAAAAACAACTATTTATAAAAATTTTGGTACCATTACATTTTGGTAAGTGCAATTTAAAAATTAAAATTGATTACTTAAGTTTTTAATTAAATCAAAATATTTTATGCAATATAAACATTACCGTAATTGCTTTTTTAACAGTGTCTATATGAGGTGTACGTTACTGGAAAATCACTACTTAAGTATTCCAGTAATGGACACTCCTCTCAAAACCTTAAAAATTAATGAAATTTTATAAACGACATTAAATACATAAAATTCAAAGCTTTCTTCAACTACAAAAACAAAAAATTGCAAATTTTGCAATAAAATAAGGAGTACATAAATTTATTAAATGAAGCCAGCTCTTAGTATTATTTTCAATGAAAACACGATTTTCAATGAAAAACAGTGAAACTTAAAAACATTATTTTGTGCTTCCTGATTGGTTTAATTAAGAGTGTCAACAAAAGTGCTAAATTATAAAATATGCAAGGGCGAGTTACGAAAAAAAAAAAAAAATAAATAAATAAATAAAAGCTAAATTTTTATTAGTTTTTTTATAAACCAAAAACATTCAGGTGTGTACATTACTGTTACATCTACCCTATAGTATTCTATAAATGTGAGTTAATGTTTTATAAAAGTATACTCATGTACGAAAAAGAAAACATAAAATACAAGAAATGACTACATATGTATTATTCTTACTATTGGAAAAACAATTTTAATGAGTTATTTATCTCTAATAAATAAATTTCATCTTATGTAAGTCATACTGCAAACTTTTAAAATTACTAAAGCCATTCATTTATAAACATCAAGGATAAAACACAAATCTTTGCGTCAGCGATTTTTTTTCCCTCCACGCACATAAAGATAGCAGAAGCAAACAGCTTCCTGTTAACGTAAAACTTTAACTCAACATTCTAGAAGTTACATTCGGAAAATAAAAAGTTGAAATTAAAATTGACTTACCGGTTTTTTATTTTAAATATTATCCGTTGTTTGATGAATAATAATCCTTTGTTTGATAAATAAGATATGTGCAGTGCAACATCTTCGTCACTGAGTATTAATGGAGTATTATTGCTTTTTACTGAATTATTTGTTCTCCATTTTGACTCCAGATCAAGAAACTTAATCTATGTGGATTATTTTGAATCATAAGATATCGGAGTATATCCAAGATCAAAATTTAAACTACTTTTTAGTATTAATAATACAAATTAAAGATCCACATTTGCAGACCGAGAAAACGAAAGTGAGACACATAACGGACACGATAAAATGGTGGAAACATTTTTATCATCACAACTGAGAAGACGATTTCTGATTGACTGATGCGTAATACATATCTAAGTCACTTTATAAGAGTGACCGTTGACTCTATCGAAGGAGTGACACTCATTTTTGAAAACGAGTGCGTTTTAATAGCAAATAAGCGTAATTTTATAGGTTATATTATAAAATGTAATTTTTGAAAAGTAAGAATTGACATATTTTGGTACTTTTCATTGTTTTACTCCATATATTGGTTCAAAGTTGAGCGGGGATTTTTTTTTTCAAGTGTATAATGCCGGGCTTTCACTCTCGTTAACGGAGTGAGATTTTTCACTCTCGACCATGGAGTGAGATATTTCACTCTCGACAACGGAGTGAGATATTGCACTCCTTTTTAAGGAGTCGGAAATTCCACTCTTTAAAGAGTGTATTTGTGTAAAGTTCACTCTAAAAAGAGTGAAAATGCAAATCACTCCTACAAAAAGTGAGCTTTTCACTCCTCCCAGTTTTAGAGTGTATACGCTTCAGTTTCTGTAATATCTAGAAGATTTTTTTTTTGTTTTCGGCCACCATTTCGGCGATTATTTTGAAATTCTCCATTTTTTTAATATTATGTTAGTATTTTACTAACGCTTGATTGCGAACAATGTAAAAAATTCGCTATATAGCATTGTTTTTACCATGCCGATACAAAGCATCCATACGAAGTGTAATAGATTCAGGAATATCACTCACACGACCCATTTTAACCCTTAACTGCTCTTAGCGGTCTCACAGACCACTGCTCATAATGCATAATTATCTCTAGTAGGGACTGAAGTAGGTATACCTACTTCATATGTGATTTACTTGGAATTTTTTCCTTTAATGGGTTATATTTCCAATTTTGTGAACAAATTTGTAACGGGGCTAGTAGGCACATTGAACACGGGGCAAGTTGGCTCAATCAGTCAACTCACACCTAACAATGTTTCGTAATACATTTTGCTGTTTTATCCCGTTTTATAAATTTAATTTACTTTTTTACAAAAAACATGAATAATTACCAAAGAAAAGGTGAATAGGTTAACACCCCGATGAATATTATAAGAAATGATGTGGAAGTTATATTAATTAACGGACGATCTATTAGGCAAACTATTAAAGCTTTTAATATTTTATTAAGTTTGACCCGATATTACCAAATTATAAAGAATAAAGTTTAACCACTTAGCTGATTTGGCAGTACGTTGTACGGGAAAGAGTTTGCTTGATCCATCACTTAAAGCTTCTTAACAACACTAAATTTTTTAATAAAATTTTATACTTTTTAAAGGCAGAAATGTTTTGAATATTTTAGCTTAAAAAATGTGGCATTTATTCCATATTTTTTATTTATTGTACGTAAAAAAAGAATCAGTTTAGTGGTTAAACGAGAGATTATGTTCATAACTCACCCATGACAGGCTAGAAACTAAATGTTCAAAATATTCAGTATCAATTTTATAGGCTTTATCTCCAGCAGTCACTGGACCTCCTGTGGTTTCACTTTAGGATGTTGGGTAATTATATCGTGAGTATCTTAGATTAATAAAAAACAGAATCACGAAAGAAAATAGGGAGAAAAATAGCCGTAGGTAAAACGGAATGCCATGTGAATATTGGCAGATTCATCAAATCTAAAGGCATTGAAAAGGAAAAGTAAGCTTTAGAGACGAAAAATGACGAAGTACAAAAAAGAAGACAAAAATGCAACAGAAAAAGATGGCCAACACATTTTGAGCATAATAAGTGTAGTCAAACACAAAGTGATTCAACGTAAATGTCTTATATGAGCTTCAATTAACTTTTTATGAAGTGTGAGCCAACTTATCCTTTACGTATAGGCAACTTGCTCCACGATGGGATAGGTTGGCACACATTTTCTCAGTTATTTTAAACTTCCACTAACCATAAACTACAAAAGCTAAAAACTTTGAATTCCAGGTATTTATAGTCAAATGTCTGTGCTTTAAATGTGCAATGAAATTTTGTTAAAAAAAATTTAGATTAAAAATTAATAAGAAAAAACTTTGCCTATTAGACCTGGTCTCCCCTGTACATTAGAAATTATATATTTTTTTAATTAAAAGCATTAATTGTTACAATAAATATTACAGTAGTTCTGAGTCGAATTCACATAAAAAATTGTATTATGTAAATCAATTATTTTAATTCTTTCATCAAAGTTAACAAAAAACATGTCTTCTCTTCTCCTATTTATTGTTATTTTAATTATTCGATTAAATTATAGTTGAAGAAAAGTAATGCTTTTTGCGAGACAAGTTTTGAATTATGCATAAACATTGCATTAATAATAATAGCTTTCAATAGTTACAAAGATATCAAAACTCGAATACAAAGATAAAGTATTGGTATGTGTTTTTCAAATGTAGCAGTGGAAAAAACTTTCACATATGTTTTTTTTTTTTTTTTTTTTTTTTTTTAGTATTATGCAGTTTTATTTAATTTTGCGAATGTTTTTTTTCTCTTTTTCAGCATATATATCGGATAATACAAACAGCATTTCTGATTAGAAATTCAAGAAACATTCAAACGTGCTAAAACTTCTTAATTTGATTTCTCTAACAGTTATCAGTTTAATATTCAAATAGAAACAACACAATATTTTTATGTATATTAAGAGTGAAAATCAGTTGATGTCATTTAATGGTATGCTAGGTTGTCATATGAATCTTAAGCTTCAAACTCATTGATATGAAACCCAAAAAACAGGTTTTAGATGAAGCGTTTCTCAGCAAGAATTAAAAGAGAAATCATCTTTTTTTTTAATTACCTATTGTCATAGGTTTAAGAAATGTTATGGAGTTCTTTCTTTAGATTGAGATATTTCCTTTATAATGTTGTGTAATTTTAGGCGTAGGATAATATGAAAGATTAAGAATGATGTAGAAATCTGAAAATACCATATATATATCTTAAAATGTAAATCGTTTCACAGTCGAAAACTAATTACAAAAGAATAATAAATAATGGAAAATAAAGCATGTTTATTTCTTTAAAACTTGCATTTCAGCTTTGATTTCCTTCACATGAAAAGTTATAGATTGAACGTATTCTGAAAGAACATTTGGGTAAGAAATAGGTTAATACTGTTTCGATGTATAAATTGTTAATTTTATGTATCTTTTTTTTTTTTTTTTTTTTTTTTTTTTTTTTTTTTAATTATAAGATTAATTCAGCCATTACTATATGCAAAATTGGGTACTCCTACATCTAATTAGGATTTATAAATTATGTATTTTGTTTTGTTTTATGTTTGACTTTTGTCTGATATGCTATAAAATGCAGGTAGTGGTTTATTTTATAAGTTTTTGCAAGGTGTATAACATTTCACCTGCAGTTAAAATTTTGAATGTACAGTTCATTAATGAATCACTTAATAATTATGCTACATTGTGCTTTATTATTTTGTGTTTATTTTTACTATTAAGAAATACGAATTGATGTTATTACAAAATTTGACTGAGATAGATAAAAAAATTTTAATAGCAGAAATAAATATCAAAATATAGATAATATGCATGTTTGTAAACAAACTGGCTTTTTCGCGACAGCTCAACTTGTGGTGGGCAAAAATTCGAATTAAATTGCATTAGAAAATTCTAAACTAAATGTAATTTTCACGTCGATATAATAAATTTCATTTTATTGTGTTATACGCAGGAAATAATACGTTATAAATTACTAACTCTCCAAGAATTATTATTTTTGCCCACCACAAGTTGAGAAGTACATCTTTTTTCGGCTGCGTGACGTCACATTGTCCGACTACTCGTTTAGTTGCCGCTGATCGTTTAAGAAAGATTGACATAAGTCGTATAATTTACCCAGGGGTAGTCGGTACGTAAGGAAAAGGAAATACAAACACTGAATTAATTGCAGAGACCACATTATTAGGAAATCAAGCCAATATTTATTTCGCTAAGCGCAATTAACATAGAGTGATATAAGATACAGAAGGATTCTAAGTTAAGAAGAAGAATCATAATCTAAGTCTAGTTCATTTCAAAACATCATCGTACGTTGCATGGGAAGCCTTTAATTTCCATCATCGGTTAACTAGGATCTGAATCTCCAGAAAAGGGAACTCCAATTCGCGCTGCTGCTCACACTTTCAAAATCCGAACTCCAACTCCTAACTCCCTCTCATCTTACCCTTTTTCTTACTCTTTCCCCCTTTTGCTCATTTTCATTATGCACCCCCTTGAAATCCTTCAAATCCAATCCTCTGCGAATAGCAATATTATTGGGTACATTAATACAATATGTTATCCTCCATTCGCTCGATTTCTGTTTTCTTGACCACCCCTTTTTTTTTTCTTTCCTTGAGAGCCCCCCAAAAAAGGGTATAACAGCTGACTCTAACTGAGGCTTTCCGCTCGAATTCCAGGCGCAAGCCCTTCGTCGCACCTCAAAATTCCTACTATTCATGCTCACCTGAAACCATCTCAGGCCCCTTCTTTTTTTTTGAATGCCATCTTTCTCATACTTACCAAGGGGGGCGAGGGGCTTTGCTTTTATTATATAATTCGACATTTCTTTTCGTTAAAAATGTTTTATAACATTAGCTTTTTTTTCCTCTGCATAGCATTGCATTTTTACCTTAGCCATTTAACTTTTACTGATCAGGTGCACGAACACCTGAGATGCACACCTGAGATTCTTCTAATTCAGCTACTTGAAATCCCGGCGATTTATTACTTTTTTTTATTTAAGGGTTGGAACCCCTTTATGAGTGGGTCTGGTCTGCATTCTATCTCCCTTTCTGCATTGTATAAATCAAGTAGTCAGCTCCCCGACAAATACACGAGATGCTCCAGAAAGAAAAAAAAACTGAGGAAAAAAAAAGAAAATGTCCTAAGGTCCGCGGTTTAGCTATCCAAGGCATTCCCTTTTTCCAGTTTTTTTATAAACAAAGGAAGTAATAATGATGAATGTACATAAAATACAAAATAAAAGGAGAAAGCGAAAATAAATAAATTTACATAATAATGATATGTTAATAATACCATTCTATCCTGTAAAAAAAATGTTGAATCATGATGCTGCAATATATAGCATTAATAATACTAGTACATATAAATATTATTGATACAATTGATTGAAAAAGAGCAAAATATAATAAATTTACAAAATAATGAAATATTAATTATACCATACATTCCCATGAATGAAAGTTAAACATAATTGTGTAATACATAGTGTTAAATACATTTAAATTGCCTAAAACTAAAGCAAATGAAGAGAAAAAAAATCTGATAATTGCATATAATTGGTTCTAAACAGGAAATAAATTAGAAACCTCGAAAAATAACAATCTGGGAAGTTTCAAAAGTAGAATATCAGATTAATTCTGCGGTTATGGCAGAACAAATAAATGAATCTTTTTTTTTTTTTTTTTTAAATATGAATATTTATATATAGATATACCGCCTGTATATAGATATACTTCCTGTATATAGATATACTTCCTGTTTAGTGTATATGCAATCATCGTGATTTACAACAGCAGGTTATAATTGTAGCCATTGTAGTTATAATTAGACAAATGATGAATAGACTGGATCCTAAGATTTTTAAAAGGTACAGTGGGGTATGAACGTTCGGAATTTTGAGCCAGTCCCATGCTGAAGAGGATGTCTGAGCACTTTGTATTTGTGTATAATTGAGATTTAACTGCAAAAGTTCTACGGAGGGTTCATCTAAGCACATGCGGAAAGTTTTGCACTGCATGAGAGTTGCAGATTTTAGACAGAGTTTTTCCGAAACACATTTTTGTTCGGCATGAAATCTAATTGTGAGAGTTTCAGTTTCCGTGTTAAGAAATATAGCTTTGGTGTGCACACTGGTCTGCTGAAAGTGTACCGAGACAACACCTGGCTGGCACGAACTATGAGCTCGAAAAGACATGCGGGCAAGGATAGGACATCTGTAGCAACCACTGGTGGTTATGCTGTTGTCTGCTATTCGTGGGCAGACATTTGACATATGTAAAGCCAACTTAAAATTAGAGGAATGCAGTTGAATCCGAACTGCTGATGATAATAGTAGAGTGGATTGCAGCTTGTCCTCATTAATTTTAAATAGATGTATATCTCTCTGCAGTGGGAGGGCATATTCATCAGTTGATTGCATTCGCGTAATCGGATCCGGAGCATGAATGCATCTGAGATTATCCTCAAAATAATCACATGTCGAAATACGAGGATCAAATATAAAGTCAGTCGTAAAAGAACTATTCGCTTGCACTGCACCTATCGTGTTAGCCTTTGGGAAATTTCTGTCAGATGCTGGAATAAGAAATGCTTGTGACGGACGAGCAACCCTTTGCACTAATTTTTCTTGTAAGTGAATTTGGTGTTGATCATACGCACCCAAAATTGTTATTTTTATTCCATGATCCGTGATAGCAGAGTCAGTCACTAATATTCTGGAGACTGTGTTGTTTTCAACGTGTTCGACTGATATTTGATATTGACAGGTGTGACTCTTAATTTGGGAGACTTTATAACTATTTAACAAATCTGGTTCATACCAAACACGGAAAAAATGACATGAAGCTCTGTGTAGAAGCGCACAACCGGAGGCTATACCTGGCAAACAACTGGAAATTCCTGGGAATTCCCTGCTCTCAGCTGTTTCTGCTTCAAATCTCAACCCTTCTTTACCTAATTTGTTCTTTTTGCAGTGAACTCCCTTTCCACAAAACCTGTTATATATGCACGATATTTGGCTTATCTGTTTACTTTTTACTGGGATGGTGAAATATAATCTCTGTTTTTGAAAAGTACAGAGTACTGCTTCCAGTTTGACTTTCAATGAGAAAAGGTGATTATCTTTGCCATAAGTAAACCATAAACACGTTTCGGCGGATATTGTTTGTAAGGAAAATTCAGCCGTTGAGAAAATTTTACATGTCCTCGTTCCATCGTGAAGTGTTGTGCATGAACGTAAATCCGATTTAATAATAGCATGGGTGTTACAGTCTGCATGGATCACAGAAATATTACAAATGATCATTAGGATTACAACAGTTAGAATGTTAATGTGACCTCGCATTGCTGCTTGTCTCTCTAAGATTTGGTTTCCTTGATGTGCGATTTCACGAAATGTATTTCCAATTAAGGTGCCTAGCAGTAGAGAACATTTCACTATGACTTTCATAATGCGTAATATACCCCAAATAAAAAGTATGGATGATTGAATGATGAATTTTAAAGTTTTTATGATGAACTTGAGGCTTGCTATCACTAGGAAAATGAAAATTAAGGTTAAAGTGTAAAGCGTGATTTTAATTATGAGGGGATAGCATTGGAAGTGTTTAAAAACTTCTTTACACAGAAAACATTGCCTTATCTGGCACACTGGTTTACCGTTGACGTGTATAATGCCTGAAACAGTGTGACCATTTGGGTGTATATAAATTACTTGTATTTCATTTTTATATGCAAGGTATTCAAAAGGTATGATCACCATTTTGTCCGTGGGGATTGTCAACACATTTTCAAAATCTGCACTCCTTAAAATCAGACGACCTTGATTCGGAAAAAACAGTATCGGATCTTCAAATGTTATATTAAGATTTTTGTTGGAAAAAACTGCCTTTTCGCCTTCTAGCAATCTGCGTTTTGCTCTCCTCAAAGGCTCTACTTTTTTATCGAAGAAGCATACCTTAAAAATCACAATGTCTGGATCGTGAATTGAATCTTCAGCCATAATTGCTGTTAATTGTATTTTGTTATATGTGAATACACATTTGAAATCACTATTACTAGTGCAGTTGCGTATTCGGTAGAAATCGGTTGCACCGATACACCCATTTTCTCCGCAGTCACAAGGTAGTCCTTGTTTATTGAGGCAAGTGTACACGGTGGATAAGGTGTCTTTATCAGTTTTAATTTCATGGAGAATAAAGTCCTGTGGTTCGATGAGAGCAAAGTTTTTGTCGATTATGAATGTGCGATCCGTAATGATGCATTGATCGCAATTGTGAATGTGGCAGGCATTTGGTGGAATATCAATTTTATTCCAAAGTTGTTTAGAAATAGGACTGCATACGAAGTCGTTATGAAATTTACACCAAACACCAGTATTATGGCGGTTCCTCGCCTGACAAACTTGAATCACTCCCAGCAAAAAGAAAACTAAAAGAAAAGGAAAGTGGGCTTTACCAAGGTATTCCGAGGAATTAAAGCATTTAATTAAATAGATTTAATTGAAATAAAATCTATCATAATAAGATTTTGTGCTCTCCTTTATTTATTTATTTGTTTATACTTTATAATTAATTGATTTTTTTTCAATATATATATTTCTTATACATATTCTATATCTATATATACACATTTTAGTGTAAAATAATTTCAAGTTAATTAGGTTCTTTTCTGCTAGAACGACGCTCTTAACTGATCATGCAAAATATTTGAACATAAATAACGTTATTGTTCATAGTGATATTACCTATGTGCCATTTTTATATTTCTTTTCGGAAGTCAACATAAGGGGAAATTACATTCTTTCTTTCCTTTTTTTTTTTTTTTTTTTTTTTTTTTTTTTTTTTTTTTGTACGTTATTATGATTATTTTTATTTATTTATTTATTTGTTTATTTATTTTTTTAACATTAATATTTGTTAATTCAAAAGATAATTTATAGGGTTACACTAAAATGCATTTAATTAAGATTAATTGTTTAAATGAATTTTCGATCAGTTGCAATAATAAGACAACCGTCTATGATTGGCCATGTCACAGAGGTGCAAATAACATACAGCTGAGAGAAAAATCCTTTTAATATGCGTAGAAAATATTACTTTAAGCTGAGGAAATAAATTAAGATAAGAAAATGAAATAAGAAGTAAGAAATAAATAGATCATTATTTTAACAATTTTGTTGAAGTAAGGAAATTAAATAAGGTAACATAAGTTGAAATCTGAAAATTCGATAGTGTAATATTAATATTAGTTGCTTATGCATTTGTTATATGTATAGATAAGTTTTTTTTTTTTTTTTGAAATATATATTGCATACAATGAATGCACCACATTCTCTTAAATATGGTTCATCCTACCATTCTTTTCTAAGAGAACAAGCATATTGCGCTTATCTGAAACCTAATATTATCTTATACAGTAAATCAAGGACGCATTAAGAATGCATTTATATGTATTTTGATAAAATATATAAGTATTTGTGAAGCGCACAAAATCATGTAATATATATATATTTTTTTCTTTTTTTTAACAATTAGATTTAAACTAAGTAATAAAATGTACAATTTGAAATTGATTACAACTTTAATTCCATTTGTATTTTAAATAGTCAAGATGATTCTTATCCTGAATCAATATACACTTTGATAAAATATATGAGTATTTGTGAAGCGTGTCAAATTATGTAAACAAAAGTGTCTTTTCCTTCCCCCCCCTTTTTTTTGAACAAAATAGCTTTAAACTAAATCATAAAATGTACAAAATTGGAAATTGAATAAAACCTTAATTCAATTTGTACTTTAAATAGTCACAAAATTTTATCCTTCATTAATATGCATTTTGATAAAATATATATAAGTATTTGTGAAGCGTGTAAAATTATGTAATAAAATTTCTTTCCCTTCCTTTTTTTTTTTTTTTTTTTGAGCAAAATAGATTTAAACTAACTCAAAAAAATGTACAAAATTGGAAATTGAATAAAACCTTAATTCAGTTTGTACTTTAAATAGTCACAAAAATTTTATCCTGCATTAATATGCATTTTGATAAAATATATATAAGTATTTGTGAAGCACATAAAATTATGTAATAAAAATTTACAAGGCTTGCACACAGCATATATAAAATTACATTAAGGTAAGGAATGTAAACAGTTATTTAATTTATAACAGAAGAAGAAGAATTACTCAGATTTCATTGCTCTGTCATCTGTAATGCCCAATCCAAAAAACGCGTAGGATTATAACGATGTGGTTGTATATCACGTAATTCATATGGAGATCTATTCAAATGATTCGTTTCACTGCTTGGCACACCAGTGTCATAAATTATTGTCTCCGCTGAGTCATTAGAGTTTTCTAACACGTCGGATGGGGTGTCATTTTGAAAGGTTGGGGGTGAGGCGCATAATTCTTCAAGTAATTCGTTATCCAACGATTGACCAGTGTGGGTACGAGAACAATTTGTTTTAGTGCCTGGGGATTCATGCGGGTATAAAATTTCTGAATAGTCGCTATCATCAAAGACTGCTTGTGGTATGTTTTTGTATGCATTTCGTTGTTGTGTTGGGGGATTTCTTTTATTGTTGTCTGCAGTTAAAGCGTGGAACAAGCTAAGTTTGGGATCTCTTTGTGTATAAGAAATCAGTCTTTCACAATGAATTTTAAATTGGGGCTTAGTGGGATCGTTCGCATCAACGATTGTATAGTTTACTTTGTTATGTTTTTTTACAATTCTATATGGTCCAATATTGCTTCTTCGTTTGGTTGTGCTTTTAAAGCGATCACAGTCTTTGTTGTGTAGGTAAGCTAATTGCCCGGGGTAAAAATCTCGATATCTAGCCCTGGAATGCTGATAAATTTCTCTTTTTTCAGCAGCCTTTTGTAGGCATTCAATGACTTTCTCGTTAGTATATTGAAGCTGTGATGCTTTGTGTTTGACGAAATCTTGGTGAGAAACGTGTTTCCTACTACGAGGTTCATCTAATATATCATTTGGTAAAAGAGGTTCGTAAGAAAGTTGTAAATAAGCGGGTTTTAACTGAATCGTAGAATGTAACGTGTTGTTATAAATTAGAGCATAATAATCCGTAAATTCATCCCACTGAGCCGTTTCTTGGGCAAATATAGCTAGTGATTTCTTAATATTCGAATTTAATTTTTCTGATGAACCATTTGACTGCGGCCTCTGAGCAGTTGTTTTCAAGTTCTTTACCCCAAATATTTTACACAGCTCTGTGAAAGTTTCACTCGTGAAACAAGATGCCCTGTCTGTGAGGTAATAATTAAACAAACCAAAAGTACCGATATAGTCCATTAAGCATTGCACAGAATATTTAGTATTTGCTTGTGGTACTGGATATAATTTTATGAATTTGGAGAAGTGGTTAAAAAACGTTAATATATAACGATTTCCTTTGTCAGTAGTATTAAAAGGGCCAACGTAATCGGCTGAAATGAATTGATTCACGCCTGTGGGTATAAAATGTCTCTGAATTGGGACTGGTGGTAGTTTTTTGATTGATTTATATGACATACATTCTTTACATGTTTTGACAAAATGTTTCGTATCTTTAAATAAATTTTCCCAAAAATATTTCTCACGAGTTGCATTGTAAGTTTTAAAGAATCCGAAATGAGAAATATGTTTAGCAGTGAGTATATGGGGTTTGTAGACGTCTGGTATTAGTATTTTCTGCACTTCAGTATTTTTTTTTTATGGTGGGAATAAAAGCTTTGTGCATAAGCAGGTCATCTTTTAAAAAATAATTAGCATATTTGTGGTTGTCTGTATTTTGACTATTTTTTAAATATGAAATGATAACCGAAAGCTTCTCGTCTTCAAGTTGTGCTTTCTGCACTTCTGATAATGTAGGGAGATCAATTTGAATCGAATTTATTGCATAATTATTTAAAGTAGCGGTAGGTTCTAAGTTGGTTTTTTGAACATATATTAAAATATAAGCATTCTGATTGAGTACTGTGTCTAATGTTACAGTTCGAACTTCGGAGTCATTCATTTCATACCAGGTATTTTGTAGGTCTTTAACATAGCTAAAATAATGGCCTTTGTCCGTATCATCACCAGCGTGAATAATGACAGCCGCTAGCGCATAATTTATGGGTTCATTGTTTGTTCCTTTTGTGGTAAAAGGTTTCAAATTCAAAATTTCTGGATAGGAAATATGTTTGGTTAATTTCGTTGTGTTGTGGGACGCGAATTTAAATCTTTTTAAGTGACAAGTTAGTATCTGGGGATGATTCAAAATGGACATTGTTTTTGTCGCTTTAGTGTATTCTTTGCAATTAAAGCACCTATAATTATCCTTAAGGTCTTCTGTTTGAGTGAAATATTCAAGAGCATGTTCCAGTGTATGTGTACTGTGCGTAATATCTAAAGAAATGTCCATAAAAGGGTCGAATGTCATGCTTGATTTTCCGCATGTTTTGCATTTTATTTCGCTCTGAAAATTGCCCTCAAATATTTGTCTAATTGGATTTTTGATATTTTCCAGACAATTAAATGTTTGTGCACTTGTATGATGTGCAGCAGAAGATTCCAAGCTGTTTATTGTCTGACGAAGAAAATCATGCGAGTCCTGTTGTACATTCTCTCGAAAATGATTTCCAATTTTATTTAAATTTCGATAAAATTCTGTAGGTTCAACTAATGCGGCCGAACTATCAAATACTGATTCCAAATGTTTATTTAACATGCAGACCATGCACTTCTCAGGGTTAGTACACACAAACTTAATTTTTGATAAATATGCAATTAAAGGGGGTAAATAAGAAATGCTTTGCAAAACAGCATTCATATAACATGAATTTCCTAAATTCGCTAGACCGGCAATGTTTGCCTGCTTATAAATCATTTCATTGTTCCTATTCGTATTCAAATTGGAATTAGGTATTTTATTGTCTGAAATCGTATTTGAAATTGTATTTAACACTTTACCTTTTAGGTTGCTTTTGTTTTTTGTGTCAGTGACGTTTGATTGAATTGTTCGCTTAGTTTGTGAATTTGTGTCAGGTAGAGATATATTTTTTGACTTGTTTTTAGGATCCTCGAAGAAATCTCGTGACAATGTATCCGCGATTATGTTTTCTCCTGACTTAATATGCTCAAATGTATAATTGTAAGTTTCCAATTTAGCAAACCATCTAGCTATTCTATCCCCCGGATTGTCAAGGGTTTTCAATTCAGTTACGGATTTATTATCACATCTGATTATGGAATGTCGGCCATATAGGTAATGTTTGAAGGCATTTAGTCCCTCGATAACCGCGAGCATTTCTTTCTCTCTTATTGTATATCTTCGCTGTGTGTCATTAAGTTTCTTTGAATAGTAAGCTATGGGTCGAAGAATCCCCGCTTCGTCTTTTTGTTGCAGCACACCTGATAAGGCAAAATGCGAGCTATCCGTTGTCAATACGAATGTTTTGTCAAAGTCTGGGTGAGCTAAAATAGGGGGGTTGGATAATGTCTCTTTCAATAGGTCAAACGCGCTTTGAGCTTCAATTGTCCATTTAAATTTACTGTTCCGTTTTGTCAGATCTGTTAACGGAGCTGAGATTGCTGAAAAATTTTCTATAAATTTTCTATAATAGGCTGCCATACCTAAAAATCTTCGGACCTTTTTAACAGTATTAGGAGGTGGAAAATCTTTTCTTTTGATTGTGTTATCAGCTATAGGCTTTATCCCATATCGGTTTATTCGGTGACCTAAAAATGTGATTTCCGGTTGAATGAACGTACATTTTTCCGGATTTAAAGTTATCCCAAATAATCTAAATCTCTCAAATAATTGTCTTAATTCGTGTAACATTTGATCTATATTTGTCGCTGGGACGCAAAAGTCATCCAAAAAATTAGCAATATGTAGGTGTGATATAGGACCTAAAATTTGGTCAGCCAGTTGTGAAAATGTTTCAGATGCCATACTAATCCCTTGAGGAAGGCATACATATTTGAAATTGCCATTCTGGGTGCTAAAAGTTGTCATATCGCGATCTCCGGGTCGTAAAGGTACTTGCCAGAAACTTGCATGTAAATCTAGAGTTGTAAAAATTTGATTACCTCTTAATTTGTCTAACAAATGTTGAATAATTAGCAATTTATATCTCGGGTATTTTAATTTTGCGTTTAATCCGCGATAATCTACTACCAATCTGTATTTTTGTTTGAGGGGGTCGCCAGAAAGATTTTTCTTTTTTATTATTAATAATGGGGCACTTGCGTGTGAATTAGATCTCTCTATAATATTGGCTTCTTCTAATTCAATTAATTGCCGGGTGATTTCTTCCTCTAATGCTTGTGGAAATGCGTGAACGATAAAATTTATCATTTTACATAATTTAATATTCAACTCTATGGAGCTACCCATAAAAAAATCCGATAGAATTTCGTGGAAATTCAGAAAGTTATTGTGGATAGGAGTGAACTGATTTTCAGTTGGTCTCTGAAAGCAGTTGAATGACGTCAGATTTTACGCAAATTGCCAAATCTCCATTTACGTTTTATACTGGTGATTTACTTCTTTTCTTAGATAATTACCAGAACGAACCTATTTCAGGATAAAAATAATTATAAAAAATCGAAGCATTTGTGTCAAATCTACCCGTTGATACATAATTGATAATGGCTCTTATGCAAATGCCGATATCTGCGATCCTGAAATACGTCAAGTTCTCCACTGTTAAATGTGGTGTCGAAAACAGCACTGACATCAGTCGCATGCATGATGCCAAGAAGAACAGAGCTCTCTGATTTTGAGAAAGGTGTGATCATCGGGTACCACCGAAATGGCCGATCTTTAATCGACATATCTAGCGAGCTTAATTACCCCAAAACGACTGTGGCTTATGTGATTAGAAAATGAAGCTGAATGGTGATTGTCAGAATGTGGCCAGAGTAGGCAGACTGACGAAACTGGGAGATAGAGACCGACGGGTTCTGTCTAGAGAAATTCGGAAGAACCGCAACCAACCAATGTTACACATACGCCAAGAATTTCAACAAGCTTCAGGATGTGTTGTTTCCATGAATACCATCCGTAAGGAAGCTCATCTGCTTAATTTTTATGGTCGTGCTGCCGCCCATAAGCCTTTATCACCAAGTCCAACCGCGCAGCTCGGTTAAGTTGGTGCAAAACACGCCAGCAATGGACTGTACAGTAGGGTGGAGCGAAAAAAATTTTTTTTTGAAAATCAAAAACGGGTAGGTGCCAAAAGTTGCCTTTATACTAGTACATCAACTGTCTGAAATTTTACCGCTGAAAAAAAATGGCTCGAGTCTGCGCTTTTCCTCCAAAAATCAAAATTTTGGGTAAAATTTGTCATTTTTTGACATTTTTTCAAAAAAATTAAAAAATTCCTACAGAGCTGGTTAGTATTTAAAAGTGTTGCTTAGACCTTTATATTTATCTGCTTAGCATATTTAAACTATAAAACAATATGTTTATTCCCTATAGCTGGAGCAAAACAGGCAACTTTTAGTAAGAAAACAGCATTACCATTCTATTGGGTCATACAACGAATTGTTGTTTTTAATACAGCTCTTGTTTTCAAAACTACCTTGGACATGCGTCGTGGAGGTGGCTATATTTTCTATACCACCCGGCCCAACTATTCGATCATCTTAGTACAGTGTTTTATTTATACATTGATTTGTGATTTTCTTTATAAAAATTTGGCATGTTTTCGATGCTTCTACCTTGTTCATCTGTTCTTTGCATCCACATGCTGCTGTAACTATCTTCAGGTACATTTTTACTGTTTATACAAAAAAATTACAAGCAGAGTAATGCACGGGAATCTATTAAAGGGATCTATTCGGCCATCTATTATATTTATCAAACTTACATTCAGTTGATGAATAGTGATTGGAAGTTCTGTTACCACAACATTTTTTCAGTCAATTGTATTTTTTTTACGTAATGATTTGCTTCAAAGATGATTTCAGATATTTCAACTATAAGTATGCCATCATTTATTCTACTTTTGCATTTTTTATACGTTGAGAAGCGAGCTGTTTAATGTGATGGTGATCGTCAGCGAGAATTGCAATGAAAATTTGTTCTCCATGTGTAAAGCAACCGCTGTTGTAAATAACGTTTTTTTGCATTAGTTTTATGCCGTTTTCTAAGTGTTTTGGTATCCAGGTAATTTTCTATTAACATTTAGATCCTCTTTTTATGAGTGGACAACGTTTGATGGTGAAATGTCCTGGGCATAAACATATAATGCATAGTACTTTATGAGGGAATGTACGGATTCTAATCGACTATAAGTGCTCATTTAAAATTAGGAGAATTTTATTTGTCACTGTGAACCATTTTGCATGGGGTAAGCTTAGAATTGTGTATAATATTGAATCATTCGCTACTTCAACTCCAGTGAATTTCCTCTGCGCCAATTATTAGAGAAGTCGATATAAAACGTTCTAAGCTACATGGATTCACTGGATCAATAAGGAAAATCTTTGTCTACGTACTATTCACTTCCTATTGCAATTTTTTTTTTTTTTTAAATAGAGAATAATTTTGAAAAATTATTTTCTCAAATTGAGAAAAAGATACTTAGAACGGACTAGAAATTTCTGCCAGAGATTGCAAAGCTAACTCATAAGGAAAGCTATTTCTCAGAAAGAATGGGGAATAGGAGTTTAGAAAACATCTCACACAAAAGACAGCTCATAAAGTTAATAAAATTTTCCGCTTTATATAAGCACAGATTGGCAATCAGCGTCTATATGTTCACTCACAAAATGTATAATCCAAGTTTATACCGCGGGATGTTTTATACCAAATGTATTACACACCTAAATAATAGATCCAAAATCTTATTAGAAATTACTAGACTATGGAACAATACAGGAAACGACATAAAGCATACTAAAACTTCTTTACAAATATTGTTGTTTTACACGCAAATTTTGTTTGCAATCCCCTGTGACAATCGTCATAATATTAAGCAGCCAGCTTCTCAAAATATATTCAATGTAATAAGTACAGTAAATGATGACATACTAAAAATTGAATTCATACAATCAATTTTTAGGAAAATCATTATATATAAAATGTAATTGATTGAAAAAATACTGTGGTAACAGAACTTCCAATCATAATGTATTAATTGCATGAAAATTTAATGAAGATAACAGACTGCTGAATAGGTTCAATTAAGAACATATCCAATACATTACTCAGCTTCTCTTCTGTTGTGCATGGTATAAAAATATACGTGCAGCAGGACACACCAGCAATCCAAATCATCCAAAGTCGGTGAATACGAAGAAGAGATAAATTACTTTGATATATAAAAAACTTATACTCGTCTTCGGGAAAAAAGTAAAAATTCAATACATAAATAAAACACTGGGCCTAGATGATTGGGTGGTTGAGACGGGTGGGATAATGCAACCACCTCTATGAGTTATATACACAGTAGTTTTGAAAGCAGCTAGGTAAGAAATGCATTCAAAAGAACATTTCGTCGTATGCTCCAATAGAGAGGTTAACGCTGATTTTTCACAAAAAGTTGTCAGATTTGCTCCAATTATACAGACTACAGATATTGTTTTATAGTTTAAATATGTTAAGCAGATAAATATAAAGGTCTAAGCAACACTTTTAAATACTAACCAGCTCTGTAGGAATTTTTTAATTTTTTTGAAAAAATGTCAAAAAATGACAAATTTTACTCAAAATTTCGATTTTTGGAGCAAAAGCGCAGACTCAAGCCATTTTTTTTTCAGCGGTAAAATTTCACGCAGTTAATGTACTAGTATAAAGGCAACTTTTGGCACCTACCCGTTTTTGATTTTCGAAAAAATTTTTTTTTCGCTCCACCCTACTGTACAGCAATGGAAACAGGTTCTCTGGAGTGATGAATCAAGGTTCACCCTCTACCGTTCTGATGGTAGGGTCTGGGTCTGGCGTCTGCCTGGAGAACGCCTCCTACCAGAATGTATTGTGCCCACAGTTAAATTTGGCGGAGGGGGAATTATGTTCTGGGGTTGTTTTTCCTGGTTCGGACTAGGACCCTTGGTCCCAATTTGTGGTAAGCTCAATGCCGATGCCATTGACGTCTAATACCTGGACTAAGAAATGGCAACCTTTCTTGAATCCAATATTACCTACCCACCAGCACGTGATGGTGGGTAGCAATGTGCGCCAAACCGGTTATTCTCCCTCCAAAATCTGTCATTGGAATTCCGCACCCACCAGTATCTTATATTTCGTCTGCGTCGATAGAGCTTCACGGTACACCGCCAAAGGGATCACCGCCAAAAAATGTCACCCTTTTGGCGATAAAACCTCGCTCATTCCAGCTTCAAGTATTTCGGAAGAGAACAAAGGGATCCGTTATCCAGTTGTATTTCTGATCCATGGCCGATGCCTACTGTAATATACTGGACAACAGTGTACTTCCTACGTTGTGGCAATACTATGGATTGGACCCATGTTATTTCCAGGATGACAACGCAAGCTGCCATGTAGCGAGGTCCAGCATGGATTGGTATGCTGATAATGGAGTGCATCAACTCGAGTGGCCTGCCCAGAGCCCAGACCTGAACCCAATAGAGAACCTCTCGGACGAGTTGGATCGTCGAATTAAGGCGGGTGACACACGCCCAAAATCAGTAAAAGAGCTTACCTGCCTTGTGCAAACAGAGTGGAATAAAATACCATTAAATGTAATACAAGGACTAGTTGAGAGCATGCCCAGGAGAGTCGCAGCTGTAATTGCCTCTCGAGGAGGATCTACAAATTATTAAATGTGAACAGGGACAAAACCAGTCTTTTTTTCCCGAGGCAAACGTGGATTTTGAAGGTACCCTTTCCCCCTCCTTCGCAAAGCATATTTACAAAGAAAATTTCTCCAATTTATTAATAGCCGACTTATTTTAAAACTTAAAATATGTAATATAAAATAACGTATTCTGCTTTATTAAAATACTCCAATTTGATACTTTAAACCGAATCAAAAAAATTCTACTTTCAACAGGATCTTTAAGGCCCTTGTCCCTGCCCGTGAAGACACTGCTGAGCTAATGCTATTCCTGTGGGGAGGCATTTTTCTAATAACTCTTTCGCATTTTGAAATTTTCAATTTTTTTTTTTTTTTTTTTTTTTTTTTTTTTTTTTTTGCATTGGATAGCGGAAGTCCCTCTCAAAATCGCTCCTTGACTACTTTTTCGATTTGAGTCATAGATATTTTTTATAAAGTTAGTTTCACTTTCAGAACCGCATTTGGAAGTGAAAGAAACATTATAAAAATATCTACGCCAAAATTGAAAAAGTAATCACGGAGCGATCTTGAAAAGGACTTCCGCTATCCAACGCAAAACATATTATTTAAAAATGTCCAAATGCAAAAGAGTTAGAAAAATGCATCCCCATAGGAATAGCATTAGCTCGTGAGCATCTTCGCGGGTAGGGGCAGGGACCTTAAGCTATCATCATTAGATTTTTTTATGCTTTAGCATAGCCCAGATATAATAATTTTAACAATATTATGCTAAACATAGCCATGAAAAAAATCGCCAAACGAAAGATACATTTGGAACACTTTCATCCTAGCGCCCGGGGCACATGCCCTTTTCCCCCAACCCTCTCTTAGTTTTGGCCCTGAATGCGAATAAAGCTCTTTTTATTTTCTATCACAATTGTCAAGTACTTATTAGCAGCAATATTGTATTAGATATTGTATTAATTCAATACTAGTTTCTTTTTTTTTTTTTTTAAGTCAGTTATTAAAAAATGTCAATTTGTGGAGAATCCCTTAAGATTCAGCAGTTTTTAGAGAGCAGAGTAAAAACATCTCACTAAAATAATGATATCTTTTTGAATTTTCACGATATTTGATTGGATTTTTTTTATAAGTCACTCCATAGAATTGACTATTAAATGATGTAAAAAAATGTTTTTCTAGTTCGCGCATGCGCAGATAAAAATTATTTTATACAACTACTCATATTTCATAAAATATTTAATATATTTATATTCCAATTGCGCTACATTTTTTCTACTGCATTTTGCCAATTTTTCTGAAATTTGCGTTAAATTTGGTCAAAAACCCAGCATGATATAAACAAAAAACATACCAGAATTTTTTGAATTTTTCAAAAAAATCGCTCTATCGCCATAAATATACATGCTATCCTCACAAAAATTAGTGTACATATTCTACTGTATTCATATATTTGTATTCTAAAGCGATAAATCGTTTCGTGCATTTTCATGTACAGGGCGATCCCAAATATTTCTATTATTCTTTGTTTTTTTGCCGGCCCCCTAATTACCCGCTTAACAAATGAATGTAAATAAATATAAAGTGAAACATAATCTTTATATTTCTGAAGTTCCAGAAGAATCCGACCAGTATATTTTTAAATATTTGACAAAATGTCAAAAACTGAAAGTGTACAAATACTTTTTTGGTAGATAGTGTATATGATATCTGTACTTAAATCGGACACGAGATAAAGGCCTGTCTAAAGGTGGGGTGCAAAATAGGGAAAGCACAAATGTTACTGGTGAGATTGATAGGAAGTTTATAAGATAATTAATTATTTTAGTACTACAATAGATTTATAATTTAGCCGAAAAATAATTTTTAACTAAACAGTTTTAGAGACTAAATTTTGTGTGCAATTAATAATGGAGGGGGGGGGGGGTCAGCTTTAAGAAAGACTTCAGGTGGTTATCTATTGTTATACTAAAGTAACAAAACAGCAGAAAAAAAGACTTACAAAGATTTTTAATTTTGTGAGTTGGGGAGGGGAAGGGGAGAAGCATAACATTTTTATATTATTATTGTGAGGGGAGGAGGAGTTTAACAGATGCCTGATAATTTACTTTACTAAAAATTTACAAATAGTGCAAAAAGTGAAAACTTCGCAGTTCAAAAGACTTTAAAATTTGTATTTATGGCATGGGGTGAAATATCAAATTCGGTGGAAGGAGGAGCAAAACTGTATAATCAGTTACATATTGCTACAAATAAAATAACAGATTGATAGCAACAGACAATAAAATAACAAATAGAGCATTATTATTTTTTTAATTTTTAAAGAGCTTTTAAAAATGGAGTACTGTGAGGTGGGGGGGGGAGGGAGATAAGTGAGGACACAAAATTTTGTGAGGGTGAAATTCAGATGAAATCTTAATTAAATGAATGTGATGGAATGAATTGTTAATGAAACTTAAGACTGATGATTTTAAACTTTGGTATTGTGGAGAATTAAAAAAGTGAAATTTTGGAAGAAGGGAATGCAAGGTGGGGGAATTAATATTTTTTTTAATAAAAACAAAAGAAATGAAGAAGAGTTTTACTCCTAATTAATAAATAATATGAGAGTAAAATTAAGCATTTTTAAGAACATTTTGCCGATTTTGTATGAAAATAAGTATTTATAAGGAATTTAAAGGACCTTACGAAAACTTTTTCTAAATTTCAATCCAATGCACCCCCGAGCACTGAAGAGCAAAATTAAAAAATATATATCAATTGATCATAGTAGCGTATGCTTTGAATCAGTGTGCCCTCTTTAGGAAAAACTATTAACCCAGATTGTCTTTTTATAAATATTATAATTATTTTGATTTACTGGGGTAGAGGGGGTGAGGGAGAAAATTACTTCTTACTCTAGGCGCACAAAGCCATAGCTACGCTACTGCAAATAGTTCATTTCTTTGTTTTACTCACTCTACAAAGCTTCCTCTCTTGGAGTTTTTTTTATTTTATTTATTAAAGACAAGCTTATTTTTCTTCTTCTATCTTCCTTTCACGCTAAAATAACATACCATTCACTCTTCATCACTTAAGATTTTCTTCGCGAGATTTAAAAGAGGTTTCTTTTTGCATTCATATTCGTTTATTTAGCAATACATGCTTTCTTCTGTTTTTTTCTGCGAAACAAGATAATTGGATAAACACTGCTGAAATCTCACAGCAATCTATATATAAACGGGCCCTATAAGATAAAGCAATGCAACTGAATGAAAATAAGATGATTATCTGTGAAGTGTCTTTTTACGTTTAGACAATCTAATTGTAGTTTTAGTTGGGTAACTTTCTCTGTGTTAAGCCAAAGTATTAGGAAATGAGACGCCAAGTTGGCACCGAATTGATAAGTCAGGCATAAAACAGTGTAGATATGCTATGCTAATTAAAATGATTTACGATAAAAATATTATGTTCCGTCTCTCTCACTGTGGATTAACAGTAACAGAACTGGATAGAGGGAAAATATTTCAGAGTGCAATAAAGATATGTTACAGCATATGTTTTTCTCTCCTGCTGCGTGGATTTCAGTTGTAAAAGTCAGGTGAACAACTATAAATACTACTTTAAAATACATGCGAGACAATCATTTATTTTTTTAATTATTTTCGAGGGCGGAGCCAGAGGGAGATTGTGCGGCATACGCCCCCCGTCGGTGTTGAAATTCAATGTCGTCGGGAAAATATTCTGACTTTTGTATTCGGATCCGGTCGGGTTGGATAAGTTGAAGCGGATTTTTTTTTCTTTGCAAGTCGGATTGACTAAACAAGTTCTTCCGGGTATGAGTCAATTCCTGAATGAATTTTGATTATTGCAGGTTGGGTTCAGATGAACCCGATTTTAAAGAAAAATGTTCAAATTCCAGATAAAAATCTAAATATTTGATAGATGAATGACACTTTACATGTTTATTTTTCAACATAAAATATAAAATTTATCCCAAAGTTAAGATCATATTATATATATATACATATAATTAAATTCGATTAAGAAACAGAGGACGAAAATGATTTTACCAGGGTCGGGTTGGATGGCAAGTAGAGTGTTGCGTAGGGTGAGGCAAAATGAACCTGGGACGACTCGCGGTCTGGACCAGATCGGGTTGGGCATAAAACAGAAAAAATTCAATTGGGCAAAATTCTTATATCATTTCGGATTGGATTCGAGTCGGATTAATTTTAATTGTTTTATGATACGGTTGAATGCTGACGACTTACATTTCTTGATTCGAGATTAATTGATTTCTCAAAGAATTTACAAAATTTATTTTAAGAAGAAAAACTACACATTTGAATATTAACTAGCAGAAGATACTGGGGCACATGTGAACGGTTCACATAAGCACAGCTTTTTCTCATTACTGGATTAGTTTCTGTAAACAAAAACTATTGAATATAGTAAAGAGAATTTTCTTTTACACATGGTAATTTTTTTAAAATCTCCTTTATAGTTTTTCACACATTTTTTTTAAAATTTTTGTAAATTCAAAAAATGTTCACATGCGATCCATTAGGTGGGCAGTTGTGAACACACATGGGGCACATGTGAATATAGGAGGGAAATATCGTTTGATATGCTTTTTGTTATGGTTTTTATTTATTGTCATGATCATTAGATATATTCTGTGTTAAAATCCCCATAAAGAAAAAAAAATATGTATAGTATTTCTAGTTTATGGATGATATTTTGCACAGGATTATAAAAGGAAAATAAGTCGCTTGGGGGGGAGGGGGAGGAAAGATTAAATGATTGATTAAATATTGTTGCATTTAAATAAAAAATAAAGAAGTAAACTTGAATAAAAATCTTTTAAATTTTGCTTTTTTTCTGGGATATTTTTGCGAAGGGCATTTGGATAAAATTTATCAATAATCTGCCGAAATACGAAAGACTCGTGTAATTGTCTTATTTACTTTTAAATTGTGATAAAGAATGTTTTTCTAATTATTGAAAAAATCTCTTACAAGCCAACGCCTCAAATGTAACTTCTTTTGCTTTTAAAAGAGGGAAGGGGGGAGAGAATAATCGGGATTTGTGGTAGTTATCAGCTTAAAAAACTTAATTTCTTAAGATATTACTGATATCTATCGCCATTCAAAGCCTCAGATACATACAGTGGCTCACAAAAGTGTTCGTACACTATAAAAATTTATACTAAAAAGAAATTTCCCTGAAATTAAATTCGTATATGAAGTCGAGAATTTTTTTATATGATCTCCAAGTTATTCTAAATGACACACAACCTTTTTGTTTAACATTAAGTGATTTTTTTTTAATCTAAAAATGAAAACAGAAGATCTCACAGAAAGAAGACGCCACAAAAGTCTTCGTACACAGAAACATTTTCTGATAATTTCATTATTAAAAATATTGTTTATCGCTTTATTTTTATTTTTTCATTGTATTGACATTTAAAAAATCGCCTGGCTTTATATTTTGCAGAATTGGTCCGTAATATTCTATTTATTAATAAAAAATGGTTTGTAATCGTAATGTCACGACTAATAGCGGTTTAAATTAGTTATTTCTTTTCATAATAGTAGTAAATCAATTCGAAATATTGCAAAATTAGTTAATTTATTCCATTCTATGATGAAGTATGCGATAAAAGGCTTTGTAGGAAAAAATGGATTGAAAACTAGGTATAAAAAGGTCGTCAATCTAAGTTAAAGCAATAAGATCAAATACTTACAATTATAAAAGTCTTTAAAAATCCGCGTTTAAGTGCTATAAAAGTTGCTACAGAATTTAATGAAACAGTTTCTACTTCATATTCACCTGAAACTGTTCGACGAGTGGTAAGCCCAGCTGCTTTATATAGGTATTCTGCCCGTAGAAAAATTTTTGTTAGGGCGAAAATCAGAAAGCTTAGGCTTTCTTTAGCAAAATCAATGATAAATAAACCCGAATCGTATTAAAATAATGTTTTAATTACAGATGAAATCTAGTATGTCATTCTTAGTCCAAAGCGTGCTTAATAGTATGGAGAAAAAAAAATTAAGAATTTAATTCAAAGAACTTAGTTGGAACAGTTAAGCATGGAAGTGAAGTTGTCCTTGTGTGAGGGTGCATCCCAGACAACACAAATACATCCTAAAAACATCCAGAAGATATCACGCTTCGGACATGCGTGATATCCTGCGGACCGATGAATTGGTCCTATCGACAGTTACAGAACATCCCCTGGGTTTCGAAATGTCACACCTGTCAACATCCTACGGATGTCACTTGATGACACCTTTAGGATGGTTATAGGATGCTTATATGATAACCTCTGGACGGTCCTAAAATCATCCTAATAATGCCATATTCCAGATTAGCTGATATCCTATGGATGGATGAATTCGTCTTGTGGACAGTTGTAGGACATCCCCTTAAGTTCGAAGTGTGAAACCTGCCAATGTCCTGTGGACAACATTTTACTACACATTTTGTACAGTAATAGGACAGTTGCAGATACCCCCTGGATTACCCAAATCCAACCTGCAGTATATAATTTTCTTTTTTGACATGTCAGGGGTTGATCCAGATTTTTATTCTTGGGGCCCATTTTGTGAAAAGCAAAATTATTTCTGTGGTAAAAAAATAGTAATAGTAATGAAATTAGAAACCCAGTTACGCAAATTCGAATACAAGCATTTATTAACAAAAACATCTTTAAATCCTTTTGCTAAAGTTTTTCTTTTTCATAAACTGGTTATATTTACAAATTACACATTTTTAAACAGTTTTTATGAAAAAGAATTTTATAAAATAGCCTATTTTATTAAAAGAAATTTCGTGAAGTGGCCCATTTTATTAAATTAATTTTTTTGAAGGGACAATAGACCTCAAATTTTGCCTGGATCGACCTCTGCATGTGTATAAAAAAGTATGATCTTCAGCATTATTTTATCCAAATATAGCTTTTTTTTTTAACGTATGTATAAAAAAAAAATAATCCAAGAGCTTCTTCAGCTCTTCATGGTAAAATAAACTTTTCTGTCTATTTATAATGAGCTTTGTAGTGATGCATCTATTTCTCAAGGGGACTCTCCATTCAAAGACATCCATGAGTGTCTTCTAGCAAACACATTTACTAATTGGACAGGTTTTTGAATTTTTCTATTAACACGTCGAATGCCATGTCAGTCACCGAGTTTAAAAATATATTGTTTTAAGCAATCCCTGAAGATTTATTTAAATTTTACTGAACTTAATTAAACTTAAAATTATAGGATTTTACTTTCTTAATTATTTAAACACTATTTTTATTTTATATCATATATTACATTGTCAGTCACCAGTAGCCGAAGCAAAGTTCAGTGTTGTCACCATGGATCGCAATGTGTTAAATTTAAATATTTTTAAACAATTTAGGATAGCAAAAGCTATTATGCAATAACTTTTTTTTTTTTTTTTTTTTTTTTTTTTTTTTTTTAATGAATGTATTTTTACTTTCAGAATTGGTAAAACAAAAGTACCTGTATTTGAAAAACTGCAACTAAAATTGGAAAAGTACAAAATACTCTTATTAAAAATAGACCTTAGCTGTGGAATGAAAAATAAAAGGTTAAAAATTTTGAAATTAAAACAAGAACCTACCTAAATGTTTAGCATTAGCGAGCAAGTGTTTTTAAGTGAAGTTTTTGTTTTCTCAATATTAAATAATAATCAAACAGACAAATTGTCAGATCATTTACAGAGAGACAAGTTTTCCATTACATTATGATGAATGCTTTATTATATACATTAGTAGATTAAATAATATTTTTTGAAGTATTCACAGAATGCACTTTTAGTTCTTCTAGCCGAGATTTTAATTCTGAATGAGCATTCTTGTTTTTCCATTATCTGCATGAGAAATTTTATTTAATGACGCTACTTACAAGGTATCAAGTTGATTTTATGATTTTCAATTTATAATTTTCTTTTCAGTTTTAAACAAAATCTTTAAAACAAAAATAATAATAATGGAGTCAATGAAGATCCAAAATGGTACTAACAGAGTTAGGACCTTTCTTGCAAGATGTCCAGGATACTAAAAAATGGTAAAAATAATAATAATAATAATAATAATAATAAATAAATAAAAATCCTTTTTTAAGAGAATTTATTTCTGAAAAGATAAAATTTTATGACACATTTTAAAAAATAAAAGCATGAAACTCGCTGACATAATGTTTGAAGAGATGTATAAGCAGTTGTGTGTTTTTATTTTGCACATTTCTAAACAGTTATTTTATTAGTACAAACATTATTTTTATTCTTATTCTTTTGCTTCCAGAAATTTCTTTTAAAATGTGCATTTCGATAATGTTTTTTGCAATATATTCTGCCTGTATCACAAAATGTTAAGCATGGCACATAGTTCATGAATAAGATAATCTTGCCAATATGTTTTATCTGCAAAGGAAAGCACTAATATTTCTACAAGCAGACAAATTTGCATGATTTTAGAGTACTTTACAAACATCCATCTCTAGATCTAGATTATCTTATTATAAAATCTAAAGGGACAGGCCCATTTACAGTTCATAGGCAATATATCATTATTAAAAAATAAATCACACTAGGCCACTAGACTAATCTTGATAAAAAATGACATTTGGCAAATTAAAATTACTTTGCAATTAAAACAAATCAAAGATTAAAAAAAATATATATTTTTCGTCTTTTGTATGTAGATCAGAATAAATCAAGGTTACTATTTAAATAAAAGTAATGATTTTTTTTAGAACAGCAATTACCGAAAAATTAATTTAGTTTTTGAACAAAAAATATAGGCGATTAAAGAATTTTTTTTTTTTTTTTAATTTGATAAAAAAGTAATATAAATTTTAACATATTCCATAATTAAATTTGTTCAATTAAACATTTCTTTTTGAATGACCATGAAAAATTTCCAATAGAGAATAAGCTTTCTAAGCTGAGATGTTGTAATTTTTTTTTTTTTTTTGGTTGTGGGGGAGGGGGGGGGGAAGGAATGGTCTGAAAGGAAAAAATGAAAAGGAGAATTCTAGATCCGTACACCAATTTTTATTTTATCCATCTCTTATTAATCTATACAGTTATATCTTTTCTCTTAACATAATATTTTCTTTCTTTAGCATGTCTTAGCCATGTTTTAATTATGTCTTCAACAGCAGACTTGGTAACAGATTGCTCCTGACAAACTGCATCTGAAACAGAAACAAATGACCATCAGAAAATTTACCTATTTATGAAAAAAGTTTGATTATTTTCACTTTTTAATATTTTAAAAAGTGCTTATTACTTGTCTCAAGTAATGCATGATAATTTATTAGAAAAAAGCGTAAACAAAATGAATAACTTTTTAATATTTGGTTTGTTTTAAATATTAATGTATGTCAAATAATGAAGTAAAAAATGTTTAGTATACTGACTTTGAAGTTTACTAAATATACAATTAATCGGTGACATATCAAAAATATTTAAAACAGAATATTAATTTGGAAATTTTTCGTATACAGAGCATAACTTCTTAGCTAGTATTTGCCTTTAAAAGAAAATAAGATATTAAAAAAAAAAAAATATTTATTCTGATTTATTATGTTAGTTTAGCTGATGATTTCTTATAAAAAGTATAATTATATGTGTATGTATCATAGATTACGTGTCATGTGGGATCAGCAGACAATTTTTAAATTTCAAATTGAAAATTTTTGCTTTATTTTTTGTTAGAGTGAAAAAAAAATATATAAACCAAAAGTTATTTATCCAATGTTATTCATCTAAAGTTAAATACATTTGGGCATTTGGCACCAAATTTAATTATAATTTACAGGAAATAATAAATTTTCACCTAATCCTATAAAGTACATATATACATTAAAAACATGTAATGGTAACTAATAATTACAAATAAAAAAATAAACTTCTAGGCGGTATTAGAAATGTTATTTTACAAATGAGATAAAATATAAATTTTCATGGGGAAAAAAAAAAAAAAGCTTAATTGTATGCACACAACAAGCAAAATATTGCATAGCTGCCAACATCCTTCGCTTTTTAAATCCGGAAAAAATTTACAGTAAATTTTATTATTTCAAATCACCGTAATCTATCAATTGAACAGGACAAAAATTTGTATTAAATTTTTTCTGGCAAAAAAATCAGAAGAGTTGGCAGCTATGATATTGTGTATATATATATATATATATATATATATATATATATATATATATATATATATATATATATATGCAAAACATGTCTGAAACCAAAAGTGTTATTTATGGGGTTAAAATCTCCCTTAAAAATCTTTTAAACTTTGAATTTTCATGTGAATTAAAACTTCTGAAAACAAACCTTTTCTTCCGCCTCCCCCCCCCCCCCCCCTACTGTTTCTTTTTCCTTCTGGATATGCTACTAAAGCAAAAATGTTTATTAAAAAATCTGAATATGCTTAGCTCAAAATGTATGGTTTCAGTGAAAATTTGTTTTCATAAGTGATTGTATTATTTATTTTTTTAATGAATAAAATTATACATGATGGATAATCAAAATTAGAGGCTTAAAAAAAATTGCATTATGATTATTGAATAATACAGGACAAAATTGGGAAATTTTATTAGCGGCCGCTGGATGGTAGGACTAGTTTTTTAAGTGGCCACTTTTTTATTTAGAAATACTAAATAGTAAAAATTTTACAAGAGTTAATTTAAAACTAAATAGTTCAAAAAAATATGTTAAAATATACTGGAACAAAAAAAAAGCAGAATACTTTTTGAAATGCAAGAAAATTTTATTCTGGTGGCTGTTATTAAAGTGGCTGCTGATATTTCAGTTTTTCACTAACCACTTTTTCTCATTTACTGGTCCTGTGGCCAGTGCTAATTTTGCCCTTTATTCAATATTATATACAGGGTGTCCGAAAAGTCTGGAAACGGTCGAATAACTCGAGAAATACGTATGAGATTGAAAAACGTAAATATACGTGTTAAATATTTTTTAATAAGCTACTCAGTGATACCAAATTTGACCTTCGTAACCAACCCCCTGGGGGTCAGAGGGGGTCCAACTTTGAAATCTTAAATTATAACCCCCATTTTTTATTGCAGATTCGGATTCTACGGACAAAAATACGCAACTTTTGTATTTGATGTTTATTTCGAATCCTCGTTTATCACGGTGTATTCGAGCATATTAAATCGATACATTTTTCGGCTTTTCCAACGGGATTTTCCCTAATCGAAACTAATTGGGGAGAATTTATGACATCAAATTCCTCGTCTTTTGCAAGAATAGCGTTTCCTGAAAATCACCCATGCCGATTATTTCGATAGTACTACACACAGTTAAAAATTTGACCCATTTGCTGTAGCGTCACTCCACAGCTTTTATAGAATATCTGTTTCATGACCAATGAGAATGTTCCATAACACAGTAAAGTACACTGTAAAAAATTGACACTTTTGCTGCATTGTCACTCCACCACTTTTATAGAAAACGAGATTACTTTACTGTGTTATGGAGCACTCTCATTGGTCACAAAAGAGATATTCTATAATAGCTGTGGATTGACGCTGCAGCAAATGGGTCAGATTTTTAACAGTGTAGCACTATTGAAATAATCGCCACGGGTGATTTTCAGGAAACGCTATTTCTGCAAAAGACGGGGTATTTGACGTCAAAAATTCTGCCCAATCAGTTTCGATTAGGGAAAATCCTGTTGGAAAAGCCGAAATATGTATCGATTTAATATGCTCGAATACACCGTGATAAAGGAGGATTTGAAATAAACATCAAATACAAAAGTTACGTATTTTTGTCCGTAGAATCCGAATCTGCAATAAAAAATGGGGGTTATAATTTAAGATTTCAAAGTTGGACCCCCTCTGACCCCCGGGGGGTCGGTTGCGAAGGTCAAATTTGGTATCACTGAGTAGCTTATTTAAAAATATTTAACACGTATATTTACGTTTTTTAATCTCATATGTATTTCTCGAATTATTCGGCCGTTTCCAGACTTTTCGGACACCCTGTATATATATTTATTTATCTCAAACATAAACTATCAGTTACTTGGTATTTCTTAATATGTAAAAATAAAAATTAATGACTATATATATGATACATAATTTTTTTTTCTTTTTATAAGCATATTCAGATTCACATTTTAAATAATAATAATATTTAGATTCAATCAATAAATACACATACAAATGAAGAATAGCAGATTTTAAGTTTACAAAAACATTTCTGTCATGTTAACATCAGAATAAATTATCTTTATTATAATCTTTAGGAACACTAAAAAAGTGCTTATTAGCAGCGAATTTACTGTACTATTTGTGCAATATAGTACTATACAATATTTATAACACATTTTGCTACTCTTTTTTTGATGTAAAAAATTTAAACAGTACCTATGAGAAATATGTCAAACACTTATGCCAGCAATATAGCACGACGGTGTTAACATGGTAAATGACATCACAGTCGCTTTCGTCCGTGATGCAGCGTTTTGCCACAAGACAAAAACTGACATTTTAAAATTCTTTTAGTGAATTATTAAAGCTTCAAATATACATAAAAATAGTATCGATTTTCTTGATTTTTTGTGATCTTCAATATAAAAGTGAAAAGGAAAATCATGAAATTCCTCCATTATCAAATAAAACAAGCTGATCTACAACTTGTTATATTTTCCGACCACTTATCGAGAATATTACTGTGTGAGAAAGTAAAGTATAACCACCAAAGAAACTACAAAAGAAATTGCCTTCATATCTATGTTTTAATATTTTAAAAATGCAAAATTCAAGTAATTAAAATTACATACATAATAAACAAAAATATTCTACCCAGTATTTTTAGTCAATTTTCTGACAAAAAAGTAAGCATATTTGGTTGTAAATTATAAACTTAAAATTCTTTAATTCATTGAAGAGGTTAGACTAACAGCACCATCAATAGCTTTTCAGATATGGGAATCATTTATGCGTTATAGAAGTTATTTATCATGGTTTCAATATTTTAAGCGTAAAAAATTAAGAATTTTTCTAATAAAACATTTAAGTTATTTACCGTCAAGTCTCGACAGGTGCTATCTAATAATAGATATTTAATGCTACATGCAAATCGAGCACAAAATTTTATCTAATGTTGGTAACGCAATTATTTCGGGGGGGGGGGGTAATATATATATATATATATATATATATATACACACACACTATCTATACTTGAATAAGTTAACATGAAGTCAAAATCTGCAGCATACCACTATTACTTAAAAAAAAGTAAAAAATAAATAAAACTTGGGCATCAAATTTTACAAAAGAAAATAATTTTGTAGTTGTCAAATGCAACTAAATTAATTCATCACTTACTAGTAACAACTAACAAACATTAATAATTTGTAGCACTATAAAGAAGAGTTTCTTGAGAGGAAAAAAAAAATCTCTAAGAATTATGACTAATCTTCAAACATTTAGATAGTTAGAAAAAATGGTGAAAATGCATATGATATATACTTGATTTTCTGGTCCTGAAAGTTTTTTTTGTAAGCACTGCAGACTGCACTTATCCATTAAGAGGAAATCTTCAAACTCAGGTGCTTTTGAACTGTGGAAGCAGAAGCTGAAAGAGATTAAATAGATAAAATTAAGTATGGACTAATACAAAACATATTCTGAGATTTATCATTTTCAACAATTAACGACATTTTTAAAATCAGTATTCTTTATCCCCCCCCTCAACCCCCTAAATTTAAAAACAGGATAATCTAAAAAACCTACATAAAAAAAGACAGAATTTTAAAGATATAAAAGAACATTATCTATGTAATAGAGATGAAGTATCAATGCCTTGCAAGGCTATCCCTTTAAACATTTCAGAGTTTCCCGCAGAGGGTTTCAGGAGGGCGCTGCGCCCCTCCTGTCCTTTGGTTTAAAAAATAGCGATCCTCATCCAAAAACTAGCGCCTCTCGTGTCATTCATTCAAAAAAAATAGCACCCTTCTTGCCCCACATTTGAAAAAACGCAGCTCTCGAGCGATGACCCCAAACGCGCTATAGCACGTAAATTAAGCAAAAAATCGGCGATGGAATGCCAAAGACAGCCTCATCCGCGTCCTGTGTTACGGGTAATTTTGTCAAAAAATCGCTAAGAAAATGGCAAGTTTCGTTAGAAATTGCGAAATAACGACTAATTTCCGGCAAGATTCACAAAAAAAATGGCTAATTTCATCATAAAGTTTCCCTAAATGGCAGATTTCCTCAAAAGATAGTAAAAAACGACAAATTTCTTCCAAAAATTGCAATAAAACGAAAAATTTTGACAAATGAGTCACAAAAGATCGGCAAATTTCGTCAAAAAATAGCATTAAAACGGCAGATTTCGTCAAAAGATTTGCGAAAAAATCTGCAAATTTCGTCCAAAAATCGCAATAAAACGGAAAATTCCGTGAAAACTTCAGTTTTTCTTGATATTTTCACGAGATTTCCCGTTTTTTCATGATTTTTTAGCAAAATATGCTGTTTTTTGCGATCTTTTAACAAAAATTGCTGTTTTTGTGATCTTTTAATAAAATTTACAGTTTTTTCGCGATTTTTTTTTTATTTTTAGCAAAATATGCTCTTTGCGATTTTTTAAAGCAAAATATGCCGTTATTTGCGATCTTTTAACAAAATCTGCTGTTTTTTGCGATCTTTTAACAAAATTGGCCATTTTTTCGCGATCTTTTAACAAAATTTACCTTTTTTTTCAATTTTTTGATGAAATTTTTGTTTTTTCACAGCTTTTTGAACTGCTAGATTCTAGATTCAACTCTATAAAAGTGCCCTGAAAAATGTAAAAAGTGCCCTTTTCAGAACAGTAGCGCCCTGCCCTTTTTTAAACTTGGGGGAAACTGCATTATGATTTTATTACATTTTTGAAAAATATTACGAATGACATGAAGTTTGGAAATGACAATATAACTTTAAAAATTCGGAATTAATCTTATGTCCTTCAAGGATAGAGCTGTTGCAAACTGCACATATTCGTTTCTAAGAAACAGGATTCTTTAAGATACAAAATATCGAACCATTACTCGTTAATCATATATGTCAAAACACAGCTGAACAAAGTAAAACTATCTTCAAAGGCTACTACATTTGTATAATTCACAAATGCAGCCAGACAGCCGAGTGCAGATTGATTTGGATTTCGTATGGCAGGGTTAGCATGGAACCTGGAATTTCACAACCAGGAAATTTTTTTGTACCAGTATTTTCTCTTAGAAAATGTATAAATAGGACAAAATTCATGAAATCCCGCACAAAAATAACATGGGCAGCAAGCTCTCGCCCAAAAAATTTTGCATTTTGAAACTATGATCAACTCTTACGACCGTTTCGTTAATTTTGTGATATTTTCATGTAACTGATTGAAACATTTTGCAAGTTTTCTAGTGTGAAAGATAGTTGAAATTCATGATTTTTTCCTGACCAATCGACATATTTCGCAATTTTTTCCTGCAATCAAGTGACAATTTTCATACTATTTTCCACTGCAAAAAAAGAGATTCTGCTTCGAATTTTTCAAAAAATCAACACATTCAATTCCAAAAATTATGAAAAATCGGTTATCAGATCAAAAATTCAGACTTACTGATATCGCAAATTTTGATAAAGGGATTATCATGCTACAGGATCAGCAAAAAAAAACTGAACTTTCAGGATTTCATGGACTTTTGACAAAATTCGCATTTTCTTGCAGTGTTTTTCATGACCATTTTATGAAAATCACACCTTTTTTTTTCCGACAGTCTTTTCCATGAAATTCGCATTTATCCATGAACCTTTAGCAATATTTGTGGTTTTTCTCACCCTTTTTAGACAAAATTAGTGTTTTTATTTTTTACGATATTTTCAGAAAATTTGCATAATTTCGACGATTTTTCATCAAAATTCGCATATTTTTCGTGATCTTTAAAGAAAATTCACAGATTTTCTCAATCCTTTGACAAAATTCACGATTTTCCTCCACTTTTTTGACAAAATTCGCAATTGTACTCCAATTTTTCAACAAAATGCGCTATTTTCATTCAAACTTTCGACAAAACATGCAATTCCCCCCAATTTTACTACAAAATATGTCTATTTTCTGTGATCTTATGACAAAATTTGCATATTTTCTGTGATCTTATGACAAAATTCGCATAACTTCTATGATCTTTCGACAAAAACTATATTTTCCCCGATCTTTTGACAAAATCCGCAAACTTTTCCCGATCTTTCGACAAAAACTGGAAACTTTTTTCGATCATTTGACAAAATCTGCATACTTCTCCAATCTTTCAACAAAACCCACATACTTCTCCCGATCATTCGACAAAATCTGCATACTTTTTCCAATCTTTCAACAAAACTAGAATATTTTCTCCAATCTTTCGACAAAAATTGGAGTATCTTTCACAATTATCCAATGAAATTTGAATATTTTCGTGATCCTTTAACATAAACAGCGTCTTTTCCGTAATCCTATGAAGGAAATCAAATTTTTTTTTCTGGAATCATGCGACGGAAATCGCGCTACCTCCCCCGATCATTTGAAGAAATTTTCATTTTTTTCTGCAATCCCTTGAAGAAATTTTCTCAATTTTGGACGCAGTTTGTACTTGTGTTTTTGTTGTATTTACTGCCTCCCCCCCCCCCCCCACACACACACATAAAAAAGGCAACAAATTTTAATGCATATGGAATGCCATGGGAAAGAGCATGACTGCAAAGTGTCACAGAAAAAAAAAAAAAAAAAAAGACGTCAAATTTGTCACAGTGTGATAAAACTCAAATTTGGTTGAGAAATCGAGAAAAAATACAAATTCCTTTAAGGGATCACAGGAAAAATGCAGAATTTGTCAAAGGGTCACTTCAGGGGTGAATCTAAGGGGGTGAGGGAACTGAAATTCACAGTAAATTTTCTGATATGTTTCGCCACAGTGTATGTGTGTGCGGAGGGGTGGAGGAAGGAAACCCAACTGTGACACAACATTTTTTGCGCAGCCCTTTGACGAATGGATTTTTCGAGATCTTTTGAGGAAATTTGCAAATTTTTCGCAATTATGACAAAGTTTGTGCATTTTTTTGACAAAATTTGCTGTATTTTCAAATGTTAAAATGATGTTTATTCTTATACTTTCGCTAATTCCTTTTCTTTAATATTTGCATTAGTATTTCTAAAAATGTATAATTTACACAGATTTCATTCAGATATGAAGAAATTGAAATGTTGTTAAAAGTTAGCATTTTACGATAGTTTTTAGGACTTGACAGCCATCGAAATATCATCATGAGGGAGAAATTATCAGTCGCACCCGGAAATTTTGTTTAAAATGCTAAATCATGAAATTCTTTAAAAGGTTTTTTTTTTAATATGCTTTTATTTAAAAATGGAAAACACTTTTCAGGGATATGTTTAGGAAAATTTTAGGTCCTTTAAAGGACCCTTCACAAAATTATTTATCTTAAAACAAGACCCTTCACAATTTTTTTTTATCCCCAAATACGATTCTTCACAAAAATATTTCATCCCAAAACAGGACCCTTCACAAAATTATTTGTCTCTTAAATAGACTTTTTACAGAATTTCTTCATGTTTAAATTGAATTTTTCACAAATTTAATCATTTGATAATAAAATCTGGCTTGTAAATAAGCAGTTGAATACAGCAAAGAGCATATAACTTTATACATATGAAAAATAGAACCTGAAGACATCGTAATTTAAAATTCACAAAATTCTGAAAAGAATGTTCACAAATAAGAAAAAAAATTCACAATTTCACAAAAACAGGACTCTGTGAGAAAAGTCTGGACAGACCCCTGCTTTTTAATCACATGGTTTCTGAATTTGAACACTTACAACTCGCAAATAAAATTTTGAATTGCAATTCAATATTTTATTTGTGACATAAGTGCCATTAAAAAATCTCACAGCTGTTTTTTTTTTCTTTACTAGAATCAATTTGAAAATCATCTGAAATTTCATAATTATATTGAAGAAAAATATTTCTGAAATATACATTTTAAGAATATTTAAGTTTAATTGAAATATAACAATATAAAACGTTTTACTCAGGTGCTTTATTTTTTGAATGACCTATAGATGAAACATGGGAAAGAATATTTTAATGCTTCAAACAAAATAAAGTAAAAAACTAACTGTGTACAATCAATGAATAATCAAAGTCAACTCAAATTTTTAAAAGCACTTGTTACATCAGCGTATACATTAAATTCAAATTTTTGATTTCTCTAAAGCTGATAAATAAAATCATCTTGTTAAAATGATCTTGTTTTCTATTAAACAGCTTTGCTACAAAAAAGCATTAAAATAGAACAAATGCTGCTGTCACATCAGGGCGTCGGCTTTTTTCTTTAGAGATTTTGGCCAGAAAACCCTGTTTTGAAATACTTGTATTTATAACCAGTTTATTTTATAATAAAAAACATACACATTTACTTCAATACATCAGTTGACATTCATCATCTACAAAACAGAAATTTTTCAATTTTATAAAACAATTTTATTTTTTTTTACTGTAGAAATATATATTGTTTTATAAAATTATTTCTCATTCGGGCGATGACTAGGCCTATTTTTTTAATCGCATTTCAATGAAATTCTGCCAACATTATACAAACATAGAGCCAGAATAATTATAAAGAAATGCATTGTAAATAAAAATGAAATAAAATTCTTACCTTATACCCACATTCTATTACACTTTTTACTTATTGGAAATTCGCCATCGCCATGCGGTGTAACATAAAGATTGGAAGTTGGTTGGTAGGTTGCACATCGAGTACAGGGATAAAATCCAAGGAGTCGAATTATGCATGCATGTAATCCGTCCTCCGGCCGTTCTGGGGATAGTACTGTTTGGACGGTCCTGTCTTCAGTATTCTGGGGACATTCAGAGGATAATTTTATAGGATATGACAACTACAGGATCTTTAGGATAATTGTAAAACGTCCGAAGGACGATTGTGGTTGTCTGGGATATTAGCATCAGGGTTAGGTAATTTGGTATATATTGATAGCATAGTAAATAACGATCTTTGTTCCAATATTTTAAAAGGCAATTTAAAATTATCAGGCCAATATATGGTTAACAGTTACAACTTTGTTTTTTATCAGGATAATGATACAAGGCATATGGCTCTCAATGTTCGCCTCTAGCGTCTTTATAATTGTTCACAAGTTCTGAAAACATCATCTCAATTGCTGAATTTAAACCCAGTAAAACATATTTGGAGATAACTGGAAGTTAGAACACGAAAACACAGCATTGAAACAAAAAGCGAAGTAAAGTCAGCAATGTTCGATGAAGGCATCAACTTTCATGCAGAAATTACAAAAATACTAATTAAATCTATTCCCAGGTATTTAAAAAACTTTTGTGGGTGCGAAATAATATCCTATTAAGTACAACTTTAGCGAAATATTACAATATTTACAAATATACAGCGATTTTTTTTTTAAGTGTACGAAGACTTTTGTGAGGTAATTTTTTTGGTATTTTCTGATTAGTGATTTTTTCAAAATAAAGTTTTGCTATGTTTTTAAAATATTTTATGTAGTTTTGTTAACAAGGAGTCATAGATCTTACTCTTAAATACCCATTCTAAAATATTAATTTTAATTAATACATAGAGCCCTATTTCATTGAAATTTCTTAAGTGTACGAACACTTTTGTGAGCCACTGTAGCTATTCTAGAAATGAAAGTAAGCCATGCAAGTTTGGAAGAAATGAAATAGAAAAATATGCATAGTTGTTTAACGTAATACATTTGTATTAAAATTTAATAAAAAATGCTAGTAAAACATTACCTATCATTATTTCATTTTAGAAAATATTAAATTTATTTAAATTACAACTGAACATAAACGAGCTTGTTGCTCTTTAAGTGTTTGTCGACAGATATTTTTGTGAAAGTTTTGTGACATTATTTCTCATGAAATTAACTGAAAGAAACAGAATCATAGAATGATTATTGGGACACTTATATGAACTGTTTATATCTGCCCCAACTAATCTCTTCACTAGTGTCGCACCTGGCCATTAGAGTTAAATTGACAAATCATTATCATATCTCAATTTTGGAAGATATTTTTTTAATCAAAAATATTTATCAGTATTCTTAGTATATGTTAAAACATTCAAATTTGAGAAAAAAATGAATAAATAAATTGTTAATTGCTTGGAAAGTTGAAAATGCGATATTACTTTCGAGATCTGTAGACAGTTTTTTGGCTATTGTGGACAAATAAAATACCAACGAACTTCAAAATAATTCTGGCATATATATTCTACAGGTGCTATTATCGTTGGGAATTTTTTCCGTTAAAAAAACATATAGTATCCTGTAAAAAACTAATTATTATATGTTTTTTATTTGAAAAAAATCCCCAATGATGACAGCAATTCTAGACATATAAAAAAAAATATTGACTTAAAACAGTATAAATAGTTTAGCATTTTTTTCCAGAGGACATTCCATTAAAAAATTAAATTGTCATCAATTAATAAAATAAAATAAATAAAATACATATTTAACAGACATAATTGAACTACTCGGTTAAGCAACTGAAATTATCAGAATCAAAAATGATGCTATAAATATCGAAATATGCGGCTAATACGAACGCATTGCTTTTAATAAATTTCAAAACTTTATTTGAATGTATTATTGATATGTTTCATATAAAAATGCATTTTGGAGTTGTTAGTCCGAAATCTAATAAAATAAATTAAATGTGAAAAATCATTAAAAGTTCAAGTGAAAAAAAAAAAAAAAAAAAAAAAAAGGTTTTAACATATGTTGTATAATTCGGGCAGCACGAGTTGGATTCCCTAGTTAATATTTAAGAAAGAAAACCTAGAATCTTGCAAATAAAATAAAATTAAATCTGTATTGTCGTTTCAAAACATCCGAGGTTGGCGGCATTTCAAGCTTAAAATAAATAATTATAATAAAAATTTAAATCAACATATTAAATTCTAATACACCTAGCACTTCATGACAGGAGTTTATTAAAATTATGTTCTTTATATTAAAACTTGAAAATAAAACAATCTGTTCAAATTCTAAACTTTAAAAAAAAAAAAAAAAAAAAAAAAAAAAAAAAATCATGATTAGCTGTTATTTCTATTGAACGATAAATCTGCAGAGTAGAAAACAGCGATTTGGAAGAATTTATTTAAATATATTCAACGTCATTCTATTAATCATTTTCTTATATGTATATATTTTTCTGTTCTATTTAACGAAATTGGGGGTATAATGAAAGAGAATAATCTTCAATATTTTGAAGTCAAATAACTGCAATGATTATATCAGCTCAATTGTAAATATTTGAATGTCTCCGGAATGAATTCTAGGCTAGCCACTTTGATATCTACATAAAATATTCATGTGAAAAAAGTTCAGAAGAATATGAATAAAAGTAATTTCGGATAATCTAAAAGCAATAACCTTTGAGCTAAAGTATAAATGGAATTTTCTACCGTGCCTTAAAGCTGATGCATTCCGTTATAAAAAGGTCGAAGAAAAATCTGTTGAAAGGATTCCTGCTGTGCGACTACTCTCGTAAGGATCTTTCCAGAAATGAATTTTCAGGTTTCTCGCTAAGATTACAACAATATAATAATAAAAAATGGTATCTGTCAAAAGGAACACATAATACAATTTAGATTTATTTATTTGCATTATTTAATAGATCAAAAACAAGCGTTACTACGTAGTCTCTATTGTGCAATAATAGGAACAGATTCAACGTTAGATCATAAAAAAATCGTAAAATTTTATTATCTGCTGGAAAATTGTAAAACTCTAGTCTCTTTATTTTTATGTAAATTATACAAGTTACTTATAGATCTGTCACTGAACTACGTAACTAATGATTGAAGCCATCATATCTTTTCTAAAAAATTTAACAGAGTAAAAAGAAGCAGATATAATGTTCAAGGTGTGTATTAAAAAAATTGAAAAGATATTGTATAAATAATGATATATAGTATTTGTGACTTAAAAAATAGCAATTGTAATTGTTGCGCATTTACTATTGCATTTATTTATTATTGATCATTTACTAAAAGATAAAAACATCGACCCCATGAAAAATCATTTATAACTAAAAATACAAACATACATGAATCATTTTCTTTAAAAAACCACAAAAGTGTATACTTACTGTTCACTTGTCCCAAGTGTTATTTAGGCTTTATCGGTCTTGTACTCTGGGTTTTTAATAAATTTTTATTGAAAGAAGTATAAAATAAATGGTCAAATGTGAGTATTACTCGCGCTCAGAGAGTTCCGTACAATAAATATATACATTATTAACCTCTTGGAGAGGAGTGACAGGTGTGCTACTTAAAATTCTCAGAATCCTTTATTATTCCTACCAGTTATTTTTTATTGTAAAGTTTAGCTTATTTAATTGAGGCATTTTCACGATTCAATCAAAGAAAATTTTCTGTTTTGAAAAACCATTGTTTAAAGATTAAAAAAAAAGCAAAATGCTCTCACAGCGATGGAGTTGACTGTGATATTAAGAGAAAATCGTTGCTGAAAGAATGATAAGAATTGTAAAAAGTAGGGTAGGCTTTAGCTGTATTATACTAGAAAAGTATGAATGGGTATATCATAAAATTCAAAGAAATATGAAACCTAAATAGTATCAAATATTGTTATTCTGTATAACTCTTTTTTTTTTTATCTTATCCTTATCACTTATCAGGAACTTAACTCTGTATTGAGAATAATAGGCAGTGCATAACTAATCTTTATTTCGCATTTCATAAAACTAAATTCATCGTAGCAATAACCTTTTCATTTTCCAGTGTTAGCTAACTACACTGTTGATCAATGTTTAAACTTGACATTGTGCTAAAGGAGCTTGTGTAGAAAGTAGCTCTCAAATTCGCAAAGCCGCTTCGGTCCGTGACGTGTTTTTCTAGATAGGTTTATGATTAACTTTTAAATACACAATAGTCGTAAGGAGAGACCCACTCAATGCAAACTAATCGCGAACCCCATAGTATTTATGAAGGGTTCGCATGCATAAGAAATTTTAAAAAATGAAAAAAATACATATTTTAAATACCAAAAATTTCGTTAGAAAGGTCTGCAAGGGCCGGAATTTCCAGGCCCGGGCCCGGCCCGTACAAAAATCAGTATAAACACGCCCGGCCTGTAACAATTTCTAACATTTCTTAAAAATTCGGATTTTTATAATATAATTAAGATACCCTTAAAGAATATTTACATATATATAGAATGATTTTACAGCATATTTAACAAGAAATACTCTTTAGCAACATTAATGATAACTTAGATTCTTAGATTTCCAACATTCAAATAAAGATTCATTAAAAAAGTATATGGTTTAGAATAAAAGAAAAAAAAGAAAGTTAAAAACATCGTAACTTTTGAAGCTGTATAATAAAAGTAGATTTATGAAAATATTTCTAAATCATTTTAGTAAATATTTCAAATCCAAATTCATTCTCAAATCCAAAAGCGCTACTTTCTGATGCAATTCTGATTTTTTTTTTTTTTTTTTTTTTTTTTTCCCGGAAACGTAAAAGATTAGCAGGTGTTTTTATTCAGAAACTATGTAATCGAATGGTGTTATCCATCTTTTGATACAAGCAATTGAAGAAAATACTGTTAAAGTTAGCTTTTTGAATAGGGTTTCCGGAAGCGACAACATGGGAAGGGAGAAAAATCGTCAACCATTTGACAAGAATCTTACATCTTAACAAGCTTATACAAGTATCTCATTTACCAAAAATGAAAAAAATATTTGATTCCAAATCCCTCCATTAGTCAGGCTTGTCAGTTTTATATTTTTACAGTTAAAAAATAGTCAGAAAATGTGTCAAACTTTCGCGTTGTTAAGAAGTAAATTTAATCTCCTGACTATTCAAGGCACTTTTTTCTAACTTTTACCGTGATTCTTTGATATGTTGTAATTTAAACTCTTAACATATGGTAAAAAATACTTAAAAAAAAAAAAAAAAAAAAAAAAACCTTAGCTGGAAAATCTAGTTTTAATTTCGTGGTAATTTCGCCGCGAGAACGACAATTATTCGCCAAATATTTTTTTATTATGATGTTCTATGACTAGTACGAGGGCGGTCAGGAGGTTAAGAACCACTAAGAAGTATGTATCCAAAGATTACGTTAGCATAAGTTCTTTATCGCTACTAGTCAAACTTAACAAAACATGTTGTTTGCCCTATACATCTTGAGAACAATTGAGACTATTTCCGACCCGGCTCGTCTGTATGAAAAAATAAAAAAATAAAAATAAAAATAAAAATAAAACCTGATTTCGACCCGGCACGAGTCTGCTAAAAAAATAATAAGCCCGGGTTACACACAATGTAACAGTCTGATGACGATCTCTGCACTATACAACTCTGTATTGATGTTGTCAAACTGTTATTGGCTCGTGACGCACATTTATACTTATTCTCGTTAAATCCATATTCATTGAAAATAGCTCATATTTTGTCGTTTCCACATAAATCTTTATAACGGGCCGGTAGGCCCGCAAATTTTTCTTATCGGCCCAGCCTGGCCCGTATGGCCTGTTCAATTTTTTTTGCCGGCCTGGCCCGCCCGTTTATTTTGTTTGTCGGCCCGGCCCGTCCCGTTGAAAAATTCATTCTAATTCTGCCGGCCCGGCGCTAAAGAAAATTTGGAACCATTTCGCCGGGCCCATGCAGACCTCTAAATTTCGTAACATAGTGGTCGCTATATCCGAAATAATCAACGTTTCGCATTAAATAAGGCAAATAATACTTTTAAAAAATCCTAGTACTAAAATGGATATATTTTTTTTAAATTTATTATGTTTAGAAACCCTGATTTATATGATTAATTCTAATTTAATTAGTTTATTTGCAACAGTATGAAGTTTACAACAGTTAAAACTTCGTTCGAAAAGGTGGGGTACATTGGGCAGTGCGTGCGTAACACGCCTGCTATAAGCTGCCGAAGGCAGAAAGGACACGGTTCGAGGTTCGTCCGCTTCGACATTCTTCCGTTTCGAGATTTTACATAAAAAAGGAAGGCCCCGCTAGTTGGCGAAGCCTGCTAGTATATTATTAAAAGTTGTTATATTGGCTTTAAAAGCTGATAGTGTGCAAAGTATGTCCCCCGTCCCCGGTCATTATTCATTTCCTTTAAGGGTTAATATTTCGGCTAATTACCGACGATTTTTTTCAAAAATCATTATCAACAATGCTTTTATAATTCTGCTACGATAGGTACCCCCATTGCTCCTCAATGTTTTTTCTCAATGCCCACAAATCGAAATTTGTGTATAACAGAGAAAAAGTTCAATTTTTCTAAAAATCTTTTCTATCTAGAGTAACTCTTTTACTTTTCCTGCAAGGTTTATAGTAACATCTATCACCTCTAATTTTTTCATAATTTTAGATCCTTTAGATTCGGAAATAGATGTGGAAAACATAATTTTGCACTACATTTTTGTTGATATCTCTAGAAATACCTGAAATGAAAAAATACCTAAAATTAGAAAATATATATAATTAAGTTCAACGTAACGAAAGTGTCCACAAGATACCCCACACGATATACAAAGAAAAGATTTATTTTCTTCAAGTAACTTAACTAGCCCCTCTATCTCCCTACTACATTTTCGTCGATATCTCTAGAAATACCTGAAATGAAAAAATACTTAAAATTAAAAAATATATATAATTAAGTTCAACCTAACGAAAGTGTCCACAAGATACCCCCGCACAATATACAAAGAAAAGATTTATTTTCTTCAAGTAATTTAATTAGCCCCCTATCCCCCTCCTAAATATATTTGTAAATGTTTAATAATGTGTAAATATGCGGGTCAATCGTCTTTATTACTTCCCCGAATTTGAGCTTTCCATGTTTCATATGGTTTATGAGTAAAATGGCTGTTACAAACGGCCAGACAGACACGGAAGCGATCTCATAATGGTTCCATTTACTTAAAAAGTACGGAACCCTAAAAAGGTGAGATTCTAAGAGACTCCCCTGGAAGTATTCTTTTTTTTAGCCGGGGGACTTATTTAACATAATTCAATAAAATCAAATATTTTTTTGTATCGGTATTAAGTGCGAACTTTCGAAGAGATCTGCAATTTCCGTTGAATAATTATACATAATTATTTAATATAATTATTCTGAAGCATTTTGTAAATGAAAAGTATATTTTAAAATAAATTTCTTGTATAATATAAGATTCAGAGAAAATTTAATTTGCAGAAGTCTACGCATCTTTATGAAGCGCATGGACACATTTCTTTCTTCTTCTTTTTTTTTGGGGGGGGGGGAGGGGGTATTGTTCCCCTCATTTCGCCTGCAGAGAAATATCATGTTGATAAAACAATTTTAGATTTTCGACATTTTGAGAAAATAAAACTATAATTGGTTTGAGACGAAAATATTATTGAGAAATTTCTAGATGTCATAACAGAATAAATCACTTAATCCAAATTCCTTTTTAAAGTAATAGTGGATTTTTATTAAATTATTAATATTTTAGAAATTTGAAGTAATTACATAAATGAGATTCGAAAACTGAAAGTGTTTATCGTACTCCATCAATACAATTGAAGAATTGAGATGATGAAGGTGGTAAGTGACACAATCATCATTTAGAGAAAATGAGCTGTAAAGTTCCAAACATGTATTTGCACTTATTGTCAAATTCCTCATTTATCAAATAAAATTTTTGTGAGTATTGAGTTCTTTTAAATAGTTGGACCATGAATTTTTTCCACCATACTAACAAACTCTTTTCTTTTTGGTCTCACACCACTATCTCAGTTCTTGAATTGTAAAATCAGATAATAAACTCAAATCCTTGCCAATTCCTATCTTTAAAGTAAATATAACTTTTTTTTAGTAAGAATCATGATGAATACGACATCATCCTCGCTTTGATAAAGCTTGGCGATATTAATATGAGCCCTACCTCCGAAAGACCTATACCACCACCAGCATTTAAGGTAAATCTGATATCACTTCGATAAGGCTTAAAGTCTGCTTTATCTTAAATACGAGTCTAGATGGTACGTAGTGGGTGTATCTCCACTTGAGATTATGCGTAAACTCTAATGAAACAATGATTTTACATGTAATATCACTGTCAATCGCTAATAATTCTGTCAAGTAACAGAAAATTTCGGCCAACTTTTAGTTGCCAGAGAATATTTGTACCCAGAAAATATTTGTTGATGGAAGAATGCGTTGCGACATGATAAAATCACGTAGTCATACATTTTTTCCTGATGACAATCGATGTGTTCCCCAACAGAGAAAACCTGTAGGCTGATCGATGTTAGCGAGTTGAGGGTGGTGAGGTGCTATTTATTATTATTTATAATTTTTTCAACTAGAAGCTCGGGAAATTTTTGTTTACTAATCGACTTGTTTATGTTAATAAGTATACAAATTTATTTTTGGTACTACTTGGTTATCCTATCGACCAAAAATCTATTGCCAAACTATAAGATTAAATGCCAGTAATGGATGATCGTGAATGTCACATGCAATAACATTAAATACGATAAACTGTTTAAAACGTCATTAATTGATTTTTATTTAGACTTTTTATTTGTATTTTTATTAATATTCAACTAAATCTTTGTTTTTTCGTTATTTAAAATAAAAATTTCGTCAATATGCGAAATTTGGCTATTAGTTTGGCGATTTGCAGAATTTGGCGAAATTGGTCGGCGGGATAACCAAGTACTACCTTATTTTCTAAGGCAGTTCTACTAAAAACTGATTCAATATAAATTTAAACAGCTTTTTGTAAAAAAATATGAAAAGTTGCATTTATATGGATTTTGTAACATAAATACATTGAAAAAAAAAATATTTATTTAAAAGGGGAGGGGAGCACAGAATTAAAAAAAATACATATGCTATATCAGGTTATTTCCCCTTCTCATCATAATAAAATAAATGTGAATATTAACTGGTTCCCTGTTTTGCCCGTACGTCGTACGGACAACCATACTCCAATATCAGTTTATTATACTCACGAGCAAAATTTTATTCTAAATTTTGCTTCATTTAATCGCAGCATTTTTATGATTGAATTAGGCAAAAATTTCTGTTTTGAAAAATTGGTGATAAAAAATTAAAAATTCTGTAAAAGACATGAAAAAATAGACATTATTTCATTTTTTTTTAACACGCTTTTATTACTTTCACCTGTATGTGAGTTTGTGGGTTTGTAACTCTCCTTATTATCTAAAGATTTTCTCAAGCAATTTTGACTAAAAATTGCATTCTATGGTTTTCGGGCACGAGAAAATCATTGGACTAAGTTACATGTTCGAGAAAAAATTTTAATGGGTCATATTGGGTCATTAAGGGTCTGGGTCAAGCTATTTATATTTAAAGAACGGCGTGATCGATTATAACGAAATTTTGTATGTAACAGTTTTTTGGCACGAGAAAACTATCGGGCTGGGTCACATGTTCGAAAAATTTCGATTAGTGGGTCATTTTTGGGTCATTATGGGTCAAGCCATTTTTATCTAAAAAACGGCTCTAACGATTTTGACCAAATTTTATATTTTATCGTTTTGGATTACAAGAAGACCATTGGGTTAGGTAACATGTTCAAGAAAATTCGGTTAGTGGGTCATTTTTGGGGTCATTGTGAGTAATGCTATTTTTATCTAAAGATTTTCTCACGCAGTTTTGACTAAAAATTGCATTCTATGGTTTTCGGGCACGAGAAAAATATTGTGCTAGGTTACATGTTCGAGAAAAAATTTTAATGGGTCATATTGGGTCATTAAGGGTCTGGGTCAAGCTATTTTTATTTAAAGAACGCCGTGATCGATTATAACGAAATTTTGTATGTAACAGTTTTCTGGCACGAGAAAACTATCGGGCTGGGTCACATGTTCGAAAAATTTCGATTAGTGGGTCATTTTTGGGTCATTATGGGTCAAGCCATTTTTATCTAAAAAACGGCTCTAACAATTTTGACCAAATTTTATATTTTATCGTTTTGGATTACAAGAAGACCATTGGGTTAGGTAACATGTTCAAGAAAATTCGGTTAGTGGGTCATTTTTGGGGTCATTGTGGGTCATACTATTTTTATCTAAAGATTTTCTCACGCAGTTTTGACTAAAAATTGCATTCTATGGTTTTCGGGCACGAGAAAAATATTGGGCTAGGTTACATGTTCGAGAAAAAATTTTAATGGGTCATATTGGGTCATTAAGGGTCTGGGTCAAGCTATTTATATTTAAAGAACAGTGTGATCGATTATAACGAAATTTTGTATGAACAGTTTTTTGATACGAGGAAACTAATTCGCTAAATCACATGTTTGAGAGATTTCGACTATAATGATCATTTGTGGGTCATGATGGGCCTTAACGGATCATGTCAAGCTACATCTAAAGAACAGGTGGATCGATTTTAACGAAATTTTGTATATAACATTTTTTTTGGCACAAGAAAATTATTGGGCTAGGTCACACTTCCGAGAAATTTCGATTAATGGGTCATAAAGGTTCTGGGTCAAGCTATTTATATTTAAAGAACGGCTGGATCGTTTTTAACGAAATTTTGTATGTAACAATTTTTAGACACGAGGAAACTAATGGGCTAAATCACATGTTCGAGAGATTTTGATTATAAGGGTCATTTGTGGGTCATTGATGGGTCATGTTAATTTTATGTAGAAAATGTCTCTCACCATTTTGACTATATTTTGTATTATGATAATCTCGGGTAAGAGAAAACCATTGGACCAGGACACATGCTCGCGAAAATTCGATTAATGGGTCATTTGGGGTCATAATGGGTTAGGGTTATTCTAATTATATATAACAACGATTCAATCAATTTTACCTAAATTTTGTAACGAAACGTCTTTTGTCACGAGAAGACTATTGGGCAGAGTCGCAAGTTAAACAAAATTATATTAGTGGGCCATTTCGCTTTATTGATGAATGCTGTCAAGCTAATTTTATCTAAGAAACGGCTTAAACGATTTTGATTCAACTTTATATTCTATTGTTTTTGATTACCTGGAGACCTTTGAGCTAAGTCACATGTTTGATCAAATTTGATTAGTGGGTCATTTTGTTTAATACGGGTCAGGGTCATGAGAAAATGGCAGCAACCAATAAGTCGGCAATATTTCACAAAATATTGGCGACATTTGGCCGAAAAATTGACTATTAAGATTACGAAAGCCACAACACGTATTTGGTGCCAAATGAAAGAATGTCTCCAAATTTGGCTATATCTGGCAAAAAATGTTGTCTTTCATAATGTGAAGAATTTTTTTTATACATTCTTAATAGGATTCGAGATGCATGGTTAAATTAACCAGAGTCGACCAAAAAAAGTGATTTGGATCGATGTCCTTTCGTTGTAAATTTTAAAATAAATATAGTTTAAATAAATATAGTTTAAAAAAAACTAAAAAACAGGCTTTTTAAGTATATCAAACTAAAAAGTGAAAAATAATTCGTACTATAAGCTGAAAACAAAAATAGATGAAATAAATATAGTTAAAAAAAACTAAAAACCACGCTTTTAAAGTAATCAAACTAAAAAGTGAAAAATAAATATAGTTTAAAAAAACCAAAAAACACGCTTTTTAAGTATATCAAACTAAAAAGTGAAAAATAATTCGTACTATAAGCTGAAAACGAAAATAGATGAAAAATACTATTTTACTATAAAATCATTGTTATTATAGATATCAATTAATAAGCAATAAATAAAATTATCGTGGAAAAAAAGCGTGGGGTGCTTCTTAAGAACTGATAGATGGAGCATGGTAGATGGAGCACCCCACGCTATTTTCCAGGATAATTTTATTTATTGCTTATTAATTGATATCTATAATAACAATGATTTTATAGTAAAATAATATTTTTCATCTATTTTTGTTTTCAGCTTATAGTACGAATTATTTTTCACTTTTTAGTTTGATATACTTAAAAAGCGTGTTTTTGGGGTTTTTTTAAACTATATTTATTTCAAAAAATAGTTATCAGTTAAGTGGTTAAAAACATAAAAGAATTTCCACAAAAATCTTAATGAACATCATCATCAAAAGAAAGCATAATATTTCAATTAAAGTAATATGTTTTCATTCATCTTTTAAATTATGTTTTTTTTTTCGTAAATATATAGTAAATCATTATTAATTAAGGAAGAATAATATTTTAATATAATTTAAATCAAATTTAAAATAAAAGTTAACTCAAGCACTTAATAAAAATGTATCAGAGCTAATTAAAGTGAATACTCGTCACATTTTCCAGCAAATTAATAAACTGCAACAGAATTTTGTAATTACTTATATAGATAAATCCCCAAATAACTATGCTCTTATATTTTATATATTAACTATGCTATTATTGTAAATCTTACTATCACAATCTTTTAACATTATCTATATCCTCTAATAATTCTTTCGATAAAATTTGTAAATAATCGTAAAATTAATAGTTTTTATAAACTCTTAAATTTTACACCTACTAACTTTAATTATCTTTATTTAGTGCTAATTCCTAAATTTCATAAGAATCCCATTAAATTTAGAACTGTTACAATAAGATGTAATACTTATAACAATTATGCCAACAATATTTTATTAGATATTTTAAATCAGATATATAAACTTACTATGGCAAAAGATAATAAGCATTGTATCAAATACAGTTATCAACTGGTAAGCATAATTAAAGAACTTAAAAGTGTTAAAGACATAAGAACTTATGATTTTAAAGATCTTTTTAATAATATCAATCTCGTTGACCTTCATAATATCATTAATAAACTATTCATACAATTTAAAAATCAGTTAACTCTTCCTAATTATATGGAGGAGGCTTATTTTTGCACATTAACTAATTTCATTATAAACAATAATTTTATTTTACAAGATAATACTATATATATACAAAAAGTAGGCATTCCTCAAGGGGGCTCTTCGTCAAGTATTTTGTCCGACTTATTCTTATATTACTATGAACGCAGTTATTGTAATGAACATCTTTTTATGTTTCGATACATTGATGACATCATTTTAATTGAAACCACTAATAGTGTTAGTGCTTCCTTTCCTATAATTTATCCCACTAATCTGGAACTTACGGAAAACCTTTTATCAAACAATAGTATAAACTTTTTGGATTTAAAAATTACATTAGTAAATAACAAATTAATAACTGATCTATATGATAAACGCAAAGATTTTAAATTTAAAGTTAATAATTTTACTCATTTTAAATCCTGCCTTCATAATTCTGTTTATCGAAATATACTCCTTAATCACTTGTTCAGAATCAAAAGTTTATGTTCCCCTCATCTTATAAATAAAAATATTAAACAATTAATATATGATGCGATAAATCATGGATTTCCTAAGAAATTCATTTACTCTTTAATACACAATTAATTCTTTTATTACTTATCATTTGCAGTAGGATGTTTATTATGAGTTACTTTTAACATATTGCGCATAAAAAAATATCAATAAAAATATAAAAAATATAAAAAATACACCAAAAAAAAATAAAAAACTATAAAATGTGTTAAAAAATAAATTAATAGGTCGGATGGGTGGGTAGATGTTAGATTAAGGAGGGTTGGGCGGGGCTGCTGGAAAATATATGCGCTTATGTTAATATTTATTTTTAAAAAAAAGGTGTTGGCGGTAGGAAAATGGTGCAGTGCAACAATAATGTAGTGTTAATTTACTATATATGGCAATGTAATGTTATAGCATTCCTTGTTTATTCTTCTGGATTTAATATGTAATGTAATTTGAGGCTAATCAATGGTTGTTTATTTAATATAATATTTTATTACTTTTACAACTTTTTAAATTCTTATTTTAGTTATAAAAGTAAGCTATACTTTGATGGTATATTTTATAATAATATGATCAATTATTAATTTACCTATTTTTGCTTTAAATAAGGGTTGGCACTGCTTATGTCAGTTGGTTTTAATTATGGTTTAAACCATATGTATATTTTTATAACATCCTTTAGTTATTTTTTTCCTCGACAATTACTAAAGTTATTTCTTATTTTTATTTTACTTTATTTTATTTTAATTTTTTTCTGAATAAATTCTGACTTCTAATTTTATACAGGGGGCCTTGGTCAATTTTATATGTATAGGAATAACTGATAACTTAAAATAATTTTTATAATTATTATTATTATTTTTATTATAAAATTCTACTTAATCATCTGTTTATATGTTGTTTACTAATATAATAAAAATAGATTACAATAGATTGTATGATTATTATTATTACATCCTCTGTTTTTTTTTTTTTTTTTTTTTTAATCTTTTGAAAATTACTAAAGATATTTCTTATTTTTATTTCATTTTTATATATTTTTTCTCTCTAATTTCTAACTTCTAATTTTATACAGTGGGACTTGGTCTATTTTTTATGTAAAGGGATAACTGTTTAAATAAAAAATAATATTTGTTTTCTCTTCTAATATCAACTTAATCCACTGTAGTTTGGTTACTTACAAATAGATATTCGGTTGTTCCCAAAAAACCCTAGTTTAAACAAATAAAAAATACTGTTTTATGTTAAAAAAAAAAAAAAAATGTTTTTTCCAACCCTGTATTATATATAAATATCGTAACTTGTAAGATTTTGTTTTTACAGTTAAATAATTTTTTGCATTATTTAATTGTATTTAGCAACTATAGATGGCGACTCTAATGCTTAAGTTGTCAATCTGAATTTATCTATCTCACAGGTTAATTTTATCGATATCAATCGATTCAATTAATTCTATAATTATAATTTAAAGCATGTAATTAGTATTAAATAGTTCAACTATTATTATTATGTTAAAAAATTATTTGTCTACTTATATTTTGTAATTAATTATTTTTGATATTAGTTATTTAAATATCTATTATTAATAAAAACTATTTTACTATTTTAACTTCCACATTAATTGTCTAATGTGACTGAATGCAAAATTGTATTGCTATCACATGGTCGAAATTGATATTTGTAAGCTAACCTATTATATAATTTAATTTGTCTAATTATGTCCATTTGACATGATTTTTCTATTTAATTTAATCAATGTTACTTCAATTATATTATTATTTTCTATTTCTTGTTCTCAATGGAAATTATGGTTGCGATTGATAATTGTAAGTTATCTTTATAAATATTTAATTACAGTTTAATTGTTTTTCTAATATTTTTCCTTTGAAATGGTTTTTCTATTGCAATTACTATGTTGATGATTCTATTGTGTTCTTGTTATTTTTCTATGAAATGAGTTCTCATTTGCGATTAATCGGGCAATGTGGAAATTATTTTTAGGTCTATCCTGATTTCCATTCAGAAATTAATCGCAATTAATGTGGCTATTTAGTATTGCCCTTGATAACGAGCTAAATACCACATTTTCAATTTTATTTCTAATTCTGACAGCTCCTCTGTGTGATATGGTTTGGCATTAACAAATTTTTACAGTAATTGATGCTGATTGTTAGTATTATCTAATGGTTCTATATAACTAAAATAATGACGACTAATCAAAACATAAGTCAATTCACATTACATTGAATAGTAAATAGTAGCTAATTAATCAAATGTATAAAATGATAGGTGTTCTTATCAAATACCGAATAAGATATGAAATATGTTAAAAGTATCTGCTTTTAAAATTTACGCTGCCAATTCTAATTCTGCTGATTTTCTTTCTTTCTTTTTCCTTCTTTTTCTTTTTTTAGTAGATAGACAAAAAAAAAAAAAAAATGAAGCCGCATTTTTTAAAAACCAGTAATATTAAATGCAGAAATTCTTGGTTATTTTTCTTTTGAATGAAAAATTTTTGCTGTTATCATTGGTATAATGAGTAATGCAATGATTCAAGAAACAATTTAATGTTTCGGTATAAATGTTAGGTCATCCAGAAAATTCTGCGGTTTTTTGATAATATTTGAATCCAGAAATGTTAAATTTAATTATCACCGGAATTTTCAGTATAAAAGTTTGTTTTTATCATGTACGTACGGAAAAATCTTTACATATTTTGTCATAAATTTGTTCATAAATTCCGGTATCATTCAATCATTTTAACATCTCAACAGAAGTATACCGCAGAATTTTCCAAGTGAGCCAATAATCCATTTTTCTATAAAAAAAAAAAAATCTACCTACAAAAGCAATGTTTAATGCCTAAATAGGGACAGCTCAGACAGAGAAGTCATATCTTTGTTTCTTAATTTTTGATGAATAATTGAAAGTGCATTTTTAGTCTCCAATTTTTAACAATTTTTTCTTACGCACACAAGTTTATTCAGCGGATCCTTTTTGAATGAAAGTATTTAACATAAAATAAACTTTTTCAAAAAAAATATAACCGACTTCAATCAACGCTCTAAAAAGAGTTAAATAATTCTTTAAAATACCCTAATGATGAATTGTTATCTAATAACCACACATCAGATATCATGTACCGACAAAAAAAAAATGGTTATAAGTTTAATACATAGAATTTAATATCCAGCAAACATGGTTTTTCGACAGAATATTTTTTACAAGAGATTAATTTACATATTTTTGATTTAATTTATGAATATATACATATAAAAAGTAATGAATTACTTTTTGAAGTTGGTGCCAAACTATTGTAAGTAGTAAGAATTGTGGTTATATTATGCCTAATACCATAAATAAAATGGTAAAAATCATTATTGATTTTGATTGTTTGGCACCAACTTCAAAAAGTAATTCATTACTTTTTATATGTATATATTCATAAATTAAATCAAAAATATGTAAATTAATCTCTTGTAAAAAATATTCTGTCGAAAAACCATGTTTGCTGGATATTAAATTCTATGTATTAAACTTATAACCATTTTTTTTTTTTTTTTTTTTTTTTTTTTTTTTTTTTTTGTCGGTAAATGATATATGATGCGTGGTTATTAGATAACAATTCATCATTAGGGTATTTTAAAGAATTATTTAACTCTTTTTAGAGCGTTGATTGAAGTCGGTTATATTTTTTTTGAAAAAGTTTATTTTATTTCTTACTTTTTAGTTATTTATACCGTAATACTTAATTATGTCGAGAATAACGAAAAAGACAGGCTACCGCGGCACGTTTCTAGTATGTTTTTTACAGACCGCTGGAGTCACGTGATGCTCGAATGCTTCAATGAAGGTGTCCAAAAAGAACGTCACGTCATTCTAGTGGTCTGTATAAAAAAGTCATTTGGGATGCACCGCCGTGACCTGTCTTTTTCGTTAGCCTCGAAATTATGTGTACTGATACATGATGGCTCTTTGCAGTTTATTGACTAATGGAGACACTTTTCACTATTTGAAGTAAACAGCAAAAAGATTGCAAACATGCAAGCTTTTGATTGGTCTTTCTTATTTGCTAACAGCAAAAAATCAATCTGGATGCCGGCCGGCAGCATATTTCAGATGTGTATATTGCTGGGACGATTACGGTTTCTAAACCAATAGGAGACCGTCATTATCACGGTCAAGTACACGCCCACACAGTTTGATTGACAGGAAATCTTGGACATTTGATCGTGTGTGTTTATTATTTATTTGTACTCGGATTGTTTGAATTTGTACTCGGTAATTAAAAATTAAAGGTACGGAAGAATTTTTTTTTTTTTTTCAAAATGACTGAATTTTATTTACTTCAATTAGAAATTATACTTCCTCTGATCCTGAAATAAATAAATAAATAAATAAATAAAAATTAAAGTAAGAATTTTGCTTATACGGATATTTTCGCAGAATACTTTTTTCCCATTTGTTTAATATATATATAAATCATTTTGGAATGATATTTAGAATATTAAAAGGGTTTGAAATATTTTTTTTAAATGTCTTATTTATTAATAAAAGACAGCCTCCAATAATTAAAAAAAATCACCAACGGACTCTCGGCCCGCGATGGACTCGAACCCATATCCTCCGGTTTCAAGCTCGACGCTCTAACCATTCAGCCAGTCAGCTCACTTTCATCCGCAACAGATTGTCGTTATAATTAGCACCGTCAATTGTCCACGAGTTCCTGTCAATCAAACTGTGTGGGCGTGTACTTGACCGTGATAATGACGCTCTCCTATTGGTTTAGAAACAGTAATCGTCCCAGCAATATACACATCTGAAATATGCCGGCCGGCAACAGCATAAAAATTACTTTTAATTGGATGGTTGTTTAAAACTGTAGGTAAATTTTAAAGTTAAAAAAAATTTGTTCTGACACTCAGGTGTTGACAAAATTGGAATAGGACCACACCGGTATTTAACAGTCCTAAGGAGGATATTTCATCTACGTTACGATCACGTGATCAAGGGAAAAACTTCTAGTGTGAAGAAGAGAAAGCTTCGGCAGACCATTCTCATGGGTCAAAAAAGAGATAGTCTATAACAACTGGGGAGTGACGATGCAGCAAAAGTGTCAAATTTTTTGCAATGTATTATGGAGCATACTCATGGGTCAAAAGAGAGATATTTTATAAAAGTCGTGGAGTGACGATGCAGCAAAAGCGTCGAATTTTTTAAAATGAACGTGAAAATATAAAGCGACAAAAATTGCTTGGGACTGATCAGTTTCCCTGCACTGGAGTATTGAGGTGATAAAAGATCTCTGATTCTCTGTGCTAACGGTTAAATACAAAATATTCTTAATAACATAATTAGTATTTAATTTGTAAAATATATGTGTGCTGGGAACATAAGCATCCAGCAATCTTCCGAGATTTATAGATATATATATAAATGGTATATTATACATATTGTATCCTTTGATGTTTTTGTATAGTGATTGTAAATACTAGTGTATGTTTAACGCTATTCATGTCAGGAGCAAGGCAGACCCCTATCTCAGCTGGCATCTAGAAGGCACCAGTTTTGGGCTCTCGCATAACAATCGCTTGATATTTACGTCAAGAATGGTTTATTGGTAGATTTACAAGCCAATTAAGCGAGACCGCACACGTTTTTCTAGTTGAGGCTCCCGGTCATTTTCCGGCTAGGAGCGAGTTGCAGACAAGAGGGGCCAGCCCCCCACGCTCGAACAAGAAGCCAACGAATCTGCTTCAGGTATAGGCCGGGGGAGAGACTGAATGGTCATTTTCGGGCAGACTGAATCGAAGGGGAGTATTAGCCACGCCCGCCATGAAAAAAAAAGAATATAGACTGTTTTTCTTGAGGAGTTGAGATGAAAAGTTCGCTCCGAGATGCGAAGATGTATTTATAAGAGAAGCGTTAATAATTCCAAGGAGGACCTACCAACATAGCCTGTTATCCGAAAGTGATGACCGCCGATGAGGATGTGTGATCGCCTGTGATCCGAAAGTGATGACCGCCGATGAGGATGTGTGATCGCCTATGATCCGAATGTGATGTCCGCCAATGATGATGTGTGATCGCCTGTGATCCGAAAGTGATGACCGCCGATGAGGATGTGTGATCGCCTATGATCCGAATGTGATGTCCGCCAGTGATGATGTGTGACCGCCTGTGATTTCTCCGAATGCGAGCCTTAACTGAGTGCTGGGCACGAAATAATATGAAGGTACGGTTTTTCTTAAAATTTATATTGTTTCCCAAAATGTTTAGGGCAAAATGCCAAGTAGGGGGTTCTGCACGCTCCGATTGGTATTCAAGATTAGAGTATTAAAACCAATAATTATACAAGTAGAATTAATAGTGTTTTTTTTGTTTTTTTATTTTATCTATATTGAGAATAATGTGTCTTGTGACGCACCGACAATTTGTAAAATACTTGTAAATAAATTTATATGTTAGTTGTTAAAAAATTGTTGGTATCTTTTCGATCATGAGTCTTATTTTATTTAATTCTATTATGATCTGATTTAAAGTTATGTTTTATTTACGATCCATAAGTTAATTCCATCTTCAAAAACAATCACAACGCAATTTGGTAATGAAGGCAGTTGCCTCACTTATATCGAAGGGATTAACCAGGATTTAAACGAACGATCACTGTTATTTTTTTATTAGATATTAAAAAATTGCATGAGTTAGCACTATGAATACTTTAAATTAAAATGATTTAGGTGTGACTAGCATAGGTCATTCAAGGATTTGGGTTATGCTGACATGTCGAAATAAAGATTTCCGTTACAGGAGCCCAGTTCTGTCCAGCATATGCCCCAGAATCCTATTTGGTACCGTGACCTTTTCGGATGAGTTCCGGAGGTTAATAATATTGTTTTTGTTATAAAAAGTTAATAGTAATTCATAGTGTTAGTTTTACTCAAAATTCTACGCGCTATTCATGGTTTTTAATGTTAAATTAAATTTTAAAAGTAAAACTTGGTGCCAATGGTGTGTGCTACAACGTTTCTGACTCATTCGTCCAAAATGGCTATTTTTTGATGTGTTATACTAAAAATAAATATATATGTTTAAGTATGATTATACTGATGATATTGTGTTTTAAATTGGAAACAAACAATCTTATAATTGTGTGTGGAAAGGTTTTAAGAGTAATATTATGAAATAAGGTTTCAAATTATATGATATATTTGAAAAATTTGAAAGAATTTTAAAATAGATTTTGCATCACATTGAATTTATTTATAGTATTTTATTGTAATGATTATATTTTGGGGGTACATGGCATTTTCTATGTTATTGAACAAAAAAAGAAGTGTTTTATGTGAATTTATAAGACCAATTTTATGCCGCAAAGGAAAAAAGCGGGAGTAGTATTACAAATGAAATAAAATAATAATAATAATAAGAAGAAAGGGCAGTTTAGAAAATTAATAATTTTGGTACTGATTTTCTATGTGTATTTTATACATTTATTTTGAATTTGATTGTATTTGGATTTTGAGGGACAGTGTATATATATATTTATATATTTTCTTGTGTGTTATAGAAAATTTTATTCAGGAGTTAAGTTGTATTGCAAAGTTGTTTGTGTAAAAATATATAATATAAGGGTAATGAATGTCAATTAGGACAATATATGCCGAGGAAAAGAGGAAGGAAAAGTTTACAAAATCAATCTAAGCCAGGGGTGGTAACAAGAAATAAATAAAAATTGAAATCTAAAACGTTAGAGATTAAAATGGACGACCCGTTAAAACCGAATTTGTTGCAAATGTTATCATTGATTGTTCCCTTTGACGTAAAAAAGATTAGCAATGTGTTATTTTATTTGAAAGAATTCGATGAATTATTGGATCGGGTCCACGTAGAAGAGGATTTTAAATTACAGATATTAAAAGCTAAATTTGTGGGTACGGCCCGTGAGAAATTAGTATCTGACCAGACGCTAAATGAGGAAAAGAATTATACAGAGTTTAAAAGAAAAATCGTGGAAGTGTTTCAGAAAAAAGATTCTTTTATCGAAGCACAGATAAATTTTAACTCAATTAAGCAACTCCCAAATCAAAACATGAAAGATTTTATAGAAGTTTTTAACAAGGCCGCATCAATGTATTTAGGTGCTTCTGGCCAGGCAACGGAGGTGGGAGCTAATAAACTATTCGATTTAATAAAAGCCAATAAATTTTTGGAGGCAATATCGCCAAATATTGTGTTGGAATTGCGAAAATTAGACATTAAAGATTTTGGGAAATTGTGCGAAAAAGCTCAGACGATCGAAGCCGCGTATAAATCGACAGTTTTAGATCAGATTAATGCGGTAACAGCCAATAGAAGCAAAGAAAATGAGGATTTTTGTACGAATTTATTACAATTAAATAAAGAGCAGGCTACGGCCATAGCAGAATTAACTGCTCAGGTCAACGAGTTGAAATTACAAACTAAAACCCAAGTTAGGGAAGATAATTTGAAAGAAAAACGATGTGAAATCTGTAATACGAATCGGCATGACATTTCCGAATGTTGGTACAATTTGAAAAATTCAAATACTAAATTTCGGAACCAGGGACAGAGAAATTTTGCAAATAAGAATTTTGGTGCGAATAATTACAGGACGATGGAAGGCTATGGATTTGCAGCGCCAGTATCACAAAATTATCTTCCCAGTGCACAAATGTATAGTGATTTTAATTATGACAGATTTCACAGGGATAGAAATTATCAGGATTATAATAGATTTGAAAATTTTTATGAAAATTTCAATCATAGTCCTCCATGGAATAGGGATTCCTCGGATAGAAGCTATAATAACAGAGATGACAGATCAGGGGTTGCACGCTACGATGCATATTATGGAAATCGTAAACAATCGGATAAACATAGGAGAGGGCGAAATGACTATTCCAGGGATGAACCGCAGCATGATAGAAATAGAAATTCAATTCAGGAAAAAGAAAATAAGAGAGATGTTTCGGACAGACACAAAGGGAAAAGAAAGTCGAATTCGGGAAACTTTTAAGGGAATCTGCAGTTGTAAATAATACTCATAAGGAAGACCCCGGTAGATTCCCGATAAGGGGGAATAAGTTCGTGATTGCTAGTGTGAATTCAGCGGGAAAGGATAAATTTCCCATCATTGCATTACAGATTTTTGGGTTAAAAGTTGACACGTTGCTGGATAGCGGGGCCGCAGTTTCGCTTTTATCACCGGAGGTTTTAGAGGCGCTCAAACAAACGGATGCAAAAATTAAATACTTGGCGAATAGGGTAACAATCCATACATTCGATAACTCAGTCATACCTTTTCGGCAATGTATAAAAATTACATTTAAAATTAACAATGAGTTTGTGACAGGAACATTTTATGTTACATCTCATAATTTTCAAGGGGACTATAAAATGTTGCTAGGTTTTGATTTCTTGAAAAAAAATAGAATGATTTTAAATTTTGATAAGAAAACACTAAAATTAAAAAATATGGAAATTGCCCTGGAACCGCAGGTTATGAATAAGGAAATAGTTAATATAAATAGTATAAACAAAAGGGGGGCGGAAGTGAAAAATGTCATAAAAGAGGTACGTACAAATATTACCAAAAGGCATTTTAAAGGAAGTGAAGTATTTGCGTGCATGGAGAAAGAAGCACATTTACACCCAGGACAAACGAAAATAATATCGTTGAGATGTCCGGAGGCGGTCTAGCCTAATCAGCTGATTTTAATTGAACCAACTGAGGAATTTAAAAATTTATTTACGGAATGTTCAGTTCATGAGGTACCAGTCACTAACAAAATTAATTTAATTATAACAAACAATACTGAAGATAAGATTATAATTAGAAAGGATACTAGGGTCGCACTGATCAGTTCGGATTTTGTTAGTAAAAATAACTTAAAGCTTAATGAGATTGAAGAGGGAGAAATTTATCAAATTAATAATCTAGATTTACAAGAAGTTAGGGCTTTGAGAGAAGCGGAGCTTGACAGATCGGATTTTAATTTAGATCATTTAACAGGTGATTTTAAACAAATGATAGAAGACTTATTGATGAGTCATGCACATGCTTTTTCGAAGTCCTACAAATCTTTGGGTCAGTCTTCATTGGTATCGCCCAAAGTACAATTAAATCACAATTTTCCTATTCAGCATAAACCATATAAGACGCCTCAGGCAGTTAAGCAGTATGCGCAGGAAGAACTACGAAAATTGCTAGAAGCGAAAATAATTGAAAAATCTGATTCGGATTATGCATTTCCGGTATTATTTGTAAAAAAAAGGCACGGAAAAAAATTTGGTTCGCTATAGAATGGCGGTGGATTACAGGACGTTAAACGAGATTTTAGAGGGGTTTCCATATCCGGTACCGGACGTAAAAGATGTTTTACAGGCAATTAGTGGAAAATTTTTTTATACAACATTAGATTTGCATTCGGCTTTTTTCCAAATTAATTTACGCCCGGAGGATCGTCACAAATTAGCATTTGTGACGGAGTTTGGGAAGTACGCCCCTTGCCGTCTCAATTTTGGGCTTAAAATAAGTAGTACAAAATTCGCTGAACTTATGGATAGGGTCCTGGGACACTTTCCTAAGGTCAAAGTAGGATATTTTATAGATGATGTGGTTTTGGCCGAAGACAGCCCAGAGGGAATGGCACAGTTGTTAAAGGAAGTTTTGGAAACTCTAATTGATCACAATTTAACAGTTGAACCCTCTAAGGTGCAAATATGTAAACCGGAAATTGAATTTTTGGGTTTCAAAGTTAATGAAAACGGATATGCCCCATCAGAAAAAAACGTGGGGAAGGTACAACGATTAACTAGACCTAAAAATAAAAAGGGGTTAAAGTCACTTTTAGGTTTGGCAAATTATTTCAGAACTCTTATTCAAAATTATGCCGATATTGTCAATCCTCTAGTCGAATTGACTAAACAAAATGTAAAATTTAAATGGACTGAGGAGACGGAACAAGCATTTTTAAATATACAAGAGGCAATCGTGAGCAACCCCACCCTTAAACCGCCAAAATTTGATAGGGAGTTCTTTTTAATAACTGATGGTTCAAAGAAAGCAATATCAGGTGTCCTTGCGGAGGAAGATAATGGATACTTAGTCCCTATTGAATTTTACGGTAGAAAACTTAAGCAGTCAGAAACGGCTTACCCAAGCATGAAGTTCGAATTATTGGCTATTCATGACGCAGTTATGCATTTTAAACACATGCTGTTAGGGCGAAAATTTACTATTTTAACGGATAACAAAGCTCTCACATATCCGCTGAAAATTGAAATGCAGTCGGATATAGTGGCTAGATGGATTTTAAATCTCAGCGACTATGACTAAAATATCGAATACATCGAAGGGAAAATTAATCCTTCGGATTTTTTGTCTAGAAACTTAGTAAATAATATTACTAGTAGCAACGAGTTACAGAATAACTTATTCAAAGTAAATCTTAACTTGAGTGAAGAGAACATTAGAGCCAAGCAATATGAGGATGAAAAATTAATCACAATTATAAAAAAGGTTGAGTCAAAGAAAAACAACAGAATAAAAAAAAAGTATAATTTAAACGAGAATAAAACGCTGGTATTAAAACAAAACGGGAAATATCCAGAATTAATAATCGTACCGGACGAGCTTAAGTTTACGGTTATGGCGGAGGCACATGGTGGTTTTAGAAAAACATACGAAACTGTCAAAACTCGTTTATTCTGGTACGGAATGTACCAAGATATAAAAAATTATTGCACAAATTGCGTAAGATGTAATTGCAGTAAGCAGCATCAGACGATTAAAGTACCACTTGAAAAAATGGAAAGAAATTTACAAATCGGAGCAAGTCTACAAATGGATATAGTAGGTAAATTACCCATGACCCTCAGGAAAAATTGCTTCATTCTGACTATCATAGACGCAGGCTCTAGATTTTTAGAAGCAGTCCCTTTACGAAATGTGGAGTCCCAAACTATCTTGAACGTTTTAAATAGGTACTTCGGAGCCTACGGCTTGTGTTCCGAAATAGTTACAGACAACGCACAATATTTTCGCAGTGCGCTTTTTAAAGAATATTTGAAGACACTAAATATAGATCTACACCCGACAAGCGTCTACAAACCTTGTGGGAATGGTCTGGCTGAAATCATTAATAAATCGATTAAGGCATCCTTGCTGGCAATGTCCAATTCCACTCTTGAGTGGGACACCAGACTCGAATATTTTAAACTTAATTATAATACCACGATCCATCGAGCACTAGGTTATTCTCCTTCAAAATTATTCTTTGGTAGAGAAATTAAAAATCAATTTACGGTATTAAGTGCTCCGGATTTAACGTGCACTCAAGCGTTCGTTAAAAATAGGATAGAACATATGAGGGCAGTTCACCGGCAAGCCATAGCTAACCAACAAAAAATTATGGCGGAATATATCAAAGAAAATGATCTTCAGGAAGTTAAAAAGTTAGACGTGGGTCAAGAGGTGTACGCAAAAGTAATTGGCAAGCCTAGGGCTTTACACCCTCGTTTTGAAGGGCCTTTTGTGGTAGTAAAAGTTGTTCGACACAATAATTATGTGCTCCGTCTGAAAGACAAAATAAATGGGCCAACAATACGTCGACACATACAATTTCTTTTTGCACCCAAGGCTACGACGAGGAATGCCAGAAAAACTAAGGGCGAGTTAAATGAATCAGACTCGGAACAGAATATTGAGGATTAAGTAAGGGCACTCTTACTTAGATATATAGGTTACGGAGGATTAGCTTGTACAAGACTGTCACAAAAACTTAATTAAAAAAAAAGGCTCCTTTCAGAGCCATACATGAAAAAAAAAATAAATAAAAATAAAATAAATAAGTATTACGGTTGATAGGCAAATTTATATAAGATAAGGTGGATGAACGCATTTCCTCTTAAGATTAATTATTGAGTGAATGTAAAAATAGCTTAGATAGTCAGATTCATTGAAAATTTTGAAATAAAATTATAACAATAATATTAATAATTACTTCTTTCAAAAGTGGTTTTGTTTGGGCGACACAGGGAGATAATATCTCTTTATATTTAAAGGCGAAAAGGGAACTTAGTTTAAAGAAAAAAAAAAAAAGGCTCTTTTCAGAGCCATACAAAAAAAAAAAAAAAAAAAAAAAAAAAAAAAAAAAAAAAAAAAAAAAACTTGCATAACTTTATCTTTGGCGGGGCAACCAACATTGGGGGTTTTGGGACTTTGCATGTAAAAAATTCTTTTGCGGGCAGAAGATTTTGATTTACTTGGCCAAGGCATGCAGGGTCGTGAACTATCATTGTTTTTATTTGCTCCGAGAAGGATAGATTTCGAAATTGGGTAAAAGGGTTTGGAAGTAAATACATTAATAATAGTGATACAAAAAAATAAAACGGATATATAATAAAAGGGGTATAATAATAAGGATTATATAAGTAATAAGGAGACATAATGTAGCGTTGGTAGGATAAAATAAATAAATAAATCAATAAATGTGGTAGCTTTTTGTTTTTCCCTCCCTGTTTGGTTTCAAATTAGTTAAAAAAAATAAAAAATAATAAAAAATAAAATAAAATAAAATAAAATAAAATAAAATAAATAAATAAATAAATAAATAAATAAAAATTTCTTTATATCAGCACATAACAAAATGCTTATAAGGCTTACACAATGGATTACTTGTAGAGTTTGACTACTAACAAAATTTTATTGAAGTATATGGTTTCCGCGGTCATCAGAATGACATAAAATTTTAGAAATTGGGATTTTTTTTGAGTGGACAGGTTATATTATATATATAAATGTTATATAAAGAAAAAGGGTAAAATTGGTCTTATAAGATTAATTTTCAAATACGTATAAGGAATGAAACAAAAAGAACAGCACTTACTATAAGTTTTGAATAGTGCTAAGGGTGAAAATCATCCTGCACAACAAAATTGTAAATATAAAAAATTGTGTGTATTGATTTTATATTGAAATAATGTGAATGGTATAAAATGTGTATCATATATAAAAAAATTATAGTGCAGCATATAAATATGGTGATGCATTGTTTGTACGTTATGATAACAGCCATACTTGTAAATGGAAAAATGAGTCAGAAATGTGTTCTTAAACTATTTCAGTAATTAGTTTTGGACATAATAACAGCTTTAAAATAAATAAATAAATAAATAAATAAAATACATATATATATATATATGTATATATATTATCATTGCTTTATTATTTCGGAAATTCGCGATTTTAGGCTAAAATTATGGGAACAATATAAGTATTGATGCATACGCAGAGAAGAATCCTCACACATCAACAACCTCCCAGCAGGGGAGATAAGCAAGTAGCAATACAATCAGAGACTGCGAATCATTGTGTTACGTAACCTGAACTTTCTTTACAGACATGGACAAAAAAAAAATCTAGGCATTCTACGATGATCATTTTAGATCGTGATGTACAGAATTAGACAACTGATGGCGTTGCAAGTGTTCAATCACAAACAGACTTTGAAACAGTGATTTATCTTTCAGGATCGCCGAACACTTATTAAAAAAAAAAAAAAAAAAAAAAAAAAAAAAAAAAAAAAAAAAAACTTGAGTCATGACGGGAAGTTTTCACGAAACTCAGTTGTTTCCCTTGAAAGATACAAGGTTTACACACCTAACAAAAAAAAAAAAGAAAAGAAAAAGTACTCTTTTGTCTGTTTGTTCCTTTTTTTTTCATTTAGTTGGGGGGGGGAGATGCTGGGAACATAAGCATCCAGCAAACTTCCGAGATTTATAGATATATATATAAATGGTATATTATATATATTGTATCCTTTGATGTTTTTGTATAGTGATTGTAAATACTAGTGTATGTTTAACGCTATTCATGTCAGGAGCAAGGCAGACCCCTATCTCAGCTGGCATCTAGAAGGCACCAGTTTTGGGCTCTCGCATAACAATCGCTTGATATTTACGTCAAGAATGGTTTACTGGTAGATTTACAAGCCAATTAAGCGAGACCGCACACGTTTTTCTAGTTGAGGCTCCCGGTCATTTTCCGGCTAGGAGCGAGTTGCAGACAAGTGGGGCCAGCCCCCCACGCTCGAACAAGAAGCCAACGAATCTGCTTCAGGTATAGGCCGGGGGAGAGACTGAATGGTCATTTTCGGGCGGATTGAATCGAAGGGGAGTATTAGCCACGCCCGCCATGAAAAAAAAGAATATAGACTGTTTTTCTTGAGGAGTTGAGATGAAAAGTTCGCTCCGAGATGCGAAGATGTATTTATAAGAGAAGCGTTAATAATTCCAAGGAGGACCTACCAACATAGCCTGTGATCCGAAAGTGATGACCGCCGATGAGGATGTGTGATCGCCTGTGATCCGAAAATGATGACCGCCGATGAGGATGTGTGATCGCCTATGATCCGAATGTGATGTCCGCCAGTGATGATGTGTGATCGCCTGTGATCCGAAAGTGATGACCGCCGATGAGGATGTGTGATCGCCTATGATCCGAATGTGATGTCCGCCAGTGATGATGTGTGACCGCCTGTGATTTCTCCGAATGCGAGCCTTAACTGAGTGCTGGGCACGAAATAATATGAAGGTACGGTTTTTCTTAAAATTTATATTGTTTCCCAAAATGTTTAGGGCAAAATGCCAAGTAGGGGGTTCTGCACGCTCCGATTGGTATTCAAGATTAGAGTATTAAAACCAATAATTATACAAGTAGAATTAATAGTGTTTTTTTTGTTTTTTTATTTTATCTATATTGAGAATAATGTGTCTTGTGACGCACCGACAATTTGTAAAATACTTGTAAATAAATTTATATGTTAGTTGTTAAAAAATTGTTGGTATCTTTTCGATCATGAGTCTTATTTTATTTAATTCTATTATGATCTGATTTAAAGTTATGTTTTATTTACGATCCATAAGTTAATTCCATCTTCAAAAACAATCACAACGCAATTTGGTAATGAAGGCAAGTTGCCTCACTTATATCGAAGGGATTAACCAGGATTTAAACGAACGATCACTGTTATTTTTTTATTAGATATTAAAAAATCGCATGAGTTAGCACTATGAATACTTTAAATTAAAATGATTTAGGTGTGACTAGCATAGGTCATTCAAGGATTTCGGTTATGCTGACATGTCGAAATAAAGATTTCCGTTACAGGAGTCCAGTTCTGTCCAGCAATGTGTAAAAATTATAATGTTGAAAAAGGTTATTGTATACGTGCATGTCAGGAGTGGGGTTCGAACCCCCGTTCCCTTTCGAGAACCAAAGCTTAAATCAGGCGCCTTAGACCGCTCGGCTATCTCGACTACAATCTACTTGCTGAACTTATTCAACGTCACATCATTTTTCGCAAGTCTATTATTTTAGCACTCTTTCACTGATAAAGTATTGAGTTGGTAAAATTTCTCTAATACTGTGTGCTAACGGTTAAATACAAAATATTCTTAATAGCATAATTAGTATTTAATTTTGAAAATATATGTGAAAAAATTACAATACGGAATAGGTTGTTGTATACATGTATGTCGGACGTGGGGTTCGAACCCACGCTCTCTTTCGAGAACCAGAACTTAAATCAGGCGCCTTAGACCGCTCGGCCATATCCTGATTGCACTCCATGATAGGAACTCATTCAACAGTTTTAATTAGCGAAAAATCACTAATTTTAATAGTTTTTGCCTGTTTACTAAAAAATTACTGAACCAATTTCTATGAAATGGAAGTGGTACCACTCCGAGAGTAAGCTCTTTAATTTAACACCAAAACCAAATTAATCAGTTGGATAGTTTCGGCGTAATCGGTGAACATACATTAAAAAAATACATACGCGATGAATTGATAACCTCCTCTCCTTCTTGAAGTCTGTTAAAAATATTCTTAATAGCATAGTTAGTATTTAATTTGTAAAATATATATAAAAAATTATAATACGGAATAGTTTCGGAAACTTATTCAATGTCATGTTACTTTTTGTAAGTCAATTAATTTAGCACTTTTTCACTGATAAAGTATTGAGTTGATAAAAGATCTCTGATATTCTGTGCTAACGGTTAAATACAAAATATTCTTAATAGCATAATTAGTATTTAATTTGTAAAATATATATGTAAAAATTATAATACGGAAAGTTATTGTACACACGTATGTCAGGAGTGGGGTTCGAACCCATTGTCACTTTTGAGAACCAGAGCTTAAATCAGGCGCTTTAAACCGCTCGGTCATCCTGACTTCACTCAATTGTAGGAACTAATTCAACAGTTTTAATTAGCGAAAAAACACAAATTTTAATAGTTTTTGCTTAATTACTAAAAAACTACTGAACCAATTTCTATGAAATGGAAGTGGTACCAATCCGAGAGTAAGCTCTTTAATTTAACACAAAAACCAAATTAATCGGCTGCATAGTTTCGGAGTAATCGGTGAACATACATAAAAAAAAATACATACGCGTCGAATTGATAACCTCCTCTCCTTTTTGAAGTCGGTTAAAAAGAACTTAAAATAATTATCTATTGACGGAACTTGATACTATGTGCGGCAACACCTAGAGATAGAATGCTTAAATTCCACAGGAAAAAATTATAAATAATACGATATACTATTTCATTTGATACAGATTTCTCTGACACGCATAAAATTTTAAGTATCATGACCCACTATAAAAATAATAAATTTAAATGTAAAATAAAATAATAATAATGCTCTGTCATTCAGCATCAATGGTTTCTATGATCTACCTATTGCTAATAGTTCATACTTTCAAATTCTTCAGAAATTTTCTTTCCAAAGATACCTATGATTATTCTGGTAATTCATGAACATATATTTGCATATCTTTCAAAAATACGCAATAAAAAATTGAATGATGATGAATCTTTATGAATCATTTGTTTTAATCAATCACATCTAGATGTTTTTCATATAATTCATTTGGAAAACTTTTTGGATTTCAATTGCATTTTTGAGCAGTTTTGCTGTTAAGTCAAAAAGATGCCTTCAAGTCAAAATTCCCTTTGAAGATATAGAAAAGCTGCATGCTTTAACTGAAGGATGTATAGAATAGGATCATTTACTACATCTTCATTTACATTTTCACTTCATACGTCATTTCACTAGACTAATAAGGAGAGGTCCAACCTTGATACTCACAGATTTTGAATATTTTAACATATGTTGTAGGACAGAGACCCCTTAGTATAAGTTTCAATGGATTTTATACAACGCTCCTTAGATCTTGAGAAACAAGAGAGGTCTAATATTGTGACCTGTCTTAAATACTTCCTTTGAAAACAAAGGCTAGAATGCCCAGGATCGATGCCCTGTAGCGCTACATTTTTTTTATAATAATAAACTTGTAATTATAATTAAATTATTGAATAGTCAATTAAAAATTGTAATATTGTATATCATTTCTATTTTAACCTATTTATTTTTTTTATTTGTAACTAAATAATTGAATGAAATATCATAAATCGATCCAAAATTTTAATTTTTATAAAAAGAGTTCATATATTCTTTATCGATGCAATAATATTGAATAATTGTGTCAATTCGTGAGTTTAAAGAAATACCATTCATATATTGCTTTAAGAAGGTAAATTATTAATATTTTTCTTTTTTTAAGTAACAAACATAATTATATTAAAAATCAGCATAAGAATTAAAATACAATCTATTTTTTCATATTAAAGATTTTTAAATTTTGTAAAACGTATGCTTGCTTTTCGAATTATTTTGCTTTAAGTTTCTTCCTGGTTTTATTTTTATTATACTTGAATACTTTTTATTTTATCATAAATAGATGGTGCCACAACAATGTTTCCAAACGAGTTTGGAATTAATAAATTTTCGAAAAAAAAAAAATCTGTTAGTGATGAGAAATAATGGTTAAAAAATCAAAAATATTAAATTAGTGTTTAAATATTCTAACATTGTAGTTAAGATAAGATATCGAGATTTTTAAATTATAAGTATACTTACAAAACAATAAATGACTTAACAAATGTAGCGCGATCACGAATGGAACCGGGACATTATGGTCAGCCAGCCAACGTTATACCGACTGAGCTATGATCAACCATGCCCTTTCTATAAAAATTTAGCATTTAAGTTGTGCTATAATATTAGGATCCCCCTCTCTGTTTCTCAAAAATTAAAAAGTTAGTATAAAATCCATTGAACGTCAGGCTAAGGGGTTTCTGCCCTACAATATATATTAAAATAATCAAAATCTGTGATTATCAAGGTTGGTCCTCTCCTTGTAAAACATAAAGCATTCTTCTTTGTTTAATTGTAAGGAACTTTTAAGGAAGCTGTTTGGACAAAAGCTCATTTTAAACAGGCATCACTCTACCACATTATATAACAAAAGTATTTTCTCTGTTCGTGTTTATATTATAAAATATATTATTTAATTGTTTGTAATCGAAGTATTTATAAATGTATGCATAGCACTTTAATGCAAAAGTACTGCTTGTGGGCACAATTACATATATCTAAACACGTTATCACGTTTCTCGCATAAAATGTGTTAACTGAATGGCAAAGCTACGCCGAGTAGATAATTCATGTACTAATTTTTCTTGGAAAGAGGATATTCTCATCATACAGAAATCATTGAAATCTACATCCGAGAGTCATAAGGTATTCTATGCATGCCCTACTCCCAGATAAAACTCTGATCTCAATAGTTTTAGAATGGAAATTACTGATAGAAATGCTAGTTAAAAAATTCTAAGAAAAAGCTACATATTTCTTTCATGTTCCACATTCATAGGATTTTCTTTAATATAAATGTTTCGATAAGTACAGTTTCTAACATTTTACGGTAATTAGCATAATATAATAAGAAATAAAAAGTAGTGTAGTACTTCAACAGACTTATTTATTTACCTTGATATTTATGAAAATTCATATGAATTTTTGCTGAGCGAAAATATTTTTCTGATATGTTTAAACAAATGCACATGGATTTGCATAAATAGCATGTATTGAGGGTGTCCTATTAAACAGAAAAGCGCTTTAATTTTTTACATGTTTCAAATAAGTAAGCCATATGAATTGGGAAACAATTTAGACGTTCACAGAAGCAGTTATTAATAAGAAAACTTATGTTTAATCTAACAAGATGACTAAAAAATGCATATTTGTACCTTTAAATTTATATAAATTATGATAAAGGGAAAAAGCTGTGTTTTACAATATTTCGAACCATTTAAAACAATCCCCGAGAATTTTTCACTAGTTATTATAAGTTTTTTTTTTATTTAAAAAAAATACCAACGATGACAGTACTTGTAGACATATGGATAAAAAAATTCTAAGCTCATTGACATTTTGTTTATCCTTAGTAGCCAAAACAATGTTTATAGATCTCAAAAGCAAAATCTCAGGTCCAACTTACTGAGAGATTAACTCTATTTATTTACTCATTAGTTTGAATTTTAATGTTTTAACATATACTATGTATACTAATAATTTTTTTTTATACAAAAAAAAAAAAAAAAAAAAAAAAAAAAAAATTATAAAGTTGAGCAATGTTAATGGTTTGTCATGTTAACTCTAGTGGCCAAATGGGGCACTTGTGAACAGACTAGTTGGGAGCAGATATGAACAGTTCATAAGTGCCCCAATAATCATTCTGTGAATCTGTTCTTTTACAGTTAAATTCATCTAAAGTAATGTCAACTCCAATATCTATAATTTTCCTGAAATATAAGCAATACATACAATATCGTCATACAATACTGGATTTTGTACTAAAAATTTCACAAAAAATCTGTCAACAAGTACAAAGAGCAATAAGCTCGTTATGCAGTACTTTATTAAACGGTTTAAATATATATTTTTATACACTGGTAATACAAAAAGTATTTTGTTAAACAAATTTGAAAATTTTCCTACTTATTTTTTTCCAAACGTGCATTGATATGGCTTACTTTCATCTCTAAATAAGCTATATATTGATGCTGTATATGATGCTTCGAATGGAGAAAGAAACGTATATCTTAAAAAAGTAAAATTTTAAACTTATAACTTCTCGGATAAAATCCCGATTGTAAGCCTCCCTCCCCCCCCCCACACCAATATTGTTTCAAAAACAAAATAAGTTAAATCTGTGCGCATGTGTGTGTATAGTGGGGGGGGGGGTGCTATAATCGAGATTTTTTTCATCATAAAAAAAAAACTTTTTTATCATTAATTTAGAAGTAAATAAAGCAAATACAGGTATGAGAATCTTCCGTATTTCGGCAGATTTCCGATAAATATTATCTATATACCCCGCTCTAAAATCTCCACGAAACAAAAACCCTTAAACAAAATTTAAAAGCTTTATTTTTTATTTACTTCTTTACTTTTCATTTTATTGCAATAATAATTAATCATCTAATCCTTCTTCTCCCACCTCAATCTACTTATTTTCATTTTGTAATCTTGTGCTTTAACTTAGCACCCAGAAATACAGAAAATGATATATATTTTTTTTCTTTATAGTGAATTTAACACATAATGTAACTAAACATCATGGCAATAAACAAAAAGAATAAAAAGTATGTCAATGGATATTTTTCTCCTGTGTTCATATGTGCCCCACATGTGTTTACAAATGCCCCGCTAGTAGGACCCATATAAACACATTTTTGAATTTATAAAACTATTGAAAAATGTAAGAACTATTAAGGTGATTTTAAAAAAATTACCATCCATAAAAATAGTTCTCTCTGCAATATTGAGTAGTTATTGTTTATATAGTTTAATCCAGTTATGAGAAAAAGCTATATTTATGTGAACTGTTCACCTGTGCCCCAGTCACTCCTATATATATATATATATATATATATATATATATATGTGTGTGTGTGTGTGCATGTATGTATATACAGGGTATCCACTCTCACCGGTGGCCAATGGCTAATTCCTCAACCGTTAGTCATAGACATATAGTTTCAATTACAAAAATGTTTTAAATGAGGTAAAGAAATATTTTAAAAGCGATTTGAGTCAATAAAAACATTTCTTAAAATGTTACGAAATTTAAATTTTTATACGCCATCCCCGGTCCTATAAGTAATATTTAGTAAATTTCTTCTATTGCACTAACAAAAAAGACAAAAAAAGGTCCTGTTAATATACACTAAAATTGACTGAGTTATGAAACTTAAAAAATACATGACTTATACCACTTTCTTGTTGTAAAAAAAATGAGTTCGACCATAAATGAGGTATCATATATCAAGCGCTTACAATAATCGAGTAGTATTTCATGTGTATCTGTGCTTTGAAAAAGTCCTACAAATAATGCGATTGAATTCGTTTTATTAAGCTTCAGAATGGTCAAAATAACTGTATTTTAACATATGTTTTATTTCGTAAGGTTTTGCGACTGTTTCTTTTCATGGTTACTTTTAATAAAAATACTTTATTTTTATTTATCTTCAACAATCGTATGTATGTTTATTCAGCTCAAAATATGTACTCAAACTTTAACTCATTTTCCAATATCCAATCGGGATTAAATTTTACATACTGACGTAAATCAGATGGCAACCTGATATTGTTATGATTTTCGGTGGTTATCATTTACACTTACTTTGCAGGATAATACAAAAAAATTTCGTATAGATTACCTCCAAGAATTTAAAAAATATATTAGATTAAATAACAAAGACAACGATGTTTGTTTTTTCAATTTTTATGTATCTTTTATTGCTGAAACCAAAAATTACCTTCAATTTAACAATCATGTCAGGATTTTTCTGAAATCATAAATTGTCATAATTAAAAAATAAGAAAAAATGGATACTATAAAATAGAGTAGATAGTTGTGTTTTTTAACTTGTGATATTTGAGTATATTTTAGCATTGAATATGAAAATGATTTTCGTGTTTAGGTCATCAAAAAAAAAATTTTTTTTTTTTGTAAATCGTAAATGTCAAAGTTAAAATTTAGCGAAAATTTAATGCTGATAAAAGATGTAAAACTTTTTATTAAATTAAATTTTATTTAAATCAATTTTTTATTCATTTTTTTAATACTAAGTTTATTATAATTCAATAGCTGAGGCGTCTGAGGAGGTAGGGAGGAGGTTCAATTTCAACTTTCAGCTATATAACTTTGAAATTTACAATTTGCGAAAACTCCTGACGCGGCGGGTTTTATTAACAACATGAAAATGATGTAACCAATCTGAAACAGCTCCAGGGCCCGACCAAGGCTAATGAAAAAGACAAGCGACCACGGTGCATTAAACTTATCCTTTTTTACAGACCGATGAAGTCATGTGATGTTTGAATCCACCAATACAGGTGTACGAAATGAGCATTACATCACTCTAGCGGTCTGTGAAAAAAGACACTTGGTATACACCGCGTTAGCCTACCTTTTTCGTTAGCCTCGGCCCGACTTAAGCAAGGGCATTCAAAGGCAGCTGCTCCGGGGCACCCTTATTATCCCCCCCCCCCACACACACACACATACACAAACACACACTGAAAGTAATCAGGATTTTCATTAAAAGGTGCCAAATGATTGAAATTAGCCAAAAGTGACCAACATTCTTAGAAACTTTTAGCAAGGTAATGTGCCCCCCCCCTTTCCCTTCTCTACTTCCAGTACTCCCTCCACACATGTGAAAAACAAACTCTATCCTTTGAAAACGAATGATTAAAATTTTATTACAACAACTTAGTATTCTACCGTTTTTATAACGAATTCTTTATTAACGTTTTCTCGTAGCATGGCAAGTTACCCACATAGCATGCATAGTCACAGAGACGTCACAATGACGTCACTGTGAGTCACTTTGGTCACATCACATCTGTGACCAAAATGCCACCACTCAGTGACGTCACATTGTGATTAAGATGAGACTTTTTTAAAAATCTTTAGAAAATTTACTAAAATTCTTCAAAACATGTTATTTACTTTAAAAAACATGTTTCTGGCAATTTAAATATCGCCGCTTTTGTCACAGCTCCGTCACAATGTCAATGTCAAAGTAGTCACAAATGACACATCTTTCACAAATTTGTCACATTGTGACCACTTTGTGAAGTAGTCACAAACGAGCTCTAAAACGGCCATAACGACTTCACATTTTAGTCACTGTGACTTCACATCGACGTCACGTGACGTCACATCGACGATCGATGGTCACAAAGTCACAATGTGACTTCACAACGACGCACAGTGGGGCAAAATCCCGAAAAGCTGGCCAAAATATGAAAATGTTAATCAAATTGTACGAAAATTCGTATACAGGTGTTTTTGAAGATGCTAAGTAAAAATACAAAATTAAAATTGAAAAAAAAATGGCGGATACAATATTGCGGAATAAAAATTAAAATGTCTCGAAAGTTATTCAATTTATATGCAATTTCGTAAACTTTTCAGGATGCTAATTAGGATTCAAAAGTTAAATTTTAAAAATAAATAAATACATAAAATTAGAGATTAAGAGTAAAAACAATAAGATTTAAATAAAATTTAAAATTTCGAGGTAAACTTAAAAGGGAATTTTCAAAAAACCAAGACATATTTAAACGAAATTTAAGTACGTTAATGGAAAGTAAAACATTAGACTATTTAATTTTATATTATTAAAATAAAAACGAATATATATTCCAGAAATTAACCTTTAGAATCAACTGTAGTATAACAAAAAGATTCTTCAGAGGTCAAGGTGTCGAAATAGTTAGCAGAACTTGTTGGCGGTATTGGAAGATCCTGTGACTCTTAGGATCAATGATTTTAATTTCTTCTACGATAATTTACCTAAACTGGAAAGGAAAGAATCTGATGACATTAAAATACGTAAAAATAGCTTTTTTTCTCGCTACTGCATCTTTGCGATAAATCTTCTCAATGCCTTTTGATCAGTTTGTTGCGTGATTCTTAAGCATCTTATGGCATTTGACAAATTGTCAGTAATGAAGATAATGTTATTTCTTTGTCATTAATAAATAGTTTGTGTACTGAAGTAAGCATATAGAACCAGGGGTGCTGCTCAAATCTACGAGCTATTTGTAAGGGAAATTTTTCGAAGTTTATCAAATAAATAACATGGCTACAAGAAATTACTTATGGCATAGAAGCGTTTAATCAAATCTTCGTATATGCTCGTTTAGTAACAAATACTTGCGTTTTCAAAGAATCTTTGAATTGTATTTCCATCATTTGTGCTTCCAAATCTGGAATTTAGTTTCTCGACGAGAAGTCTTGAATGCAAACGAAATATTTTTTGCATATTTTATTTTGCAATTTCAGTGTCCTTCTTTTCATGCAGAGTACGAGCTTTTCATTTTTTCTATCCAGTTGTCTGCCAGGTGTAAGGCCTCTCTAAACATCTTTGCACTTAACTTAGATATTCTGAATTCTAAATTGTCTCAATCCACTTTTAATAAAAAATGTCAGATCGGTAAGATGCTGTTTTGATGCTGTCTGACATAAGTAGCAACGTTGAGTATTACACTAATTCGTTTTTAACGACTTTTTCTTCTGTATCAATGATTGTATTAAACGAAATAAGCTGATTCTGCTAGTATTTAATGCAATCCCATTCTTTGACAGTTGCTTCCGTATTTCTTGAAAAAGAAAAATGGATCTTGGCCCGATAAAATCAGTAAAATGAAGATATCGATATTTTCAAATTGACGATTCATGAATTATTCGCAATATTTATGTATTCTAGTAGAACGGAAGAAAGTAAAAATATATTAGACTTCCTGCCATCTTCATAGGTAAATATTTGTTTAAATGTACTCAGAATAGATGTGCTATCACATCCTCACTTGCAAATCAAATCCAAATTACTAATATAAGCAAAAGTGATATTCATAATGATTTTTACTCGCATTAATGAAATACGCTCAGTAGTTTGATCTAGCAAATATAGCCATTGACAAAATAATTCTTCTAATTATAATAGAACAAACAAAATTACTACCTATAAAGATAAGAAAATGTTATTCTACCGGATCAGTAATAGAGGATTATTTTCATTTTTTCATTACTAAGCTTACTTATCAAATTAATGTAATCTTATGATTATAGTACTTATTTACAATATAATAGGAAACAAACTATTATAAAATTGAATAATTCAAAATTTTGAAAAACATTTATCAGCTAAATTATGTAAAAAGTAGGCAATTTCAATATTTTTGAGGCGGCCGAAAAAGTGGCATTTTTACTTGCGGTTACTAAAATATGCGTGAAATGCAGAAAGGCAGTTTTAGGCAGCTGGTTTTTTATGAATCACTAGACAATAGCTCATTATCAAGTCATTTCAAGTTATTATTTCCATTAAATTTCGTTGCGGAACACTGTGGAACATTTAAACTTTTTGATGTTTAAAAGAAAAAAAATAAAAAAATTTCTAAAAATTTTTATTAAAAATGACAATGAATTTATTAAATTTTACGTGCTTAATATAAATTTTGTAATACATGCAAATAAAGTACATACGATCATAGTGTGAATCCATTTCAAATCATTAAAATCGGATAATATTATAAAATATAGCACGCGTTTAGAGGAACTGTTGTTTTGCTGTTTTTGTTCGCTCTAAATGATACTCCTTCAAGCATCATTTTTGAAATGATGCTGCTTGTAAGGGCAAAGCAAAAATCTTTTTTAAATACAGATTCTGACTCTCCAAACATTATTCTAGCCAACTGTACAATCGAAATTCCCTAAATCGTAACTTCATTTTTCGACTTTTGGCCAGCTTTTTGGGTTTTTGCCCCACTGTGCGACGTCGCAGTAACGTCACCATGTCTTACGGGTAGAATCATTAACCTCATAGCATGCATGGTCACATCTTATCTGTGACGAAAATGCCACCACTAAATGACGTCACATTGTGACTGAGATGTGACTTTCTTAAAAATTTTGGAGAAATTACAAATATTCTTCAAAACATGTTATTTACTTTAAAAAACATGTTTCTGGCAATTTAAATATCGTCGCTTTTGTCACAGTTTCGACACAATGTTTATGTCAAAGTAGTCACAAATGACACACTTTTCACAAATTGTTTACATTGTGACGTCACAAAGTGGTCACAATGTGACGTCACAAAGAAGCTCTAACACGGCCATAACGACTTCACATTTTCGTCACTGTGACTTCACATCGACGTCACGTGACGTCGACAAACGATGGTCACAAAGTCACAATGTGACTTCACAACGACGTTGCAGTGACGTCACCATGTCTTACGGGTAATTATGACCAATTTTGAGTCTTCTCTTTTAGACATCTTGTAATGCTTGTAATCTTATAAGCAAAGTAAAAGTTTGTAAAGAGATATTCGTGTCAACAAATCTATCATTTTTTCTACTATTATCCCAGTAGTATTTTTTATTGAATTTGCGACCATCTTTTTGGGATACCTTATATACAGATATGAGCAGTACAAAACATAGGCATGCAAGCAATATGTATGAAGTTTAGTACTTGCCACTCTCACATTACTCACAAAAAAATTCTATAGACAGATAGAAGAGGACCATCCAGAATTATGCTTGTTCCGCGGTCACCCATTTGGACCCTGATTAGCTGATACTTTTTGCAATTATTTTTAAATGTCATTATCTGCCTGGGCCTGATACAAACGAAAGTAGATGATTATGACAACTTAAGTTAAATGTATAAATTACGTTTGCACTCTTGATTTCAAAATTATTCATATTCAATAAGCGTACTATTCATAAATAATATCCATAGTACATTTCATTTATATAAGGCATTAAATAAATTCTTTCTTCCATCGTCTCCCAAATTCCCTATTAATATTATAAACAAAATTTCTGTTTGCAGAAAATAACAACTTTGAAGATATTCATCCAATATTTTCTTCCTTTCGCGATAAAGAAATACATTGCATCAATTAAGTAAATGTAAAGAGTGGATTACCTTAAACTTTTTTATTGAATATCAAATCCATGTTTTATAAGTCTAAAATCATAACAGTTAAATTCTAAAATTTATGCATTTGAAATAAAGTATCTCAGTTGCGACTTTATGAATTATGATTTTTCATATATGCAAATAAAATCTTTATTTTCTTTCGAGAAAAATAATATTCTCCTATAAATATAAAATAACTTCCCCGGTATTTTCTAAGGGTTTCTCCTTCCTGCAGTATTTTCGAATGCCTGTATCAATAAATTATCTGTAGGTGTTTTCCTGGGCTATTCATTATATATATTTAAAAATATGAATGTAGGATAAATATATGGAGAAGATATTCGTTTTTATCTGTTATTTTTTTTTTAAACAAAATAGAAAATCGGTTTAATTTCTTCAAATATATAACACCACTTTTATTTATTTTATTATCCTTTTGTTCTTGCGCAAAGAAATGCACGCAGGAGCTTAAGAAACTTTAAATGCATTGAGTTTATTATTCAAGAAAAGTAGTCCTTGTAGTTTAATATATATATGAAATAACCGCATACTTAAATGTCAGTAATACAGAACATTCTGTAAAGATTCTACAGAAAACGTCACTTTCCAAGCGTAAAATTTACAAAAAATTAAACATAAAACGCATGTATTAATATTAATAATTTATCATTCAGATCTTTTAAAATTTTACATATGTGATTGTTTTGTCCTCAAATTAATTGGTGTTTAAATGATGCTTACTTTTTGAAGAACGGGGAGATAAATGCACTTCATAATGATTTCCAGTTCAATAAGAATATTTTAACAAGGAGGTGTTCGGGAAAACAGAAAACGGTGAACGTTTGTAAATTAATATAGAATAGTTAATATATAAGTATGTGCATTATAGTACAGTTAATATATAAGTAAGCCATTAAGGGCAAACCCTATGAAAAATATTCAATAAAATATGGAAAAAACAACACAATTAAAATTGTAAATATATTAAATATTTAATTAAATATGGGCTGATGCATAAAGTAACTTTTAACTGCAAATTCTATAAAAGATAACAAAACATTTTTGACTTAATTTACTGTTCAACTTTTGAATTTTTATTTTTACGATCTTCGACTGGACTTTTTAAGCGAGTTCCATAATGCAGTTTATTATCAAATATATATATATATATATATAAATCTTATCGTTCACACAGGCGCAGTTAAAAATTATTGCACATAAATGGTCATATTTCACGAAATGTTTAGATATTTTTATATGCTAATTGTGCTATTTTCTTTTTACTGCACTTTGTAAAGTTTCCTGCAAGAAAATTTATAATTTTTTAAAAACCACATGTGCTACAAATCAAAGACTTGTGGAAATCTCTTGATTTTTTTTTTAAAGAAACGTGTATCTATAAATATATGTGCTATTGTAACACAAATGAACAAAAATATTGTACAGTATTCACTTACTGATGAGCAGCAGCTACATATCATTTCTAGCTTTTTATTTCACATGTCATCACAAATATTACAATTACCTGAAGTGAAACATTTTCTTTATATTTGCGAAGTATCTCTCTAGCTACTCGATAAAATGTGCAAAATGTGTAGTGTCTAGGTCTAGTGATTTTTGTTGCGTACATGAGCTTCATATTCTAAAACAATGCAGGTATTTATCTTTCAATTTTTTTTCTCGGGATGATATATTTAGTTGATTAATCTATGAGCTGAGTTTTAAGTTGTAAATACATTTTATTGCACAATCTCTTTGTTAAATTTGTAATATAACTTTGAAATAAAATTTAATGAAAATAGTTCATATGCAGTAACGCAAATTTGTTTTATCTTTCAATTTTTTCCAAATGGTAAATCAGCCCATTTCTAAAATAAATATTCTTAAGTCCATATTAAATCAGTAAGTCAAAAAAAAAAAAAAAAAAAAAAAAAAAAAAAAAATCTTGCACGCTTAAGCATTGAATTTCAGAACGGAAGTAATTAAAAGCATTATTTTATCTGTCAAATAGACTTTTCTTTCAATTTCAATAAGGATTTTAAGCATCTTTTAACTTCCTTTTGTAAATTAATGGATTTTAAAGATTTTAATGATGTTTTCTGCGTTGAAAAGAAGATACGTAAATATAAATCCCGCTCCCACTGAAATGCTTTTTAAACAGTTAATTTTATTTAAAATTCGCTTTCACACCATTAATCATATAAAGTTAAATTCATGATTTCTCTTTTATTCTATACTAGTAAAAAAAAAAAAAAAAAAAAGATGCTTATCCGTTTGTTGACCAGTGTTAGAGAAATCTAGTGCATGTACCGATCAGAAAATTTGACAGAAGATGTTCTGATTTTTCATTTTTAATTAATTAACCGTTCACTGTAAAAAGAAAAATTAAAAAAAAATAATAAAAAAATAAAATAAAATAAAAATCCGTCAATATGCACAAATTTTACGGAATAGTTTCATTTTTCTAAGAAAATAGTTCGATTTCCGTAATTGACATTATGAGGTTATAAATTCATATAAATCCAATAAGTTTTCCATAAATTTTACGGAATATTTTTGTTATTATTTTCAAAATAGAACTAATTCCGTAAATAATTGCTATTTTCCAGAAATAATTGCTAAAGTAATTATTTATTTTCTAGAGTGAGATTATTTTCATCGAAATGGTTAAATATCGCTCTATATTAAAATTCTATCTAATTATTTCCCAGTGGTTAGTTGTGTTGGTTTAATATGGGTTTTCAATCAATGGAAGTAAAATAAATCATAAAACGATTTTAAGTAATACGATAAATGTTAAGGCGACATCTATGAATATACATTTAAACAACTTTAATATATTTTTTTTTTCAATAAAAAGCTATAAAAATGTTTATTTCATTTATTTATTACGATTTTTTTAAAATTAAAATCTTATTAATTCTTTTTGTATGTTTGAAACAGTTAAAAAAGAAATGTTATACTTTATTTTTCATTAATATTTTTAAATAATGTTTGATTTATTATTATTATTAATATTTAAATATCTAAAGGATGTTTTAAAATGAAAAAATCTATTTTCCATTTTAATATTTTTTAATCCATTCATTTTAACAGATTTGCACATCAAACTTAAAACATATCCGAATTATAATAACGAAATTATTATAAAACTGATGCTTATCTAAATTATAATAAGAAATAGCGGAAATTTATTTTTAATACTATGAAGGGACCCTTTATTTGAGTTTACAATAATCATCAGACAAATAACTTGTAAAAGTGCATGTGTGAAAAAAAAGTTGATATTCTTGGAAAAATAAATGTATACCTATAATAAAAATAATATTACAACAGAATTATAAAAATCTTCAAAAACGAAGCAATTATTACTAATAATACCTTTTTTCATGCATGTAATATTTTAAAGAATGAAACTTTTCTTGTAAACATGAAAATAAAAAGCTAAATATTCAAAGTTATGGAAACATTTAGAATTATGTACTCAATCTAAAAATATTATCTCTACAAAAATACAAATTCCCTTTTAAATATATTGGCCTTACTTCATAAAAAGCGTCTGGAATAAATAACAATATTCCCTGGTCGATCCGATGTTGTATGAATTGTACAGAGAAACTGAAATTCATAAGGATGTACGTTTCTCGTTGAGAAATAATGGGATTATCTTATTTTTTCCCCCGTCTTTCAAACAAATATTTTCAATACTGAAATATGAAAAAAGAAATTACGGAAAATTTTTGTGAAAAAGCTGAATGTCTTCAGGAAGTTACGGAAAAAAATTTCCGTTAAAATACGGAAATACCAGCACAATTTCCATATTTTTAACGGATTTTTTTACAGTGTTATAGTAAATAAAAACCTTAATGATTATCCTAAAAGTGTGAACAGATTTTTCCCTTGTCCCGTACTCGGCCTGGCAAAATGAAAAAAAAGTTTTCCAATAGGCAGTTTAAAAGTTTTCCCACCCTCCCACACAAAAAAGGAAACAGGCCTGGACAAACCGATAAAAAGGTTAAACGACCTGGCCGGTCCGATAAATAAATAAATAAGTAAAATTAAAAATAAGCGGATAGATCATCCCGATATAAAAATGTAAACTGATAAAGAAGGAACCATACTCAACGAATGACTTACATGAGAGTAAATATAAATAATAATTATGCTGCAGGATCCTATACTAATTTGGCAATAACCAATACAGTAATATATCATGTCTGCAGTTGGGATTGTCATCGGACAGTTACATTGTGTTTGAGCCGAGCTTATTTTTTTTTTCATCAGTCTTGGGTCGGGCAAGGATCAGGCTCACAATTTTTTAATGCATAGTCGAGCCGGGCCAGAATTGGACTTATCTGTAGCTGGAACAATTTTAAAAGTTATGATGGTTTTGACTATCTTTTTAATTACTATTCAAAACTGCATTTTTTACCTTTTTTGAGTGATTCCTGTTGTGTATTTTCTGTTTCGCAAATACATAACAAACTAAAATATACTGTAAAATTTTTACATAAATATTCATGCAGCGATCTTTGAAAGAATCTTAATTTCATGTTAAGAAAAATCGGGATTTTTAGAAATTGAGAGGGGTCAGGACTTGTCTGACACATTTAATTGTTATTTAGGCGGATAAGGCCGTACTTGTTCTCACTGATTGTACCAGCCGGTTCGGCCGGTACGTGCAAGGACAGGCCGAATTGTATTTTTAACCGGGCCAAGTCGTTCTAAGATAACTTTCATTCCGGTCTCCCAGAAAATTCTCACCCGTGCAGACATTTATAGGCTATCCGAGACTGTCGAGCTTCCGTCGTTCCGTCGACTTTCATCGCATCTTCATGCACGCGATCATTTTTTCTGCATTTTAAAATCGCAGTTGCCGAGTCCTTGTAGAGTAACAGTAAGAAGAAAGAAAAAACAACAAAGAAAAATTAATGTGTCTGCAGACTGGATGATAATAACTTTTCAAGCAGAACTGTACGCCATACTGAACGCATTAGAATGGGTTGAAGCAAACTCAGGCAGAAGTATTCCCATCTTCAGCGACAGCCTCTCCTGTCAGCAAACTATACACGCACATAGAACAAAAGATCCTCTTGTAGTACAAATTAAGAAAACACTGAAATCACTCAATCACCGTACCTCGTTGGGGCATGTCTCTGCTCACAAAGGCACCTTAGGCAACGAGCTGATTAATGACGTAGCAAAACAAGCTACACAAAAACCTACCATCGAATCATATCTCCCAGTTCTCCAATCGTACGTCAGCAGGATCCTGAGATCCAGAATTTCTCGCCATGGTAGGAGTACCGGGACACATCAACAAAGGACACACACATACGAACTCATTCCTAAAGTTTTCATTCAACATTATAACCTCACCTCCTACACAGCCAGCTTTCTGACAGGCCTTGTCCTCTTTATGGCCTACCTAGGCAAATTTAAATGAGAAACTTCCAACTTATGTGAGCACGGCAAGTCATGTCTACTTCTACTATGAACTCACGAGACGCTGGCACTTAAAACACCCGGCCTTCTCACCAGAAGGCTGGCTCTATAATATACTTACACGCACCCTGCTACTAAATAAACTAAAACACATCTATAAACACATTTTTAAAATTGCAAATCTAAATTTGTAGCTTGGGCATGCAAAAGTTTCAGCTGCTGCTTGTCGCGAGGTAGTTTTTTCGCACATTCGTCCGCCCCTTGTCGCGTACGGAATCTTTCCCCCGGCGGAATGAATACTATTTTGTTTTTTCTTCTTCTATATTCTCTTACCTGAAATTTGTCGTGTTAGGTTCTTTTGCATCTCGCAGGTGCGACCCCTATACGGGATTCTATATATATATACCGCCCACTATCGTGATTCTGGCGGCTTTAACTCTGGCTGGATTCTATAATTTTTTTAAGACCTTAATCAAGATAGACGGGAGGGACATTCTCAGTGTTCTCGCTGTCGCTCGCCAATGCGCCAAATTACGACTAAATTCTTTATTTGGCGAGTAAACAAGCGATTAGATTCGCCAAATTGCTAGTGCTCAATTTTTGCTTTTTCTTTTTTTCTTTTTCGTTTTTCATACACATGCATATGTATACATATTATTTACAATTAATGGTCTTATATATTTAATGTATAATTTTTTTTATATTTGTAGCGGATAGTTGAAAATAGATTAACAACAATCGCCGTCACATAAAAACTTAGGTTATTTTAGAACATATTGAAACAGATATCTATTTTGCTAACATTTTTTTCATTTGGCGAATGTTTTTTATTTTTAATTAGCCAAATTACTAACGTTGGTCAAATGCCAGCGAGAATACTGGACATTCTGCTCTAAAGACTTGGTTTCTCTGTCTGAGCGGTTCCTCATAAAAAATCAAATCATGTGTATAGCATACATTATGAAACACTTTCTAAGACACATTGAGAATAATGTAACAAAACTTCACTTACAAGGAAGGTCTCCATACGGGCATACTCAGAAAAATCTGAAAAAATTACAGAATGCTCTTCTCATATAGTTATATATGTTTATAAAAAAATTTCGGCGGAACCTCCTTACAACGTCAGTAAAAAAATAATAAAAATTTCGTTTATTTGGCGATTTATCGCCGGTTGGCGAAAAAACGAAATTTTGAAAAATACGCTTTTACGCTTCGAATACTTTTTAAAGAGAAAACTTTCTATGTTCAATTTATTTAAACTAGCGAAAGCCAAGCTTTGTTTGGATTCGCGAAGCATCTTTTCAAAAGAAAAACATTTAAAAGTAACAATAATTATTTTTTGCATCTAAATTAAGCAAAAATGTTATTTTATTTTTTTGGAGGATTTTAATTTTAGAAATGTGAATTCAGTCAAATTCCATAAATTGTATTTAAACAATAAACATTAGAAATAATACTAATAGTTATTACTTCATAGTAATAAATACGTTTTATTTGGTTCAGTTTTAAACCTTCGTATTCAAATAACACTTTATATAACAAATTTAACAATTTATTTTATTTGTTTATAATTCTTTTGTTTCTACTTTACATAAAAAAAAAAAAAAAAAAAATCATAATATATTAAAAATTAAAACAAAAAAAAAAAAAAAAAAGAAAAGAAAAGAAAAGAAAACGCAAGTATCGTCTGCGTAAATGATTTCATACAGTAAAAAGAAATTGTGTATTTGAATTCTTAACACTGAAAAATATTTTTATGTAAATAATTGAATGTTCACAAATTTTAATTCATTAAAAATATGTTATAATTTTCATAAAAAAAGGTATGTTAAAAACTTCGTAAAAGAAATCGTGAAACTATTATATGATTAAAAGGAGTGAGACGAAAATATGCGCCATTTTCAACCAATCTTAATAAAGTATTCTATTAAAATATATATTTTTGATGGAATAATGAAAATGTATTTTATTTATTTAATGGGCCTTATTCTTTCTTTTGTTCGAGTCTACAAAAATCGCCGTTTTACCTTATGTGATTTTATTGGAACATTATCGATCGTACTCATTGCACGCAGATGATTGCAAAAAATTTTGTTTACAGTTTTAAAAATATAAATATTTTTTACATTTATTTCCATATAATAATTCATAAAGAAATGGAGCCTTTTCTTCCTTCTGGTTCGAGGCTTTAAAAATCGCTATTTTATCTTATGTTACGTCACAGGAATACGGTCTATTAATCATGATTCTACCTATAATTATTAACCCCATGATTTATTTCTTCTTCTGAAAATGTACTTGTTTCATTTTTTATTTGCAAAAATGCGTTCGTAATGAAAAAACATGTAAAATAAATTATTTAAAATAATATTTTTTTAAGGTTATTTTGTAAAAAAAAATAATATTGTGCAAATCTACGCATCATAATTTATTTTTATGTTTAATTTCAAATCAAAATACTGAATAGTTTTTATGTAAAGTGTACGACAAATTGTAATTTGAGTGGCCTAGTAGAGAATTCGCTTTGCTCATCCTAATAAGTTTAGTTTAAGTAATTTTAGTTTTGCATTTTTACTTTACTTTAAGTGTAATTTTGTCATATACGTTTATATGTACTTATAACAAAATAAAATTAATATATTTTATCATTTAAAACACAATTTAAATTGAATAAAATTGCTCCAAATTGAAAAATACACTGTTAAAAATCTGCTGCAATTTTGTTGCAACGCACTCCCTTGCTTGTATAGAAAACGGTTACTTGGCCGTGAAATGGAGCTTTCTCATTGGTTGGAATAGAGATATTATATACAAGCGGTGGAGTGCGTTGCAGCAAAATGCAGCAGATTTTTAACAGTGTTGCACAAGCTACAACACCGCTAAAAATCTGTACCATTTTCTGCAGCGTCACTCCACCGCTTTTATAGAAAACGGTCAATTCACCGTGCTATGGAGCATTCTCATTGGTCAAAAGAGAGATATTCTATAAAAGTAGTGGAGTGACTTTGCAGTAAATGCTGCAGATTTTTAACAGTGAAGTCAATTAAAATCAATTTTCAGATTTGTTGAAATCGTCTGCTTTTGGCGAGGAAATGCACTACTCGCCAAATCCCGCGTGGCTTTCGGCTTTTCACGCCAATTATTCCAAACTATTTTATTTTTTTACATATTTAATAATGTAATTCCGCCGCTAATTTTCACTGATCCTTTATTACCTATATGAGTAGTTTAATTCGTATTTTTTTCAAAAAATTCTGAGTATGCCCCCAATGGAGACCTTCCTTGTTAGTAATATGAAAAATGATTACACGGACTCACTGACAGACAGACATTTTATACTAGTGAAAAATGCTCCAAGGAGCAGTGCAAAAGCAGAATATGATTTTAATTGAGCATTAAAACGTAATGGACAAGTGCTTCTGTTAATTACTGAGCATGAGGAAGGATAAGGGATCCCTTCTTGGCTACAACTCACTTCACTGCCAACTTTGAAAAAATCATATTTGCGCTTTTTCCATATAAAAGAAATTTGCGGTTCTTTAGTAGAATTTTCCACCGTGCTTTAGATGTTAACCAGGGGTGTAGTCATAAAAATAACATAAGATGATGCTCTAAGCAGAGGGATATTCTTGAATGTGTATACTATAAGCTTTCTTGAAAAACAGAGGGTACATGGTGTTCTATTAAAAAGTCCAGAAGGTGTACGGCGTATAGCCTGTACTACATCTCTGATGTTAACTGCACTGTTCACTCTGCACTATACTACAAATCAATTTTCTGTGCAATTATACACTTAGGGTATGCTTGGTGGCAGTGCATGAATGTGATACCTGCAGGAACTAGGTATCTGGCATTATGTCGCCTTCCTTTACATTTATGTCTAATTAAGCTGCATCTTTACTGGTTACGTCTTTACACTATACATTTTTATAGTAGCTGCGACTGATTTGTTTTCACGGAAAAAGCGCAAATATGATTTTTTCAAAGTTGGCATTGAAGTGAGTTGTAGCCAAGAAGGGATCCCTTATCCTTCCTCATGCTCAGTAATTAACAGAAGCACTTGTCCATTACTTTTTAATGCTCAATTAAAATCATATTCTGCTTTTGCACTGCTCCTTGGAGCATTTTTCACTAGTCCTTCTATTTTTCCATATTCCATAGGGATACTGCACAACTTGTTTTGTATTTTATATATAGAAAACAAAATCTTATTTGTATTGAAATTAAAAAATGCTACATACTCTAATACTCTGGTGTTACAAATTAAAAAAAAAATTTTAAACAGGTTTTTCTATACCAAAATTCTACGGTGGTTTTCAAAAAAAAAAAAAAAAAAAAAAAAAAAAAAATTAGTTTTTTACTAAAGTGAATAAAATAATAAATCCTTTCAAAGAATAGATTTTTCATTCAAATATCCATTATTTTTGCCAAAAACAGGAACTTTTTTTATGCAAGAGTAAAGTTTGATACAAAAACCATGCTTCTTTTTTTTCTTAATCCGTATTTATTAAAAACGTACTCCACCGCTTTTATAGGAAACGATTGTTTTACTGTGTTATGGAGCATTCTCATTGGCCATAAAGAGACATTCTATAAAAGCTGTGGAGTGACTCTGCAACAAATGGGTCAAATTTTTAACAGTATGCATATCCTTGGCGCTATAGTTTACAGGAGTGGTACATTGTTCAAAATTTGAAACTTTTGCTGCATCGCCACTCCATCGCTTTGATAGAATATCTCTATTTTGATCGATGAGAATCCTCGATAATGCATTTAAGTAATCGTTTTCTACTTATCTACTATATCGTTTCCGTATATTTATTTTTTCAATCAGCACCAAGGTGCGCACTTTATTAGAAGACGCGCTCTATTAGAGGGCGCATTCTATTAGAATAAATACGGTATATACTTATAATAAATACGCTTTGTTAAAGTACAGGGATCCAATATTTGACAGGTATGCCAGGCATTTTTGCCATTGATGCCATTGTGCTAAAAACAAAATATAAATAAATGAAAAAAAATGGATAAAATATAAATTTGGTATGGTGCAAAAAATTGCCTAATTTAAAATTAAAAATCAAATTTGACAGCCACCAGGGCTAGACACCGTGCATAATTATTCAGTAAATGATTCATTAACACTAGAACGCCCGGAAATTCTACTCAAGTTTGAAAATAATATTTCTCACCAGAATTTTTATTCAAAATTATTTAGTTGATTTATTTAACGTAAATTTGCGTGGGTTAGATTTAAATTATTTCAAGAAAATTTTTCTGGTTCGAATTGAAATTTAGTTACATGATTGGAGTCGAATCGACTCCATCCGGGCGTTCTAGTGTTAAAAAATGACAAAAATCAGCATGTCAAAAATTTAAAAAAAATTCATAATTCGTTAAAAAATTAAGTTAAAAATAAGAGAAAAAAAAGCATTCTGTATTTTTTTATGCTTAATCGAATGGTGTAACTGGTTTTTCTCTCCGATGATCACAAGTACCTTAGATTGATGACTGCCATTCTTTTATTTCATCTTGTAAAAAAACTGTTTAACGTAAAGCTATGAATTTTTGCAGGATTAATTAGCATCGCAAAATCTTTAAAATAAACTTTACCGCAACATTTTATCTGCAATAGAACGTTAGATATACCCATTTATGACCAAGTTTGGAAAATACGCAATTTCAGAAAAACCGCCCAGCGAAATAACGTTTTCTCGATGACTAACTCGGGATAAAAAGTTTGTCTTTTGTTTAAAAAAAAAAAATTAAGTTTTTATCTTTAGTAGTTTTCGAGAAAAGTGCTGTGACACAAAATTTTTGTCCGATTTTCAGAATACTCTACAGTACACCTACAGTATGCCATAAAAAAAAATAATTTTTGTGCTATGTTGTGCTTCTTGGTCAGACGAACATTTAAAAAAAAATCCTCAAAATTGGATAAGTATTTAGTTAGTTATTACAAAAAGAAAAATTGAAAAATCCGTGTGCATTATCGCTCAATCATATTATTGTTGCGCGCTGCCGCGCGCACAATGATGAGCATGACAAATTAATGCGAATATGTCGAAAACTAAAAGCCAAAAAATTCTTTTATAATAATTTCTTCTTTTGAAAATAGAGAAAATTAAAAATGACGGAGAGATTGCAAGAAATACATGCATATTATTTTAAAAATCTCTTCATATGCGAAATTTAAAAACATGAATAACCAAGTTTAAATCTTTCATTTTTATAAAATTGTTCATTTTCCTTATCATATCCTGCTATTTGATGCACGTATAAATAAAATATATTTTGAATAGAAAAACGATACTCATTATAAAGAGATATATTTAATGCTGTTCGTGTTATTACGCTGTGTTTATGCTCAAGTGTTATTTACTGCACCGCAATGCGCCACTATAATTCTTGAAAAATATTTCATTTATTTCTTTTGAGCGATACTCGTTAATATAATCCAAGGAAATTTCGTAGCATTGCTTTACATTATCATAAACGTTTCTTTAAAAAAAGTTATTGGGTGCAAAAATTTGAAAGATTTCAAGTATTATATACTTCTATATTGTATTTCATTTTCCTATGCAATTTATCACTTTTCTTTATTTTAACTTCTCTTTATTTTTACTTCCGTCTAAATCCAAATAACACTGGTAGCTTACAAATGTTTTAATAAGTAGTGAAAAAATAGCAAAACAGATCGTTGCTTTGTGAAATATAGATAAACATACAATGAGCAAAAAAAATATTTGCACGCAGACGACATTTTGCATAAGTAACCATAGAAAGCAAATTTGATGCCATTCTCTCAATTATTCATTTATTTAAATAAGAATAAAATAAAAATAATAACTACCCATTTCCCTTAATCTGTAATATTACATACTTAAAAAAAAATTAATATTTTTTCTTACCTAACAAGTATTTGCACACGAAGCACTGACTGTTAAATCTTAACATTATGCAAATGTTTAGTTTATCTGTCCCGCAGTGCATTAGCCCCGCACATTAAAGTCCCGTAATATATTAACTGGAGCAGGGATTCTAGGGAGTTTTTGTTCTAATGGCACCGAAAACGTGTCTGTTGCTACCCGTGAGAAGATTATATTTCTTAACAATTCTGGATTAAGTTACCGAGGAATAGGTAAAAAATAAATCTAAACTTTTCTAGTGTTTGTTATGTAATAAAAAAAAAAAGAAATTGATTCGACAACAAATAAGCCACGTCCAAGAACTCTAAATATCACGCAAAGGAGAGCCATCATAAAAGAATCTTCAAAAAACCTTTTTCTAAGTACTCGAGAATTGGCTGTTGATGTCGCTTCAACGTTGGGAACAATAGTTACACCACAATCAATTGGAAATATTCTTTATGATGCAAATATTCGAGGAAGAGCCCCTCGAAAAAAAACCATTTTTTAGTGAAACAAATAGGGTGAAAAGACTTGAATTTGCAAAAGCTTATGTTAGCAAACCACTAGAGTTTTGGAAAACTGTTATTTTTTTCCGATGAAAGCAAGTTCAATGGCTCAGATGGTAAGAAAACTGTATGGCTAAAGCCAGATACTTCTCTTCAAATTAAAACTTGAAACCAACTGTAAAACATGGCGGTTGTCATGTAATGATTTCGGGATGCCTGTCTTTTAACGAAGTTGGCGAGATGACCTTTATTGAAGGCAATTTAAATGCTAAACAACATATTAATACATTGCGAGATCATTTATCTAATAGTTCTCTGAAATTAGGAATTCCTAAGTCATATTGTTTCCAACAGGATAAGGATCCGAAACACACTGCATATATTACGAGGTTATGGTTGCTTTATAATGTAAAAAATCAATTGAAAACGCCACCACAATCACTAGACCTCAATCCGATTGAAAATTAATAGCATATTTTGTATGTGAAAATAAGAAAAAAGAAAATTTCTAACAAATCACAACTTAAGCAAGCTCTTGGGGAAGAACGGCTATAAATTAGCAGTGAAACATGTCACAAATAAATAGAATGCCCAGAATTTTTATTTATAAATTTGCTAAAACAGTGTACAGTGGGATAAAGTATAACAGTTTAAAATCTACATACCATTTTTTATGACGTTTGAACATTAGAAACAATGATATAATTATCCCGACGGTTTCAACCGAACTACTCGGTCTTTTTCAAGGGAAAATAAAGATTTGAACTGACATAGGCACGTTATCTAGCTCGATGAAAGATGAAGGTAAAACACGAAGAACAAAAAGGAATAAGAAAACATGAGGGAAAAACTCAACATGAATCGCGACACGCGGTAAAAAAAATGGAGAGGGAATGAAAACTGTAAGAGGACAACAAAATATGAAAAAATATTAAGACAAAAAGAAGACGGGGTGGGCTGTATAATCTTCAGTAAATTAAACCAAATACTAGGGATAGTAAAAGACATATTACCGTTACATACTTCATGCTAACGCGTAAAAATCTCAATAGATTCTCTAATTAAAGAAATGTAGGGGTTATGCTGACGGGAGATAATAATAGCTCTATTAAAGTGAATGCTATTGATTTTATTATCGGCATATAGCTTAAAGAGAGCAGTAGTCAAGTTATTGAGTCCAATATCCCTTTTATGCTCTTTTAATCTCTTTAAAAAATTTCTCTTATCTATATATGATTTCTGGTTATTGTTTAAAAGGATAGGAATTTCATAAACACCGGCAAATTGATCAATTGGGATAGGATCTAATTTAGCAGAAAGTAAAATAGAAAGGTTGGGAGGGGGGAAGGTATGAGATGAATGTTAAATTTAAGCAGGGACGTTTTTAAGCGTTCGAAAACAGTGGGAATATAAGGCGCGGCGCACATTGAGACGCAGCTGCCACGCGCAGTTGAAGCGACATTGCTCGGGAAAAAACTACGCGGGGCAGGGTGTGCGCATATTACGACTCAGTTTTCCGTCACGTTCGCTTGCTGACGTACGCGTGTGAAACAAGTTTCGTTTTGCATTTTATATACAAGAAACAACTATTTCTTTCTTGGGATTTTTTAAATATTATTTTGTGAATTTTTACCTTCAATACAATTTTTAATTCTAAAAATATACTTAAAGTGTAATTTACCTTTCTTTGATGTAATAATTTTCTTTTAAAGTATTAAAAATGTATTCATTATTTATTCTCATACTGAGAAAAAAAATGAAACTATTCATGATAGATAAAATAACAAATATTAAATGTGTTATTAATGGCTCCCTCCAAAATTTTTAGTTTATAAAAAAATAACCAATAAAAAGTATTTTTTTTTTCTTTAACACTCTTTTTCATGTTTCATATAGAAAATAATGTTTCACACCATTACTGTTTTCGTTGAAAATTTTAATAAATTAGCTAAATTGGTGGTTTTATTTAATTTATATCTTCTTTATTTTCTTGCAAAAAATGCATGTTTTAATTTTGATCTGCTGCGTTGTAATTAATTTAATATGAGTAATAAAATATTTAATATTAAGTCAGATTTTTTTTATCATTACTTTGAAAAATAGAATATAAAATTTAATTTCATGTAATAAAAACCATTTGCAAAGTTTCGTTTAATTTTAAAGTTTTAGAACCAGTTTCCATTACTGGAATGTTGGTCAACTTTCAATAAGTACTTATTGATTTAACTGATATGCTAAGTAATAAAATTTAATATTTTAATCATACTTACCATAATGTATTAAGGATAATTTTTTAGGGTTTTTTTTTTTTTTTTTTTTTTTTTTTTTTTTTTTTTTTTTTTTGTTAGCCAGGTTCCAGTGATATAAACATATACATATCACTGGCACCCAAGTAACCATAAAGTACCCCCTCCCTATAATTAGTTATTTTCAATAAATTTCATGTTATTCTTAAATTTTTATATTGAACAAGATTTTTTGAAAATAATTATTACTCTAAAAAATAAAACAGAAAACTTAATTTTATATAATAGCCATTTTACAAAATTTCATATTATTTTTCTCGTGTAAATGAAAAGAACTCCCCCCCCCCCACCTATAAATAGCTATTTTTAATAAACTTCTTGTTATCCATAGAAATTTTTACTCGACAAAATTAATCTACAATTTTTTTTTTTTTTTTATTTAACAAGATTTTTTGAAAATAATTATTACTCTGAAAGAAAAAAAAAAAAAACCAGAAAACATAATTTTATATAATATTAGCCATTTACAAAATTTGGCCCTGAAATAATCTTCATGGTATTATATAAAACGGGAAAAGCGCGAACAGCTTCAATAATTTTTTCTTCCATTTTCATCAAACACGTGAGACACTCGCACTCGAAATGCTGGAAACTGTATTCGAAATACAAGTGGCAGGCAGGACCTGCGTCAGAAAAACTGCGCGTGACTCAATATGCGCTCTTCTATTCATTTCAATGCTTTACAAAATCGCGTGACGTGGGAACCTGCCCCGCGCTTGTTGACTGCGTCTCAATGTGCGCCTTGGTTAAGGAAATTTTCTATAAACTGGTTGGGTTAGTGGGGTACTTTCACGAGTAGCATTATGCATATGAATTATGCGGTAGATATAATTAAGGGGGAAACCATGATCTTTAGAAATCCTAATAATATTATCAAGTTCATCTTGTAAATATTATTCAGAACATATTAAGTATGCTCTATTAATAAAGGAATGAAAAACAGCTAGTTTATAATTTAGAGGGGCAGAAGCATTAAAAGTTATAATGCAGTCAATTTTAACAGGTTTCCGATAGACTTTAAGTTTTAGGGTATTATTCTCTTTAATTAGTAAAACATAAAGGAAAGGTAAAGTGGCATTATTTTCCAATTCTAGGGTAAAATTAATATTATTATCAATGTTGTTAATTTTCGTAAGGAAATCAAGAAGATCCTGTTGTCCAAACTCCCAAGTAATAAAAATGTCATCTACATACGTAACCGTATGTAGGTTTTGGAAAGGTATTGCTAAAAATCTTTTTCCAGTGGTCGCATCTTGAACGCTGCGAGAAATCCAGAGATTGGAGATCCCATTGGTGCACCGTTGACTTGTCTGAAGATTCTCTTATTAAAAATGAAAACGTTACTATGGATGGTTAAATTTAATCAAGATTTTAGAGAAAGTTTTTCACTGTTGTTCAAATGTTCTTGCATATCAATTGCACTGTTAATAATTTGGATGACTTCTACAATATCAATAGAGGGATATAAACATACGACATCTAGACTTACAAGCTTGGTATTGTTGTTTAAAGAGTTTTATGGATCTTATTGATGAACTCTTCCGTTGAATTTATAGAGTGAATTGAGGGTGGTAAAATTAAACTTAAAAGCTTTACAAATGCTTTTTCTATGATATATACAGGGCCTATGCAGTTCGACACAATTGGTCTCATTGGTAGGTTCAGTGTATGATCTTTAAGCCTTCCATTTAATCTTGGAGTTACACCAGTATAATTTATTCTTATGAGGTTATTCATTGCGTTAGGCCACTTTCCGTCTTTTATAACTTCTTCCGTTTTCATATATATTCATTCGTTTGGGTCTTTCTGCAATTCAATACACGCCATGCCTTCAATGCACTCCTCCATTTTTTTAAGTATACAATGTTTTGTCCATAATTGCCAACTTGCTACATTTATCCCTGTACCATTTTACAGTGATAAACATTGTACACTGAACCATTGATCATTAAACCATTGTACACTGATTTAGCAAATTTATAAATAAAAATTCTGAACTTATCTCAATATTCATATTTGAAAAGCAATTTTAAGCCAGTCGAATAATTCCAAAACTTGTTTAATCTAACTTATAGGAATTAACCACATCCCCCCTCTTTTTTTTTATACCTGATGTACAAACTCTAAAAACTAACTAGGGAAGCGGGTTTCCCAACCAAGTCATTATACAAATTTTGAAGCTAAAGAGATAATTCAAACGAAAACTAAATTTATCTACCCTTAATTGCTGTGACATAATTATTTGAGCTGTCGGTGAGAACCCTCTATCGAAATATGAAAAAAAGTCTCGATTAACTCACATGATATTGTTTTTGTATTAAACTTTTTATACAAAATTACTATAATTAAATTTGGCCTATTCAAAAATGTAGTATCTGTAATTTAAATGTTTTATCTGTAGTTGTACTCGTAATTGCAAGTTAAATTGTTAAAATGGAAAAATGTAGCGGTCTGTGAGAAGGCTAACAGAAATTAGGAATTAATATAAACTGAGAAAGATTATTTGAAAATATATCAAAGTTATTTTATGCAAATGGGACGTCATATTCAGAATTGCAAATGAGGCATATATCCCTAATTCAATTTCCCCCCAGGGGGATACCTTCTTTAGGTATTTACGGGCTTCACAACCCCGGGGCACCTGAGTGATCTTTCTCCTTTCCTTTTCCTCTTACTCCTCTGGTCTTCCTTTCCTCTTTGTTTCACTCTCGTTGTGGTTTCTTCTTCGGAGGTGAGGGCAATTCTGTATGAACCGATGTCATCCTGCATATCGATTCATGGAGAATTGTAAACCACCCACGTGTTGGCCGTGCGTGGCGACCCGTGTCCCTGGAAAGGGGGATCCTGGCAGTTGAGGGAAACCAACACACTGCTTTGGCCTCTGCTTCAGGTAGACGGGAGGTGCATATTGGTCCCGTATGCATCAATCGGCTGGTCAGCTGACTTTGGTCTCTGGCTTTAGGGATCAAGCGAGCGAGCAATTACTAGTCATCTCGTTAAGGGTGGAGAATGACATAGGATTGTCTTGTGACCGTATAGGCCCTGGTTAGCACTGGTGCATGAATGTGCATCCCCTTGTTGGGCTCGGTAGTGGGTGGTGCGGCCGGGGTCCGAATTATTTTTTTTTCTCCTACTATGGATAGAAAAATCTCTAATTCAAATAATTCTCTCCCATGTGGAGAGCAACAAATTGTGCAGAATTCATCATTTACACGTTTCTTTGTAATTAAACGCACCGATAGCCTCTCAGATAGTTCTTTCAAGAGAACCTCACCTTTTCTTATCGCAAAAACATTCCAGTCTGTTTTTGGCGACGGTCACACTCTTAAAAAACTGCACTCTGGGGACTTATTGGTTGAGGTTTCTTCAGCCAGTCAATCACAGCTTCTGGTCAAATGCACTACAATAGGCTCTTTTGCTGTTTCTGTTAAAGCTCATGAAACTCTAAATACTTGTCGCGGTGTAATATCTGAACCAGATCTTTTATACTCCTCAAAAGAAGAGCTTCTCTCAAATTTAAAAGAACAAAATATAATAGATGCACGCCGCATTACTATCCGAAAGAATGGACAAGTTATTCGGACAAAACACATAATACTAACTTTCAATAGCCATAATTTACCATCTAGAATTAAAGCTGGATACCTAAGCTGTCCAGTCCGGCCTTATATCCCTAACCCTTTACGATGTTTCAAATGCCAGCGTTTTGGTCATACTAACATTAACTGTCGTGGCAATGTTACCTGTCCTCGCTGTGCAGAAGTCGGCCATGATGGTAAATCGTGTGAAAAACCAGAACGCTGTGCAAATTGCAAAGGTAATCATACGTCATACTCTCGCTCCTGTCCAATTTGGAACCGTGAAAAAGAAATTCTTGCAGTAAAAACCAGTCAAAATCTTTCATATCCAGAAGCTCGAAAACTTGTTGAAACCAGAACCCCATCTATAGGTCTTTCTTATTCTAGTTTACTCAAGCAGCAATCAAAATCTGTAAGACATATAAGTACCCAGACAGAATCACCTAATCCACCTAGTAGGGGGAACTGGGGTACATTGATACAGTTTTTTTCTAAGATTTTTTTTGGTGTCAAGAAAGTAGAAAATTCAAGTTTTTTTTCCATGAGGTGACAGCAAAACTTGTGTAGTATATTATAAAAATGTACAATCATTGTTTTATGTAGTATTTTTGCATGTAATTTTTAAAAAATCAAAAAAAGTCATTTGTATCAATGTGCCCCATCCCCGGGGCAGATTGATACGTTTAAGAAAAATGACGACAAAATAATACCAATGCATATTTTTCATAAAAAATGAGTTAGAAAACCATTTTATATTTATTTATAAAAATTCAAATCACCCACAATTTATTTTTAAGCAATATTAAAGCAATCAAAATTAAATATATTATGACTTGATGTTCTGTCTGTTTCTTGTCTGATTGTTGGCTGTGGTAACTTTGTCATATCTAGCACTTCAACCCCAGCATTATCTTCTTTCTTATGAAAGATGAAAAAATTACCAGTTTTTCTGTTTATAAATAGGTTCATAAACAGAAAATAAAGGATAATTATATAAAAAATTCTGTTTATAATATAAGTATCATTTTCTGTTCTGCAGTTTGTTTCTCTTACTTAACATTTCTAATGTCGAAAATACTTTTTTCTCTGGAGAATCGATATAAATTCGAGATTTGCCAGAATGCCGTCCTTTTCTTTTATTAGTTCTACTAGCACTAGATGCTGGGTAAGTTCCTACGTCTTCTGTTTTCAAAAATACTATAAAATGCTCTAATATAAAGAAATTAGAGCTATTTCACTTCAATAAAAACTAATATTAGAAATTTTTCGTGAAAAAAAGGTTGGATTAAGGAGTGTATGGTAAAAAAAATAATAAAAGATAATGAAAATATGAACTATTAAAGAATTTAGGCTGTATCAATGTGCCCCGTCATAAACTGTATCAATGTGCCCCATACAGCGATTTTGAATAAAATGAGTCTCAAATCCAACACTTCACAATATATCTAACAATAAATAATGAGGAACTGATAAAGAGTAGCAGTACTTACCAGGGAGAGTATTCATTTTGGTTGAAAATACTGGAACAGTTGTATAATAGCATTTCAATTGTACAACTCAAATTTACTTTTGAACAACAAAAACAATAAATCACCCGTCCCATTTCATCAAACTGCTGAATCATTCCAAGATTTTCTGTATGTAGTTGAATACACTAGCATCACCTTTTGGAGCTGTTGTGAAACTTCCTGTAATGACCCTGTGAGCGGTAGAGGGGGTGTATCAATGTGCCCCATGTATCAATGTACCCCAGTTCCCCCTACCCCAAAGAAAGAAACACGAGATGTCAGTTGCCCTACTAAATGTTCTGTTAGCCCTAAATTAGAGCGTTGGTTACCGTTTTCAGAGCCTGTTACAATAGTCTATCAACCTATTCAGCCACAACAACCGAAAAAATCTACTGAACCCCAGACAAGAACTAATGCATCTACATCTAAAAGAAATCATAATCTCTCTGCATCAAATCGCCAAGAACCTAATACTAGTCAAAAGCCTAAAGCAGTTACACCCAATAAAAAAACCGTTAATCTTTCTACTTCTAACCACCAAAAGACCAATTCTGCTCAAGCCGTGAAACAAAATCAAAAGTCATCTGAAAATAAGACTATTCGAGGTTCTCACCAATGGCAAACAGTCACAAAAAAACAACGGAAATCAAATCATGACCCATCTCTTGCTTACTTGAAAGATCCCAAAAGGCTAAAAAATTACGTGGAAGAGGCTATGGAAGAGTCATATGACTCAAGTGAAGACGAAGGAAACACTGTTCTTGAGGAATATATACCTAATTGATCTTACCACTTACCATTTTTATTTGAGTTTTTAAATATTGTCAAAATTATCATTGTTTTTACAATTTTACTAATTCTTGTTATGTATCACTACTTTACTGTTTGTATGATTTTAACTATTTTTTTTTAAGCTTTTTATTTTATCTTATTGACTAGTTATTGTACTTCAATTTTATATATCATCATTTCGCTTTTACCTTTTTACTATGCCTATGTTAGTTTTTTAAATTGACTTTTACATTGTGCATCCTTTAAAGTTTACATTTACATTTATTTTTTCCTCTTTACCTTGTTCTTGACGCAGCATGTCCCTAAAGGGACCTTGTGCCAATAAAATCTATACAACCAACCAACCAACCCTGATTCAAAGTTGGGCAAGTATCCTTTTAATCCTGGGTAGCTCCTGCCAATAACTCTGGAACTAGTCAAAAATATGGTTGCAACCGACACTAACACATAACATGATACCTGTTTTAACAATATTCCCTACATATTTCAGGGAAAATATTTTGTAAGTAGGGGAGACTGGGACAGATGTGAACATCGCATTTTTTCATTAGTTATTATATGATTTTTTAGGTGAAAAAATTACCAAAGATGACAGCACCCGTTGAAGTAAGGTAAAACTTTTTTGAATCTCTTTGACATTTTGTTTGTAATGGATAGCCAAAACACCGTTTATTAATCTCAAAAGTAAAATCTGAGTTATAACTTGCTAAGCGAATAACTTTACTTATTTATTCTTTTATTTGATATTTAGTATTTTAACATATATTATGAATACTAATAAATATGTTTATTAAAAACAGTTCATAAGTGCTCCAATAATCATTCTGTGTGTAGTTCTGTTTTTTTCAGTTAACTTCATGAGAAACTATGTCCGCTTCAATATCTATAATTTTCCTGCAATAGAAGACTTTTTATCTTCTATGATCTAACATTTGATTTTGTATTACCATTTGATTTTGTACTTTTGTCTTAGAACATTTGGTTTATTGAAGCTTCCAGAAAATATCCATCAATATGTACATAAAGAGTTACAATCTCTCTTTACTTAAATAAATTTAACGTTTTCTAAAATGCAATAATGTTACGCAATATTTTACTGAACGGTTTACTACAATACATTTATGCATTGTTAATACAAAAAGTATTGCGTTAAACAACTTTTCAAATTTTTATATTTCATTTTTTCCAAACTTACAATGATGCCCTACTTTTATCTTTAAAATAGCTATGTATATGTTGGTTTAAATGAAGTTAGATATCAGTAATATCTTCAGTAACATTTTTAAATTTATAACTACCATAAAATCCCGATTGTACGCGCTCCGCTCCTCTCTCTTTTACAAAAGCAAAAGATGTTAAATTTGAGAGAGATATTGTAATAGAGATTTTGTTAAAAACAATCATTGAAAAACCCTTCTTTATCATTAATTTAGAAATAAATAAGACAAATACAGGGGTGAGAATCTTTCGTATTTCGGCAGATTTCTGATAAATATTATCTAAATGCCGCTCCCCCCCCCCCATCCAAAAATCTCCGCAAAACAAAACCTCGTAAGCAAAATTTAAAAGCTTTATTTCTTTTTTTTAATTTGCTTCTTTATTTTAACAATAAATCAGTCATCTAATCCTCCCACCCTTTCCCCCATCTAGTACTTATTCTCATTTTACAATCTTGTATTTAAACATATCATCCATAAACTAGAGAAATTTATCCATATTTTTTTCTTTATGGTGAATTTAACTCATAATATAACAAATGATTATGGCGACAAATGAATTACAGAATAAAAAACATGTAAAAGGATAATTTTTCCTTGTATTCACATGTGCCCCTCCTACCCCGCTGATGGGGCATATGTGAACAATTTTTTGAATTTATAAAACTATTGAAAAAAGTAAGAAGAACTATAAAAAGGATTTTTTTTTTTATTACCATTTCTAAAAAAATGTTCTGTTTACTATATTCAGTAGTTTTTGTCTATAAAAATCAACCCAGTTATGAGAAAAAATCTATTTATGTGAACTCTTCATATGTGCTCCAGTATCTCCTATATAAATATATTATTCTGACGAATTGTGTTTCGACAGGAACCTTACACTTACTAATATAAGAAATTTTATAAATTCCCTTCTAAAAGATTATGAAAAAAATGTGCTATTATTTAAGCATGTCATATTTATAGAATGAAATACTTTAAAAATTAAGCCTTCCAATAGAATTTATTCGGCAGTAAGTTTATAAAGCATTGACCGAAGCAAATAAATAATTTAATTGTAACTAAAACGAATGATTTAAGTTAGAAGTTTAGTTTGCTTTGTTATCATTGTGCGCACGGCAGCGCGCAACAATAATATGATTGAGCGATAATGCACACGGATTTTTCAATTTTTCTTTTTGCAATAACTAACTAAATACTTATCCAATTTTGATGATTTTTTTTTTAAATGTTCGTCTGACCAAGAAGCACAACATAGCACAAAAATTATTTTTTTTTTATGGCATACTGTAGGTGTACTGTAGAGTATTCTGAAAATCGGACAAAAATTTTGTGTCACAGCACTTTTCTCGAAAACTACTAAAGATAAAAACTTAATTTTTTTTTAAACAAAAGACAAACTTTTTATCCCGAGGTAGTCATCGAGAAAACGTTATTTCGCTGGGCGGTTTTTCTGAAATTGCGTATTTTCCAAAGTTGGTCATAAATGGGTATATCTAACGTTCTATTGCAGATAGAATGTTGCGGTAAAGTTTATTTTAAAGATTTTGCGATGCTAATTAATCCTGCAAAAATTCATAGCTTTACGTTAAACAGTTTTTTTACAAGATGAAATAAAAGAATAGCAGTCATCAATCATAAATTTTTACAAACGTATTCTAAAAGATTATACAAGAAAAAAAAAAAAAAAAAAAAAAAAGATGGAAGAGAAAATCTTAGTACAATAGAGTGTATTTTTAATATTTCTTCCCTAAATCTCATATTATTACGATGATGAAATTATCGATTATTTAAGCTGCACCAAAATTTATTGACAGTTATTAAGGCAGAATAAAATGTCTTTTATCAATAATCGATTTCATTACGCAAAGAAGTTTCATTTTGGTAACGAAATTACTGTCTTTTGACTTTAAAAGGTTAAAATAGGTGAGCCTGACATTTGAATAGAACACAAACAGCGGCATGCCTTTTTGAACAAAATGGCGGCTCTAATTGCTTCCGTTTGAGTCTTATCCTTTCAAAGCAAAGATTCTTTTTAATAATTCTGTCGGTTTCACAGTCGCTTAGCATGTATGTCCATCTGCAGTTTTAGTAAAAAATAAAAATAAATGAAAGAGGTATCTTTTTTTTCAGTAGTACCTTTCAAAATATAAAGGCAGAAGTTGCAACTGATAAGTTCATAATAACAGTCATCAAATATTTAGCTTCTTTTTCACCTTGAACTGTATTTTATTAGTAAAGCGAGATAAGCAAATGATATGCTCATCGCATATTATTTCGCTATAGTATGCGTTCATCTGACAAAACTCAATACATCTAGGTCCTCTGTCTGTCTGTCCGTCCCAGAGCCCGAATACAAAAACTGTATAAGTCAAAAATTTCAAATTTTATTTACTTAATGCTGAATACTTCGTATCACACAACAAATAATAAAATTTTGAAAAAAAGTCTATTTTAATTAAATCAATTTTATCAATGTCATCCGCCTTTTTTTGCGATTTAAATTTTAAAGGATAACCATAATTTCAACGTTTTTCGCATAGACATCATAGCTTGAAGGAAAAGCATCTAGCTGGTAAACAAAAGATTCTTAGTTCGAACCCTGGTCCTGGAACTTGAAATTTCTGTAATAAAATGGATTTATTTAAAAGAAATTTTGTATTTGTTGCCAAATTAAAGGTTTATACTAGGACTTCCCTCAGAGGGATTAGTCTGAGCGATGTTGCTGAGAATACACATTTAATAACTTGCGACAAGTAAAGAAAATGAGATGTTACCTTTAATTGGTCATTCATTGTGATAAAATATGATGAAAATAAGCATATTGAATCATTGAATTACAAAATCTTATATATAAAGTTGCATATACTATTTTTATAAAAGGGAAAGCAAACCATACATGGATATAAAATTGGAAATATGCAAAATGTTAAAAGTAATACAGAAAATAAAACACCAAATTTTCCTACATTGGAAATGTAACTTTTTGAAATGATGCCATGAGCATAAACAGAAACTCCGCACCGATTTGAGAAACTATAAATAACATAAACTATTATGCTTGAAGAGAATGGAGTGTATTTTATATGGAGATCCGTCTGAATAGTTTATATTGTTGAACATCTGTTTTCCATGGATGCCATGAGGTTGTCGATAAGAATTAAGGAATCCTTTTTTAAGAATTTGTCCTAAACGAGCATTTACATCTTATAAGTTACTGTGATGCCAAAGTTCTAGTTTCTAACCCCAACAGTATCCTAGAAATTGCAATATTCTCAATAAATTGGGCTTAAAACTTTTTCTAGAAAAAAAAATGTTTAATTTGTGAATTTAAATTGTCGAATGTTTTAGAAATCGTTCATAACGAGAATATTATATCTTAAAAGTTGCCACATAAAAAAAAATAATAATAATAAATAAAATAAAAATAAATAAATAAATAAATTTTTAGTCATATCAACATTAAAGAATTCTCAATTTTAGAACTTTTCTTGCTCGTGCATTGATGGTGATTATTGTTCCTACGCAAAATATAGTATATTTTGCAGCAAACATGGTTACCAACATTTTTTGCCCACATTATTTTTTAAATCGGCTAGGTACTCCCAATGAAAACGAAAAACACACAAACGTTATTGCTTTATAGCATAGAAATATAGAATCAAAAGCTATTTATCTTCTATTATATACCTAAATTATCTAATTAGTGCTAGCAGATGCATTTTTAAATATACATAGATCAATATAATGCTTCATTTTTCTTTTCTTAGTATTTCTTAATATTCATTTTTCATTTATTTGTATTATTCAGTAAAAAACTCACTTTCTTGAGCCCGAATTACGTCAAACTTTTTATAAAAGCGCCAAAGTCCATATAACAGCGAAGTATTGTGAAGAGTATTAAATACACTGCTCGACATCGAAAATGCAACACCAAGAAGGAGTGGTCAGAAAGTGATGAAATTTGGGGAAAAGACAGAGACAGCAAGGAGCTTTAAGTGATCTTTATTTCAAAATGATAGTCAGAATACAGAACGAGAACGGCGTCGGCTCAGTAGGATGTAGGACCACCGCGAACTGCGATGAACGAAGAAACACGTCTAGGCATCGAGTCAATGAGAGCGTGGATGGTGTCCTGAGGGATCGCTTTCCATTCCCTTTCAACCATTTGCCACAGTTCATCTTCTGAACGAGGCAGGGGCAGAGTCCGCAAAACGGCGTCCAATTACATCCCACACATGTTCGATTGGTGACAGATCAGGAGAGTACGGTGGGAAGGGAAGCATCTGTATACCTTGCAGAGCATGTTGGCACATGCAAGCACTGTGTGGTCGGGCGTTATCATGCTGAAAAATTGCATTAGGCTGCCCCTGAAGGTAGGGGATTGCCACTGGCCGCAGTACATTATCCAAGAATCGTTCGGCCGTCATAGTGCCCTAAATACGAACTAGAAGTGGCATGCAATTATACGCAATAGCGCCCCAAACCATTGTGCCACGCTGACTCGCGGTGGGGCGTTCCACAGTTATTGCCGGATTTGATCTGTCTCCACGTAGATGCCACACACGTATGCGGCGACTGTCATTGGATAAACAGAGGCGTGACTCATCTGAGAACGCAACGTTTCGAAATTCTGCCATCCAAGTCGCTCTAGACCGGCATCATTCCAAATGTTGGCGTCTATGCTGTCGAGTCAATGGCAGTCTTCTTAACGGACGCCGTGAGTGCAGGCCATGTTCAACCAATCGACGGAAAATGGTTCTGGTCAACACGGAAACTTCCAGGGTATCTTGTACATGCAGCAGAATCGAGGTACAAGTGACTTGCGGGCCCGCCACAGCTTGTCGGTGGATGCGTCGATCCACGCGTGCTGACGTCACTCTGGCTGCACCTGCACCCCTCAATCTTGCCACATTTCCTTGTTCCAACCATGTTCGCCATAGCTGATGCACCGTGCTCGCATCCATGTGGGTATCAGCTGCGATTTGACCTACAGACCAACCCCCCCTTCTCAGTCCCATCACCATACCTCTCGTAAAACCGTCTATCTGCTGGAAGTGCCTTCGTTGACGGCGGCCTGGCATTCTCTATTATACAAGTATCCTCCGAGACAAAAACAAAATTTCTTGGATAATTCGTCTGGCAAAAATTGCGACACGAATATTGCCCATTCTACAAGTTTCATCCCTTATATCTTACATCACGTGCGTCGAAGACCTACGCATTTCACATCATTTGCATAACTCAGTGACATGCGCCTACTCTGAAATTTGCATAAATTTCTGACCACTCCTTCTTGGTGTTGCATTTTCAATGTCGAGCAGTGTACAAGGTAGTAAGACACTTAGCCAAGCGCAGATAATAAATCGCCAAATAATGTTCTTTTCGCCCTCTCTCGAAATGGATTTTTTCCGTACATTTAAAAAACACGATTTTGAGTCATCTTATTTAAAATTCAAATAAATAAATAAGAGGAAGCAATAATAGCGTAAGTCAAAACATTTTATTTCAGCATCAAGGAATTTTATCGTAGTTACACATGTGGAAAAAAGCTGCTTTTGGCCAAAAAACGTAGTCTCCACTAAATTGGAATCCGGTTAAAAAAAGTACCGTGATTAATTAAAATGTTATAGGCAGAGCTGCCAAGTCTCCGACATTTTGGATACCGGTATTTTAATACAGAAAATGTTTTATTAAATTGGAACATTCTGCAGATTTAAAAAATAACTTTTCCTATAAGAAAATTCTGCTATGCAATAAGCGGGGGCTTGGCATCTCCGTACAGGAATATTTCGTAATCTGCTTTTTAACCTTAAAAAAAGCAACGACCATTTTTCGGGTACAAAAAATATTGCTAATAAAAGCAACGACCATTTTTCGGGTACAAAAAGTATTGCTAATTGTTCCATTTTGCATATAAAGTACTGATTGTAATATTGATACATCTATGGTGATAAATTTCCAATAATTTTTCAAATCCCATTTATTTCATTAAAAATATAAATCTTTTATTCGTTTAGTTTAAAGTAAATGGTTTTTAACTAATTTCATAATACTTTTGAAATATCACTTTTCATTGGCCATTTTTTAAAGCATTTAGAAAATGGTTGTTGTTTTCAGTCAAAATAGACTTTGGTCTATCCGCATTTTATTTTATTATTATTATTCTTTATAAATGGTGGAGAAATATTAATACTTAATCCATAACGTATATAATATATGACTCTGTTATTACATAAAGTCACCTTTTTATCATCATAAAAATTATGTTTTTACTGATTTTTATTAACTCAATAGGAAAAATTTTGTGCTTTGAGCAACAGATGTCCGCATTTCATTTATTTATTTATTTTAACAAAATTCTTTGCATTTAGAAGAATTTTTATTTAAATAGGAAATCCAAATGTCGCTGTTAATAAAGAAGAAAGTTACAAAACGAGTAGACGCATACTATCAAATATGGAAAAACGACGAATCCAAAAAAGACGTCGTATGAAATATCATCTTTTAAAGCAAAAAAACGGGGTCTGATTATCGAACCTACTGATTACAAAATGTGCATTACATTAAAAAAATTAAATAAAATAAAAATACTGCATATATTGATTTTTTTCTTTTGTGCAGTTTTGGCTTCGAAAGGTGCGCTATGTTGCAAAAAGATATAAGCGGCTATGGAAACACACTTGGTAAACGTTCATGCTCAGTTTTACAAATAAATATCGCACATATATTCCCTATACACACCAAGATACATAATTGGTGCCAAAATGGCGTTCAGTTGCCTAACATGGTTATCATATAAATGTTATAATAAATTATTTGTTCTAAAAATATTATCATTTATTGGTTGTTATTTCTTTTTTTTAATAACAGAAAATGTTTCGTTTATTTCTTTTTTTATTTTGAAATAAATAAATAACGTGTTATTATAGCATGCTATATGTATCTGGTAATCAGAACGATGTTTTCGCTTAATTGGCATAAAAAATCTCGCCAAACCCGGTGCTTATATCTCTAGTATATTATCTCAAAAATTTTATTTATGTATACTATAATTGTTTTTACGTTCCACTTACTTCTTCTTGTATATAAAAATAGGTAAGCGGCTCCTTTATGCAGTATAAATTGTATAAATCTTTAAAAAATAACCCCCGTTGCCTCTTTTTGGATCGAATTAAAAAAAAAAAAATCAATGTCTAATTCCAGTATTGCTCCCAGGTATGCATACATATTCCAAATTTCAAAGTTGTATGCCAACAGGAAATGGATGAAAAATGGGAAAAGATGTCACATATGCACCAGGGTACATAATTGGCGTCAAAATGGCATTATTTTACCTGAGATGGTAACCCGGCTTTATTTATTTATTATTTGTTTATTTACTCATAAAATGTTTATTTACTTTCATTTCCTTTTTTAATTATATAAAATATTTGTTTTTATAGTTATTAATTATTATTATTATTTTATTTACTGTAAGTTCTTTTTGATAATAGAAAATAATTTAAAAAATGTGTATGTAAGCGTTATTTGAAAACGCAGTTTTCGCCAAATTTTCGCTCTCTCTCTCTCATCGCATTTTCCATGAGATAGTTACGTAGTGTATATGGCGCGTAGCGCCATGTATACTAACATGATTGCCAAATGAGCTTTGAAAAAAAAAAAAAAATGCGCCAAGTCTGATGCGCGTGTGACATCCGTGCCGAAAAATTAGTGACCAGAATTGACTTCCATACACAAACAAAATATAAGTTAAAAGAAAACATGCAATAAAAATAAATATAAAGGGAAAATGATGTCATAAAATAAACTTTTTATTTAAAAACGTAATTGTTTCTAATTTTCACACGCGAAATATATAAAATATTCTTTTAGCTATCAAAAAATGCTATTAAGTTTTTATGACATTTTTTTAACCCTTTCAGACCTGGTGTCCATTACAATGGACATACATTTAAAAACCTTATCTCTTTTAATCCTCTAGCTGAAGAGAGTTAAAACTTGCTCCATGAATAGATGAATAACTAATCTTTTTGACATCTTTGCGGTTTTTGGTTTGGCAACAGTCAACAGATCTTTACAGCTTGCTTTTTTTGAAAATGGCGTCAGGCTTTGGTATGCAAAAACGTGAGTATTCTTTTTGTTTTGATTTTTATGAATAATTCCTTCTAATGTGTCAGTGATTTTTTTATATAATGTTTGTAAGTTTATCTTAGGATTGGAAATAGTTTTATTTTGTTACCGGTTATAGTTTAGCCAAAATGAGAGCAAAATGACATGTCCATTACAATGGACATACGGTACAGGTGGTTGTGATTCTTTAGATAGTTGAATTATAATGTTTTTGTAATTTAATTTATTTTAGCCATGTGAATTATTTTTAAAACAAGAACAAATTATTAGGAGGATTAAATATTCATTTTTTATTTTAGAAAAATATAATTTGAAAAATTCTAAAGATTTGAAAGAAGTTTTGGAGTACATCACTAGTGCAGAAATATCAGATATTGGAGAATTGGATTCTGATGATGATTGCCTTATTGATAGTGATAATAAATCTGTTTCTGAAGGTAAATTATGTTAAAATTTTCGGAAATATTTTCCAATAATTAATTTAAGCTTTATATTATACAAAATTATTATTACTGAATACTGACTTTTACATATGTAGGTGCCCATGATTCATCTGAAAGTTCCGATGGTGAAGTTTTAGAGGTTGATTCAGATTCATCATTTCTTCTTACAACGAACAAAGATTCCATGTGAAATAATGTAAAACTCATTTCCTTTGTATACAAAATTAGGAATATGTGAAAATGCTTTGCAAAACTGTGTATTATTACTGTATACCTCCAAATATGCAATAAAATTACTATAGTATAAATTTTTGAAACTTTTTTAGTGTTGTAGCTTCTTTATCTAGCATTGTTAAGTAAATAAATTGATATTTAGAATAAAAATCGTAAGAGAAGTTCAAGCGCTGAATACTTGACTTCTGCAACCTCATTGACCGGCTGTCCATTCCAGTGGACATTTTCCTATTTTTTAAAATAATTACTTTTTTCTTAATTTTTTCCTCAAACATGTTTATTAGGACCCTATTATGATATTTTAACTTGGTATATATTTTTTAATTCACAGCATTAAAGTCGGGTCTGAAAGGGTTAATATAAAAAAATAAGTTTTATTTTCCTGCATGATTAAATTTTAAAATGTTTTATTACATTCAATATTTCTGAGTGCGTAAATGATTACTATTTACTCCATGTACTGATTCGGTTATCTACGAAAATATCCAGCTTGTGAAAAATTATGCACACCAAGTTTCTGTGACGTATGCAAATAAATTGTGCTTTTTTATCAGTTTTTTTAATATAACTTTTAAACTATTTGGAACTAATTTTTCGTAGGTGGTGCATTCACCAGATTACCTCCATGTGTACCTAATGGTACAAACAGAATAAAAATCCGACAAGTACTTTTTGAGATTTGCTTGACGAAAGAATTTTTTTGACTTTTAATATCGTTACGTACTCTGAGTATAAGACTTCGCTACGCTCAGACAATTATTAATTTTGTTTAATCAATGACACCCATAATATTTTTGGGGAATTAATTTTCTTTCTATTTTAAAAACTATGTGATATGTTAATAAATCCGCATTTTAAATTTCGTTAAAAAAATTTTTTTCATTTTTGGAAATTTAAAATTTTATTTTTAACTCCGCGATTTTTTTTAACTTCAGTTTTGGATTTATTTAACCAATTTAATTTGAAATTTTTTATTTTGATTAAAATAAATAACTTACTTTTATATATTTTTAGATCAAATTGTTTGTGTTACCATCTATGTAAAAATTTAGTAATTATGAATTAACAATTTCGATTTATTAATTAAAATATAAGTTGTATTGAAAGAAATATTAAACGAAATTCTCTGTGTGATCTGCGACCACTCTAACCCATTTGTTTTATATTAATGCAGATAATCCGGCTTCATTGATTTAGCCAAACACAGTAAATTGTCCTCAACAAATTTTAACATCTTCTCAATATTTCTTAATATTTCTATAATCTTCTAAGACTTTAAGCTATAATTCTGTACGGGGCCATGGCTTGTCCGCAGCCTGCTCGGAAAAATGTATAAAAAATAGGTAACATATCAGCTATCTTTAATGAATATTACTTTTGCGAGAAATAGGTACAAATGTGCGTCAGTAATTTGACAATATTAAAACAGAAATGTAACATGTCCACCGTACAGAGTGGTATCGGACATGATATCTGAGCTAGAGGTCTGCACGGGCCCGGCAGAATGGTATCGAATTTTCTAACAGGTCGGACTGACAAACAAAATAAACAGGCCGGACTGGGACGAAAAAAAATGGCTCGGGCCCGGCCGACAAAAAAATTGAGCTGACCATACGGACTCGGCTGGCCAAAAAAAAATTTAGTGGACCTATTGGCTTGTTATAAAGATTTAAACAAAAACGATAAAATATGAGCTAGTTTCAATGAATAAGTCTAGGAATCGGAAATGTTTCCTCTTTTTATGAGAAATAATAGAAGATTTATAATAGAGAAATTTCTGATAACGCTATCCTCATAGAATTTAATGCAATGAAGATATTTTGGGTATAGAAATTGAATTTCTTTTGTAGATAATGGACGTAACACTTTCTTCTTATAATATAATTAACTGATTTTTAAGATTTTTCTTATTTTTACTTTCCCACTGTAAGAAACAAATGAGACAATCATATATGTTTTACTAAAACTTTTTTTTTTTTTTTTTTTTGTAATGGATTGGAGGTTTTTTTTCCTGCCTTTTCTCCATTTGGAGACTGTTTTTTTTTTCTTTATAATGAAGTTTTTTTTTTCCTGTCTTTTCTCCAATTAGAGACTGCTTTTTTTCTTTTTGCATATGGAATACTAATTGACGAAATTTTCTTTACTAATTAATAATGTTTTTTTTTTTCACTTAGGAAATTTATGTTGCCCATTTCGGTGTACATGAAGTGCGCCCACAAGTAGGAGGAGATCATCTAGTGCGCTTGCAGCTTCTTTCCTATCTGTATCTTGTATGCTTGAGGGGGGTAAGATAAGTAATCCATCATTCTATTGAGGGTTGCCTTAATGAGATTTTTTCCTAAAAATTCTTCTGTGTGGAAATCGAGCTCTGGTAATTCTTGGCGACAGTATTCATAACACTTATAAACACTTGTTCTACATTCATCTAGCATTGCATTACGTCTTATTGTGACTTGGATTTAAAAAAAATCCATTTATAATGACAAAAAATGCTTAAAATTTATAAAATTCAAGTCAATATCTAGATCCTCTGTTACTTTACTTTGCGCCTGTGCTGTTTAAATTGGAATATTTTATTTATTTTTCAGTAGAAAATATATTGAATGTTAATTAAACTAGCCGTTGGGGGGCCACCGTAATACTTACCCATCATAATATAAAATATGAAAATAAAACGCGTGTCTATGGCAACTCCAAAATAAAATTTAAACGCATAAATAAATAATCTTAACATACAATAATGCTCCATTAATGAATTGCTGATGAGCCAATTTTGACTAATTATATAAAACGCCAAAATACTCGAGTAGTACCGGATTGCGTAAAAGAAACATCCTTATAACTCAAAAAATAATAATCATATTAACTAAAAATTTATTGTGTTGAATTAAGCGTCTCATTTCCAATAAAAATATACCTGTGAATTGAAATTTGAATGAAATACAGGGTCATGAAAAATCGAAGAATTTGAAAAACAGGATTACACATATCTCGGCAACTAATAATCCGATCGACCTCGTTTTTTATGCAAAATTTGTGTTATTTTATTGCCTTTTACGTCCAGTCCTTAAAATAAAAAAATTCGAAAATTTTTATATACCTTTCATCAGAACGAATTTTTCGAGAGTCCGGAAAAAATAGTTCCGGATAATCGAGGTTACTGATATTAAATAGGCTTCGTCCCATTCTTACATACTAAGTACATACAAAATTTCAAGTCTCTATCTCAATTTGTTCGGGAGATAGAGCGGTTACAGACAGACAGACAGACACACAGACACACAGACGGACGGACGGCAAATTTTTTTTGCTAAAAATATGTTTTTCGGAATCTCTAGTATCTGAAACGTGTAAAACCGTCAAAAAAATTTTTTCGATTTTCAAAACGATTGCAAGACTTACCCTATACTACGTATGATGGGTAAGTAAAAATATATTAATTATCTACACATGTATTCATTTTTGAAATAAATCGATAGTAATGCTTATTTTCTGATGGGAATTTTTTTTTTTACTAAGTAGATTCGTCCGAAATAAATCACGGGATAACCTGTAACAGAAAATCACAAACTTTAAAAACACAAAGAAAATTCTTATTTTTGAAAGAAAAATAATGGACTTGAACTTTATTTTTTCCCTCAAATATTATTTTAGGTAAAAAAAAAAAAAAAAAAATGCTCCATTTAGGATTATTTCAGAAATCTTTAATATATGTTAAATAGTTCTATCACAACAGAATTTTCATCCATTCATGCATTTATATTCTCTTTTAGATACCAAATAATTGATCCATCAGTTTTACTTAAAAATTCATCTTTTAAAAGTCAGCAAAAATTCAATTTAAAAATATTTTGAGGCTAAAAATCGTAAAGTCAACTATTATCTATCAATTAAAGTGTATTTTCTTTTGTAAGAAGACATCTATTATTAAAGAGGATATTTTATTTTTATCGATAAAATAAAACATAAAAACTATATTTGGAGAAGAAGCATTGTTTTAAAAATTAGAAAATCATATTCTTATGTGGATGAAAATAATCTTTTTTTAAAGATTTAAGGGTATTGTAAGAGTTCCAATCAAACATTTCTAATTTACAAACTCATTTTTAAGCATAAATACAGTCACTTGCAGACATGACTATTGAATTGGATTAATATAATGATTTAGCATCTAATAATATTACATTTTTACATAACTGAATGACATGTTGAGTTATAAGAGATTGTTGTTTGATGAAAATTTTATCGGACAATCACGTCGGGAAATTCAGCTTAGAGCGCATTGTGGAAATTCATTTCAACAGCTTTTCACAGCATTTTGTGAAAAATTGCCTTTAATGAAAATTGGAAAAATAGTTCGCTATCATAGTTTCTAAATAACAGCATATGTCACTCTCATGCAAGCACAAATAAAAATGAATTCTGGAAAGTGATCAATTTGGATTTGAAAACAGGCTTAAGCGTGCTTTCAAACTCAAAGAAGATATTTTCATACATATTTCTGAATTCACTTTTTCCTTGAAAACACAATAAATTAGAAGGCGTTCTTACTCAGAAACTACGCAATCGACTAACTGTTCCATTTTATTGTAGAAGCAGGGGAATTTACAGAAAATGCTCTAAAAGTTAACATTTTAAACCAAATTTACAACACAGCAGTGCGAGAAACAAGAAAAATTTGTCATCAAGTAACAAGAATGGCTTATAACTCTATATAGGTAATTTTATTTATCTGAAAATGGAAAATGTTATTTAATTAAAAATCGCTTCAGTAGGCCTGTTAATTTTGTTCCTTTAAGTAAATTAATAAAAATGAATTCAATGAACTTTAATAAAAATGAATCAGGTGTGTATAAAGTTTTGTGTTGCGAGTTGGGAATTTGCGAAGTACTTTAAGTGCATCTAAGAAATAAAGTTTCTTTATCCACTTTTGGATGCATGCTTTTCAAATAATAACACAATTCTCAGTTTTGAATTCATGAGAATTTAATGCTCTTCTTATTATTAGTAAATTATAAGCATGTGCATAAGTAAGTCGGTTGTGATTATAAGAATTACATATTCAGAAAAAAAAAATTATATTTTATCAAGAAATACATATTTAAGTTTCAGTTATAAAACATCTTGCAACCGCTTTGAAATTTTAAAATTTAGTTAGAATTTGAAAAAAAAAAAGTCAGCGTTCGAAATCCTTGGTGGTCCGCTGGTCCGAGACCACCGATAATTCAATCGGACCACTAATTTGAAAATTTTAGTGGTCCGCAGGACCAGTGCCTTTTTTCAGGCCCTGAGAAAACCGCAACCAATCGCACATAAGATTTTTTTTTTTATTTCAGCGATGTCACGGACGCGCTATAGCGCGTAAATTAAGCAAAAAATGGGCGATGGGATGCAAAAAAATAGCTCTTACACTGTAAAAAAAAATTGTAATTTTCACAGTAAAAAACTGTATTTTTTACAGTAAAAAACTGTTTTTAAGAAAAACAGTTCTTTTTTGTAAAAAATATAGTTTTTTTCAGTAAAAATTACAATATGTATAGTTTTTTTTACAGAAAAAAACTGTTTAAAAGAAAAAACAATTTTTTACTGTAAAAAAACTGGAATTTGTAATTTTTACAAAAAAATCCCATATTTTTTGTTTGACAAAAAATAATTGTTTAAAAGAAAAAACAGTTTTTTCTGTAAAAAATGTGGGGTTTTGTATTTTTTACAGAAAAAAACTGTTTAAAAGAAAAAACAATTTTTTACTGTAAAAAAACTGGAATTTGTAATTTTTACAAAAAAAAATCCATATTTTTTGTTTGACAAAATATAATTGTTTAAAACAAAAAGCAGTTTTTTTCTGTAAAAAATATGGATTTACTGTTTAAACGAAAAACAATTTTTTACTGTAAAAAAAATTAGAATTTGTAATTTTTACAAAAAAATCCATGTTTCTTTGTTTGACAAAATATATTTGTTTAAAAGAAAAAACAGTTTTTTTCTGTAAAAAATATGGATTTTTGTATTTTTTACAGAAAAAAAACTGTTTAAAAGAAAAAATAATTTTTTACTGTAAAAAAAACTGGAATTTGTAATTTTTACAAAAAAAATCCATGTCTTTTGTTTGACAAAAAATAATTGTTTAAAAGAAAAAACTGTTTTTTTCTGTAAAAAGTATGGATTTTTGTATTTTTTTTACTGAAAAACTGTTTAAAGGAAAAAACAATTTCTTACTGTAAAAAAACTGGAATTTGTAATTTTTACAAAAAAAAAAAAAAAAAAAAAAAAAAAAAAAAATCCATATTTTTTGTTTGAATATTTTTTGTTGTTTTATAAGAAAAAACAGTTTTTTCTGTAAGAAATATGAATTTTTGTATTTTTTACAGAAAAAAAACAGTTTAAAAGAAAAAAACAATTTTTTACTGTAATAAAATTAGAATTTGTAATTTTTACAAAAAAAAAGAAAAATCCATATTTTTTGTTTGACCAAAAAAAACTGTTTAAACGAAAAAAAAAATTTTTCTGTAAAAAATATGGAATTTGTAATTTTTACAAAAAAAAAAAAATGCATATTTTTTGTTTGAGAAAAAAACGGTTCGAAAGAAAAAAAAACAGTTTTCCTTTTTAAAAAAACATATGGATTTTTGTAATTTTTACAGTAAAATCCATGCATTTTTCATCCGTACAAATTAAAAGTAAAACAGTATTTTTTTTTTCTTTAAGGGTCTCAAATCAGAAAAGACAATTTTATAACATAAGTTTTATTTTATTTATTTATTTATTTTTTTTTTCATGAAAGTAGCAGGTGTTGTTGTTCAGAAAGTTCCTAATAGCACTTATTTACCCGTCTTTTTTTTCTTTTCTTTTTTTTCGCAATTGCAATAGATATTTTAGAAAATGTTGTCAAAGTAGGCGTTCTGAACTGAATTTCCGCGCGGAGAAAGATTAACCACTCAAACAGGGGAGAAAAACGTGTTTGTCATGCGATCGAAAACGCTTGTAATTCAATAGGTAATTTATTGATCCCAAAATGGAAAATTCCGTTTCATTCCAAATCGCTTCCTTAGTCTGGATTTCTAGTTTGCGATATTTCCGTTAAGAAATGGATTTGTGAATGTGTGTAAAAAGGTTTTTCGCTTGTTGAGCAGAGCAGTTGAGAACAGCCTTACTTGATGTAAGGAATACAAACTGTAATCGCACTATGAGTTTTTACTGTATGGCTTTCATTAGTGGTTTAAAGCCACAGTAAACAAAAACAAACGGAAATGGCATTTGAAAATATTTTACTCTTCAATTGAAGGGGGAGGGACCAGTGAAGAATGGGCTAAAACTGCTTTAAAAGGTAATAGAAATACAAAATAAATATCTGAAATTATTTTGCAAGTATTCTTTTATAAGATAAATATCTGAAAATTTAGCATATGCATACAAAATTTTGACAATTTACAACGGGGTATTTTAAATGATTTCATTGTTCAAGTAATCGAGGCCTTTTTGTGTGACGGGAGCAAGTTTGGGAATCAAAAATACATCTACAAATTTTTTCTCGTCATATTTAACTTGATTCATGAATATTTTGTACATAAATAAAGCTATTATTTATTTATTTTTTTAACTTTGTTAACAGTGGCCATTGTGGTGATAGAAGCAAAAGCGCAATTCCTGTTGAAAAATACAATTAGAATATATTATCATAAAACTCAATTTAAAAAAATAATATAAATACTAAATTAAAAGAAAGATCAAATAACAAGTGCCCGAACATAAGTAACCCAAAACGTCAATTCCCTCACCTGGAGTAGAACCCACAACCTTTTGCTTTGGGCGTTCCCTATTTTGAGACATAGGTCTAGAGCGCTCGGCCACAATGCCCGACATTCAATGGGAAAAAAAAAACTATTGTTATGTAGCAGAAATGTACTTGTCTATTAGCTTGTGCTAAAGATTGAATACAATTTCCATGTTGACCTACAAATATTACAACAATCTTAACAAATAAGCTTATATATACTTTTTAATTTGTCTTCCCCGTCCCTCTATCTTTTTTTTTTTTTTTTTTTTTTTCACAACATGAATGCTTTAAGAGTGATAGAAATAAACATTATATATTTCATTACAATGTTTTTGAATGTGCCAAATGAAATAAAAAGGTTATTTTAGGATAATATTTTTCGTTTAATAGCTATTTTTCTCAATCATTTCATTCGACAAAAAAATATATAAATAAACAAATTAAATAAAAAATTAAATTAAATGAAAGGGTGAAAAAAGATAATTTTTACAAGGTAACGTTAAAAAACGTAATTTAACAAATTACAACCATTATAAAAATGATTTTTTCAACGACTAAAATTTAAGACTTGTAAATAAATTCTATATCAAAAAATTTTCATAATAGAATGATCTACAAACGTCTAGATCTATTCTCGACCGAAAACAACAACCATTTTCCAAATGGTTAATAAATTAAGCTTTAAATATATAGGTATTTTTTCGCTTTAAAACCTTATAAATAACTTAACATTCAAATAAAATTATTTTGCACTTTTAATTATCTTTCGTTTCATTATCATCATTGTGTCTTCTTAATTTTGATAGAATAAGCAATTAAAGTCCTATATTCTAAAAATAGTTTTAATTTTGCAAAATATTGTATTAATTTTACTAAGCTAGTTCAAACTAAAAAACCTGTGTAAAAAAAACATAAAATTTAAAATTAATTTAATTTCATCAATATTCAGTGCAGTGCAAGGATAATAATAAATTTATAATATCATAATTATGCTAAGGATGTGTATTTTTTAATTAGAATATTTAGAAAAAAAAAATTAATAAATGGAGAAATTGTGAATAATATAATTGTGAATACTTTTTTTTTTTTAATTCAGTTAATTTTAAAATGATTTGAATAAAGGAAACATAGTGAAAAATAAATGCAATGGAAATGATAATGATAAAAAATAATTTAATGACAAATGAGAATAATCTAAAATTAAACTCTTGACTTAATGCATCCCCACTGACCATGTATCTAACAATATTGGAAGACTATTGAGAAAAAAATGAAAAATCTTTGACTGAACAGACTAACGATTAAAAGGGTCTCATAAGACAAAAATTGTAGTTTTCAATTCTGTGTTTTTTATCTGCCAAGACAACAGCATGAAATGTCGCTGGTCCCCCTGGTGTATGTATGCAAGAATGTCGATTAACATGCCGATCTCACTCAATTAGTCCTAGTTTTCTCTCTAATTCTAGAATTTGCTCATGTTATAATATCGAACCGATTAAACTACAAGTAGCGGACTAGCATTAATTAAGCCTCTACCCCCACCCCTTCAAATCTTGAAATTTCAAAAATGTCAATATTTTTCTTTGAATTAGCTGTAATTTGCTTAAATATATTAGAATCTACTCCGTTTTATATATTCGTACCAAGATAATTTAATTACAAGTAGAGTGAGCTAAATTAATACTTCACCCCAACCCCAATTTTTGAATATCGAAATTTTAAAAGTGTTAATATTTAGCTTTTAATTGTCTCACATTTTCTGTCCAAGACTTTGTCCCGTCTTCAATATCGCTATATTTCATAACACAGAACTGACGTCGCATTAACCCATATCTCCCCCCCCCCTTCCAATTTCAAATATTAAAATATGCTTAGTTGTTTATTTTTATTTGTTTACACACACATCTGACTTTACTCTGTCTCTCTCATCTCATTTTCCATGAGATAGTTATGTAGTGTATATGGCGCGTAGCGCCATGTATACTAACATGATCTGTAACACCTGACTTTATATAAAATGACATACATCCGACTTGTGTGCTCAACATGAAAGCCTGCTTATAAGTCATCGTTAATGTACGAGGACGAGATAGCACAAGGAAATTTACAACACATGAGGAATACAATCAGGAGCTCCACACAAAGTGTGTGTGCAATGGAGCCAGCGGGAATCGAACACACAACCTCCAGGTTAGCAGAGCGGTGTCTTAACCACTCGTCCACGGAGGCCCATGTGTTTGACGTCGGGTATCTGCTTATAACAGCACAAAAACACAAAGAGCCCGTTTAGCAGACCCAGCCCAAAGCGACCAATGTGAACGATTTCATGACGTCACGGTGAGCATGTTCGAGGCTAACAAAAAAGACAGGTACAGTTTAAATACCTTTTTTACAAACCGCTGAAGTCATGTGAGATTCAAATGCACCAATGAAGGTGTGCGAAAAAAACGTCACGTCAGTCTAGCGGTCTGTAAAAAAAGACACGCAAAATACACCGCGGTAGCCTTTCTTTTTCGTTAGCTTCGGAGCATTTTCAGCAGACCCAACCAAAGCGACCAATGTGATCGGCTACATGACGTCACGCTAAGTAACCGGTTTCTAACCGGGTAACAAATTGAGAATATTCCAAATCTACGTTCGAGGCTATAAAATATCACGTGGTACCGGTAATTTACCCAAAGAATTTCTAACTGATTAGCAGGGAGGTTGCTATTGCTTTCCACATGAATTGTTCTATTGGCTGGTGTGATTTACACTGCGTCTAACGTCTAACGGAGCTTTCCCTTCTTTACGCTAGAAGTTTTTGCCTTGACCACGTGATGATTACGTGGATGGAAATATCCTCCATTCACTGGACTCCATTGGTATTGTTTACTAGCAGCACTATCTGTACACTGTAAAAAATATGGCTATTTTGCTGCACCGTCACTCCGCCGTTTTTATAGATAACGACTATTTCAGGCTATCCTGGAACTTTCTCATTGGCCAAAAGGGTGATATGTGATATTCTATAAAAGCGGGGGAGTGATGATGCAGCAAAATAGTCATACACTGCTAAAAATCTGCTGCATTTTTTGCTACGCACTCCAGCGCTTGTATAGAAAACGGTTACTTGACTGTATTAAGGAGCATTGTCATAGATCGCAGTAGAGACATTATATACAAGCGGCGGAGTGCGTTGCAACAAAATGCAGCAGATTTTTAACAGTGTATCTTTTACCAGGGCTGCACTAGATATTGGCAGGGCTGCACTAGATACCGGGCTTGCTCATTCCTTATCACGACGTCACAAAAGGTGGCTGGCTGCTATCTGCGATTGGTACAAACAGGGCTCAAAGTGACGTACCCATCGTTTTGTACCAATCGCTGGATATCATTCAGCCACCTTTTTTGACGTCATGAAAAGAATGAGCAAGCCCGGTATCTAGTGTTGCCTTGATACCGGGCTTGCTCATTCCTTATCACGACGTCACAAAAGGTGGCTGGCTGCTATCTGCGATTGGTACAAACAGGGCTCAAAGTGACGTACCCATCGTTTTGTACCAATCGCTGGATATCATTCAGCCACCTTTTGTGAAGTCATGAAAGGAATGAGCAAGCCCGGTATCTAGTGTTGCCTTGCTTTTACAGTGTATTACGTTGCTGAAATTATTCTTTTATCGTTGTTGTCATAAATGTTTATGTGACCGATCACGTGACCCAAGTAACCCAGTTTTTTTTTTTTGGGGGGGGGAGTTAGTTTGGTCCCTTATCAGTCAATTCGATTACTTCCGCTGAACAACATTCGAGACAACATTGGTTGCGCAGCATTGAACGCTTTGGTAACTAACCGACTAACCGATCCTACCAATGCGTAACCGGTGACTCGACTGAACGCGCCCAAGAATCTTTCAAAGTCACAATAACATTTCTAAACCACTGGAAGTCGAAACCGCAGACCACTTACGCTCTCAAGCAGTTTTCAATATGCTACTTTAACTAACCATTCTGCCACATTGGGCGCATTTAACACTACCTACACTGTTAAAAATTACCTCTGTTTTTAAAGACTATCTATTTTCTGACCAATGAGAACGCTCCATAGGCCTTTAGGTAGCATTCTCATTGGTTAAAAAATTGATAGTCTTTAAAAACATAGGAAATTTGGTCCACTATCTCAAATCCAAAATCTGGTAAACGCAGATGTTTTCTTTCCAAAATTAAGCAATTCGTACTTGTAGGCCAGTCAAATTGTCAGAAAAAAGGGCCGATAGATGCAAAAATTCTGCTAGAAGATTTTATGTTTTTAAAATGTTTATGAGGATGCTAGTAACAAGAATTAATGGTTTTCCAACAAAATATCTCGAGGCTAAATTTTGTAGAGCCAAAAAACCACAAAATTTTCGAACTTTTTTCAGTTTTTTGCCTATAACTCAAAAAATATAAAACTTTTGCGTACCATATTCAATTACAAAAGGAAAGAACATTAAATTCTCTACAAATTTCATACTAAAACTTTTTTTCTAAAGCCAATATTAAGCGCGCTACAGCTTTCTGAAAGTGACTCTTTTTTTCTAACTTTGTGAAAAAATTGCAAAAACGAAAATTTGGCGCAATTTTTTATTATTTTATCCTCTTTAATGTAGCTTAATTAAATTACAGGTATTTGCATGATAACAGTCATGATGAATTACCACGGTAACATTGTAAAAAATTAAGAACATTGTAACTTTTTTTGTATTTAGAGCTTTAATAAAGAACATTAATATTAGGTATTTAACTGAATGTAAATGAAAAATGTTTTCAGTATTTTGCATGAAACTCGAAAATTGTTAAATTTTTGCGTAACATACTTAGTTACAAAAAAAGAGCAATAAATTCTCTATGAATTTTGTTATAAAAATGTTTTTTCTAAACCCATTTCTAAGCGCGCTATGGTTTTTTGAAAATGTCACTTTTTTTTATTTATTTACAGAAAGTAATCTATTTTTCGCCTCGCATCCCCCCAAAAAACTTTTTTTTATCACTGGCAATGAAAATTAAATAGACGTATTGTTTGATGAAAAATGAAAGTTTTAAGAAAGGCAGGCAGAAGATGCACAAATTCTAGAAACCCTATAAGAAAACAATTACAAAGGTTGAAAGGGCCGGGGATATTAAAAAAAAAAAAAAAAAAAAAAAAAAAAAAAGGTAATGCAGATGGAAGATTGTCAGTAACGTTCTCGAGTCGCTTTTGTTCAGATGCAAGTGTTCTTTTTTAAAGACAACTCTTCCAATATGTTGGTATTAAATTTATTGCATCTCTTCTTGTGTAGTAATGAAAAATGAGTGAGCTCTACCCAAAATTATGTTTCATTTGCCAAACGGCTTCAAAGAGTAATACTCGCGTAGTACGCCAGAAAGGACGTGCCAAGGTCTTTGAACATAGCGTTTAGCGTAAAAGTAATATTCATCAAAATTAATATTCATATTTTTTTTTAAAGTACCAAGGAAATTAGAATACAGGATGATTGCTGAAAAAGCTATTCGAATGATAGAATGATCGCAGCAAATGTTCGTCGGGGTGAAGATTCTATACAGACTATAGTTTCTCCCTCAGATCAAGCATTTCTTTCAAGATTCAAGATAATTGCTTCTTATGTGACGAAGTAATCCCGTTGACTTCAACGAAAAATAATAAAAAAGCACTACGCAAAGAGAAATTTGATTCACAAAGTAATGAAATTAGAAGCGAAAATTACATTTTTAAAAGATGCTGAAAAACGTGGGGATGAAGGGTCCCAGAATGTAATTGAGCGTATTCAGCACGAACCTGACTTGCAGATGTATGGTATTATAGTTTTTGTCGCGTAAACCTTGATCAATCTGTAACACATGGAGGGAAAAGAGGGCGTCGTCCCGCATCATCCGTTGACGGAACCAATGACATAAACAAGATCCGCTTTATTTCATTGATTAAAATAATTTAAAAATTTTAAAACAAGAATTTCAAAGTAACCGAATTCAAATTGAGCAGGCAAAAGAAGAAGCGGATGTCATGATAGTTACCTCAGCCATTTCAAGAGCCGAATCTTTTGAACGCGTCATAATTGTTGGAAAAGACGACCTTCTCGTGATTTTGACGAGCTTAAGCTATCAGCACAAAAATCTGTTTTTCTAAAAGCCAGGAAGAGGTAACATCAAAACCAAGTGGTTTTGAACCATGTCGTTTAAATACAATTACAATAATATTCTTTTCACTCATGCAATCTGAGGTTGCGATACAACATCCGCTCTTTTTGGGCAAAGAAATTCAAAGTTTTGTAACACTTTGAAGAACATGATCAGCTTCAAAAAATAGCCTGCGTGTTAAATAAACCCGATTCTACCCGTCAAGAAATCATTAAGGCTTCTGAAAAAATCATTATTGCACGATACAGTGGATGCAGAGATGCTACACAGAAATTGAACACTTTGAGGTTCCAGTTATTTGCTAAATCTGCCACAAAAAAGCAAAGTTCATTTTGCAAGACTACCGCCAACACAAGAGGTTGCGAAGCATCATTTTCTCCGATGTTATCATGAGGTAAAAGCTAGGTTAGGAAACAACATCCCTCCTGAAAGATGTGAGTGGTCTAACAGGATCTCTTTCAGCCAGTTCAAATGTGCCAAGACCCGGCACTTGAATTCTTGCTCCACAATGTGTCATGTACCTGTAGAAAACGGTGCAGAAAAGCATGTTGTTTTAATAAATTAAGACTCAAATGCTCGGCAATTTGTAAAAAAATGTAATGGGATCAACTACGAAAACGTCGACGACATTATTTATCCAGAAGGAGGGGATGTAAAAATGTTACCGTAAGTATATTTTACTCAATGTTACCGTTGTAATTCATCATGATTATTATCATGCAAATACCTGTAATTTAAATAAGTTACAATAAAGAGGATAAAATAATGAAAAATTGTGTCAAATTTTCGTTTTTGCAATTTTTCCACAAAGTTAGAAAAAAACAGTCACTTTCAGAAAGCTGTAGCGCGCTTAATATTGGCTTTAGAAAAAAAGTTTTAGTATGAAATTTGTAGAGAATTTAATGTTCTTTCTTTTTGTAATTGAGTATGGTACGCAAAAATTTTATATTTTTTGAGTTATAGGCAAAAAACTGAAAAAAGTCCGAAAATTTTGTGGTTTTTTGGCTCCACAAAATTTAGCCTCGAGATATTTTGTTGGAAAACCATTAATTCTTGTTACTAGCATCCCCATAAACATTTTAAAAACATAAAATCTTCTAGCAGAATTTTTGCATCTATTTATGACAATTTGACTGGCCTATTGGTCGAGTTCGATTATACGAAGGAGACAAGTGAAAACGCATGACGATAACAGTAGTTTCCCCAAGATGCTTGGCGATTCGTTTTTGTCCAAAATCGTCACAAGCTATCAACTTTATATCCCCCATGTTGCCATTCTCATATTGAGGCACTCTAATACGTGCTGATCGGTGCTTTCAAGGAAGGGTGCTTCTATAAGCAGCGCCCCCTAGATTAATCTAGGGGGCGCTGCTATAAGTGAGTGGGGATATACACACAATGGCCGTGTTCAGCTGTTACGCGCGCTGCACGCGCACGCTAGGAGCCACGGACATGGAGTGGGTACTTATACTTGGTGGGATGTGCATTCAGTCCTCGCTACTGTGCCACCAGTTACTGTAACTGTTCGCTCAGTAACAGATGGAGAACAGATCAAGGATGTAATTACTTGTGGTGCCAATTATAAAGATAATCTGTTACAAATGAAAGTGAGCTGGCTGGTCGATTGGTCAGAGTGCTGATCTTGAACCCAGACGATACGGGTTCGAAACCTGCGTGGGCCAAAAGTTGGTTTGTGTTTTTTTTTTTTTTTGTTTCTTTTTATAAATAAATAAGACATTTTTATTAAAGGTAAATTTTTTATTAATAATACAGAAGCACATGTATTTCTATTATAATAATAAAATACTTATTTAAATATGAGAAAATGAGATTTTTGCGGAGAAAGTTTTAATATTCCAAATTTAGAATATTAAAAGGATAATTAGAACGATATTAATATCGTTCCAAAGTGATTTATATATATATTAAGAAAATGAAAAAAAAAAGTTTTCTGCGAAAATATCCGTATACGCATAAAATAATTATTAATGTTCTTCTTCTTCTTTTTTTTTTTTTTTTTGAAAATTTTAGAAGTAATTTTTTATTGAGATTAGGATGCAAATATAATGCATGCGTGGATATTTTACGGTGTTAAAATCAAAATGGAAAATATTATAAAAGCAAAATGTAAAAGATATACATTTTTTTAAATTAAGAATATCTGCATACATATATTTTAAAGAAGTGAAATATTTGAAGTTTGCCTTCTACTTTTGTAATGAATAAAGTATGATTAGAATGTTTATAATTTTTCTATTAAAAGTATAAATAAGTGTTTTGCTTATACTAACATAATTTCGGATGTCGTTTGTTTTTCATATTTTATGACATATTTTGGCCTGTTATCCACACGGTATTAAAATATACAATCATTAAATAAGAAATATATACATACTAAAACTTCTTCTGAAAAATTACCTAACTAACAATGCAAATTCCATTGAAATCAATCGAGTATTGTAGATTACAAATCAATCTTGTAATATGTGGATACAGGGCCATCGCTAAGACTTTTTATTGGTGGGGGAGAAAACCTTAATATTGTCAAGTCAAATTTTTATATTCGCCAACTCGTTTTATAATTTTGCCAAGTTAACGCACTTTGAAAATGTAATACAATTCTTATTTGTAAAAAAATTAATAATATTCCCAATTAGAGTTGTAACTTTTGCAAATTCTATCAAAAATAGAAAATGTATTGCAGTTTTTATTAAAATTTTAATTAAATTTGACATAAAAGTTTTAAATTTGCAAAGTGTAACAACATTTGTCAATGTTTTGGGAGGGTAGCCCCCCCCCCCTCCTTAGCTAGTCCCCCGTGTGGATATCTCAACCTTGGTTTATCAACAGCATTCTATTAATTACAACAATAGAATCAACAGTATTCTATTATTTAATACGAAAAGTATAAAGCAACTGATAAATGATTTTTAAATAAATAAAAATAAAATTATTAAAAAAATTAAATCACCAATTGTTAAATTGTATCAGTCAACCTACCAACTTTGACAACAAACAACGTGCAACCAATAACAGATAAGCACAAAACGCACAATCACGTGATCAAATCGCCCATCATTTTTTTTGCGTCGCGCGCGTCAAGGTTTGAGCAGGGTTGATTGTCATTTTTTAAATGCTAATCGGGCTTAATTACATGAAATAGGTCACGTGATACTTTTCCGAAATACTTTTAATTTTATTTGAGTGGTCACAGGTATGTATTTCTGTTACGAAAATCATATTTTGAAAGGATAAAGAGATATGGTATTTGTATTTACCAATTCTGAACCATAAAAATAATACAATAATTGAATAACTTTAAAATTCTCTTCTTCGATAGCACCTACTCCAAGCAGAATCTTCTGAGCGCGCGCGCACAAAAAAAGCCGCTTTTGAACACGGCCAATGTGTATGCTCATGCTTAGACTAAAAGCTTTGTCCAAACTACGCAACACATTCACAAGCATAACATAAGCACACATTCCAGAACTCATGGTCGTATTCACATTTATATCTCGGCTTGAAAAAAAAAAAAAAAACCTTTGCAAAAAGCTCAAATGGAATTCATCATTAATCTAATTGGAATTCATCTTGATTAGATCCTATTAGATTTATCATGAATTTCATTTTTATGTTCCATGAAGGTCTGCTTCAATCTATATTGATGCAGATAGTGAATACAAAGCATCAGTTACATTGTTAAAAATCTGCAGCTTTTGCTGCATAGAAACGCCACTGATTTAATAAAATATCCGTATTCTGAGCTCGTAAGCCACCTCTCTCATATCTAGGCACTCTAGTCTCACTACACTGCAAAAAATAAGGAAAGGGCAGCTGACGTCACTGCGGGCTCTTATAAGGCAACACTAGATACCGGGCTTGCTCATTCCTTTCATGACGTCACAAAAGGTGGCTGAATGATATCCAGCGATTGGTACAAAACGATGGGTACGTCACTTTGAGCCCTGTTTGTACCAATCGCAGATAGCAGCCAGCCACCTTTTGTGACGTCGTGATAAGGAATGAGCAAGCCCGGTATCTAGTGCAGCCCTGGCTCTTATTAGTGTGGGCAAGCTGTTTTCGCCCGTGCTTCGTTATAGCACAGACTCTACATATGAATTCAGGCATTCTGATTGGTCTACAAATTTTATGATGGTTGTCTGCTTGCTATGATTGGGCTATGTCGTCAAGATGATTCCTACAATGATCGCAATGGCAAAAATGTAGCGGTAGATTGGTTGACAGAAATGTTTCTTTGTAAACATGCCCTTTCCTTATTTGACCCTTTTGCTGCATCGTCACTCCTCCGCTTTTATAGAATATCTCTCTTTTGACCCATAAGAATACTCCATAATTGGTTGAAGTAATCGCTTTCCATAAAAGAGGCGGAGTGACGATGCAGCAAAAGGGTGAATTTTTTTACCGTGCACACTGTTAAAAATCTGCAACTTTTGTTGCATAGTCACTATACCACTTTTATAGAAAAGATTTACTTAAGAGCCCACAATAGTCACAGAAAAATTACTCAAAAAGACCCGGATGACCATGTAAAGTCTATGGGAGCGTTCTTTTCTAATATCTCGCTCAAAATTTAATATTTTTGCATGATTTTTTTGCACAAGATAGCTGAGGGCAATCCACAACCGGGCTAGTTTTTACTTTTTCAATTTTTGTTTCAGATTTTCTTTAAAAAATTACTTTAACTTTCGAAACCGGTTTAAACCGGTTCTGAAATTGAAACTATCGTAATAGAAAAAATATATAACCAAAATCGAAAAAGTAAAAACTAGCCCGGTTGTGGATTGCCCTCAGCTATCTTGTGCAAAAAAATCATGCAAAAAAATTAAAATTTGAGCGAGATATTAGAAAAGAACGCTCCCATAGACTTTACATGGTCATCCGGGTCTTTTTGAGTAATTTTTCTGTGACTATTGTGGGCTCTTAACAGTATTACGGAGCATTCTCATTACTCAGAATAGAGATACCCTATAAAAACGGTGAATTGACTATAGAACAAAAGTTGCGGATTTTTAAAGATCAGTCTCAACCACATGATCACCAGCCCACCAGGTTTTATCCAACCAACCATAATTGACAATTTGTGGCCTGTATTATGAGCCAACCAATCACAATCGGCGAAATTTGAGGGGGAAAACAAAAAACACATTTGTTGTGACGTCAGTTGAAACTGATCTATAATTGAATCAGGGCTACACTAGATACCGGGCTTGCTCATTCCTTATCACGACGTCACAAAAGGTGGCTGGCCGCTATCTGTGATTGGTAAAAACAGGGCTCAAAATGACGCACCCATCGTTTTGTACCAATCGCTGGACGTCATTCAGCCACCTTTTGTGACGTCATGAAAGGAATGAGCAAGCCCGGTATCTAGTGTTGCCTTGATTGAATCTATCCAAGCGATTGTCGCAAGATCTGGAATAGAAAATGCTTAGGTTTGCTGCTGTTTGAATAAACGCGTCTATCTAAATACGATCTTAGAATGGAATGTCGCCACTCTCATATAGATGCAACCTATTGTATTTCTCTATACACCCTTAAAAATCTGCAGCTGTAAATGCATCGGCACTCCACCGCTTTTACGTAAAACGATTACTCTATTATAGCTATGAAGCATTTTCACTGGTCAAACAAGAGATATCCTACACTGTTAAAAATCTGCTGCATTTTGCTGCAACGCCCTCCACCACTTGTATATAATATCTCTATTCCAACCAATGAGAAAGCGCCATTTCACGGCCAAGTAACCGTTTTCTATACAAGCAGGGCAGTGCGTTGCAGCAAAATGCAGCAGATTTTTAACAGTGTATACAAGAACCAGAGTCTTTATGCAACTAGGGTTACTGATTTTTACCAGGGCTGCACTAGATACCGGGCTTGCTCATTCCTTATCACGACGTCACAAAAGGTGGCTGGCTGCTATCTGCGATTGGTACAAACAGGGCTCAAAGTGACGTACCCATCGTTTTGTACCAATCGCTGGATATCATTCAGCCACCTTTTGTGACGTCATGAAAGGAATGAGGAAGCCCGGTATCTACACTGTTAAAAATCTGCTGCATTTTGCTGCAACGCCCTCCACCACTTGTATATAATATCTCTATTCCAACCAATGAGAAAGCGCCATTTCACGGCCAAGTAACCGTTTTCTATACAAGCAGGGGAGTGCGTTGCAGCAAAATGCAGCAGATTTTTAACAGTGTAGTGTTGCCTTGTTTTTACCAATGCAGTAGTGTGCTTCTATAAGAGAATGAATTTTGTCCAAACTGTATTTCAAACCTGCACTGTAAAAATTTTTATCCTTTTTCTGCATCGTCACTCCACCGCTTTTATAGAAAACGATTACTTCAGCCAATCATGGAGCATTCTCATGGCCCAAAAGAGAGATATTCTATAAAAGCGGTGGAGTGACGATGCAGGAAAAGTGTCAAATTTTTTACAGTGTGGCAAGTGAGACTAGAGTGCCTTAATTACACCGGGGATGACAAACCATAACCTCAATGAGTTATAAACTGAAATTTCAGGATTAATTAAAACTTGATTCTTATATTAAAATGCAATTGATCTGGCAGGTCACATCTTGTTGGAAAAACTTGGAATCCCGATTTTAGTTATTTGCTGGTAGGTTTACGCTACAATTGTAGCCATTACATATTTTGAAGTATCTTGCATGTTAATTATGTTGTATGTTAATAAATAGTTCTGTTCTAGTTTGACATAGATTGGACTAAAAACTTCGGACTGAGCATGTGTCTTTTCTGATATAAAAGCATCAGAAGTGAAAAAAATCTATAAACATTAGCTTGGTTACAATAGCAAGCTTACCAATATGCTTGGAGTTTGGTTTTTGTCCAAATTCGTTCATGAAACGTTCATAACGGATCTTTTCGAATTTCAAACAAATTCAGTTAGCAAAGATATTTATTTCATTCTACATTATTTGTATTGCTTATTTCCGTGCTTTTAAAAATACTTTTAATAGTCGCAGGCACTAACTCCGCGTATCAACTAGAAATTGCCTCAATTGGCGAAGTAATGTGAATTGTTGAATGGATAGAATGGATAGCGGGGGAGTGACGATGCAGCAAAATAGTCATATTTTTTACAGTGTAGAGACATACTAAATACTATTGAGGTGTATAAACATTATGGTAAGATGCCTCTGCGTGTGGCGACATTCAGAATGTGATAATTCCTTACAAAGATTTGGGACAAAAGCGAATTCTTCGTCCCCGAGTTATGCATGAAACTCGTGTCGGGCACTCAAATGGTATTCACCATCTACTTGGTATTAATGAGGTTCAAGCTGAAAATCAACACAGGGTATTCGACCTTGGTCTAGACGAGGTTGAGGTCGAAGTTCCTAAATCGAGCTTGTGCAGTTAACGAAAAACAAACGAGGAGAAAAAGTTTGGCTACATTTCACCATAATGGCGGCATATTGAAATGAGATACGCAGTGTAAGGTATAGAAGTTAAACAGAAGAACAATATGCAAAGGTATGTAATCTCATGTATCTATATATATCTTAATCTTTTAAATCTAATTTGGATTTATGTATAAATCGTGTATATTATGTGTTGAATTGTTTGTTTATTTAAATACGCATGATTGCAAAAAATTTGTCAAAAAAATCCACATTATTAAAATGGTCAATAAATTCCTCCCAAAGTAACAGCTGTTGCATTTAAAGTTGTTTAGTTTTTGCAATTTTGATATTTAAAGAAATCACCACTGTATTTAGTGTCGAAGTACATGTCTTACTTACATAAGTTCTAATTCAAATATGAGACATATTGCATTTTTTAAATAAAAAGAAATACTCACATTACCTTCAAATAGTCATCGACTCACTGCAGATTTTTTATTTTAGTTGTCATAGGATATGTTTGAAAATTAAATTAAGGATATTTTGGGTGAAAGATCATATATTATATGTTTATATACAAACTGTTATATAAATATCCATCAGCTTTATAAATTATGTATTCTAACTTAAAATTTAAACAATTCATCAGAGTTTTATTTTTTTATTGAAGCTTTTTTGTATATACAAAAGAGTTTCAATAAAGAACAAACACATGTTTGTTCTTTACAAAAGAACTCGTACTATCTCAAAAGAACAAACATATATTTGTTCTTTTTTTTTTAAATAATGAATCTCATTGTGAATTAAATAAGTATATCATTGATTAACACTACAGCAATATTGTTTTTTTTAGCTTGTAGTTACATTTCTTTATTTTTGTAAATTTGAAATACAATGTAATTATTTTAATTGCAGTTAATTTTCAATAGTATTTTAATTTCAAAAGTATAATTTAAAATATTGCTTTAGAACTACTACTATCCGACAAATTAATGATAGCATACGAAATAGTTTCTGGCTATTTTAAGTTTGAGCTTCACGATTTAAAAATAAAAATGAACCATGTTTCAATTTTAACTCAGGCATGACATAATGAAGTTTTTTATTAAGAGCACAGATAATTTCTACTTTTTGTTTGATAGTTTAATAAAAGCGCATACAAATAAATTGCAAAAGGACAGAAATACTCTGATTATTATTTATTATTATTTTTATTACATTTTTTTTAACTCTCAATCAAAATGCAAAAAAAAAAATTTCAGAATCAAACTTATCCTCCTATAATCCCATTGTGCTATCACTCATTTACATACCTCTCCCACAAATCAAATACAAACGTAGATTTTTTTTTTTTTTTTTTTTTTTTTTTTAACAAAGTACACTAGCATTAAAATAAAAATAATAACTTTAGATACTTTAGAATAAACAATATTTTTATTTATTTATTTATTATTATTTTAATGTAGCTGTTAAATCAAAAATGGCCCTGCTCTCTCAAATTTTAACTAAAACATCCGAAAATTACATTTATGTAAACACGAATCGATTCACTATTTTTTTCGTTTTTTCTAAGATTGTTTTTACTAATTTTTTCATGATTTATTAATAATAATTTTAAATAAATAAATAACCTTCTCGCAAACGAAGCCATGAATGAAGATTTTAGCTTTTCCGGATTGGCAACACTAAGATTTATTTACTATTTTTCGCCGCTTCGTTGAAAAACGCGGTTAGATTCTCAACGTGCATTCCTCCCTAGAAGTATAAGTAATAATGTAAGTTTTTATTAATTATTTATCACATTTCAGTTCTTCCCTAGATTTTTTATTGATTCTTTAATTTTTGTATACTTTTCGACAAAAGTTGTGATAACATTTTCGATTTTGTTGATTGTACATACTTCATACGAAAATTTTTGTTTTAGTCTTAAGTTTAATGTTTTCAAATGAAGTTATAAAGCTTTTATAATATCGAATAATGTTTATTTTTATAAATAAACATGCATTTAGTTGTAATAGGAAATGTATTTAAAAAAAACCTCATAAAAAAGAAATTTTGTACAAAAAAAAAAAAAAAAAAGTTTATTTGGGGTTTTTTGAAAAAAAATCTTTTTTTCGGCCAACCTTGGCCAAAAGGAAGTAAGTAAAATTTATATATCTAGTTGTGAACGTTATATAATTTAAATATTTATGAAGTGTTATAAAGATTTAATTATTAAATATTGATATAAAGATTGGTATTTTTGATCAATGTTATGATTAGTTATGTACATTGATTTTGGGTTTTTTACTTTTTTAATAATATTAACAGGCTTTTAAAAGACTTAAGTACAATATTTTATTTTGACTTTGTCACATTTGGAGTACACCCACAAAATGTTTTAATAGGATAGTGAAACTTTTTAAACATTTGGTTAAAAAGCTTTCTTTTTAAGGCATTCTTAATTCACACATTTAGAATTTTCATTGAAAAAGGTTAGTTTTTTACTGAGATATTTAAAAAATAATAAATTTAAAATAATATAATTTAATCTTTTCACATGAAAAATGAAAAGAAACAGCAAAGCCAATACTTTTTTTTTTAATCAAAAGAAAATAAAGTACAGACAGTTACAAAATAAATATGAAATGTTTTGCATTATTTAGTGAATTGAATTGTTACAGTAACCAATAAACATTTTTATTTTTGATAGACAGATTTCAACGGTCAGAATACATTGGAGGGTTAAAGAATATTTTAATTTTATATTGGTTAATAATTGTACTTTTTATGTATCAATTCCCCTTTTTTATTGGTTTTGAACTGCCAAAGATTGTCTTTAAAAAGTGCCCAAATTAATTTCAAATTTAATGAGTTGATTTATACTATATACGTATATTATATATATGTACACATACACACAGGTATAGATATACGTACGCCTAAGCTAATATGTGCACATCAGTGTTTTATTTTCTTAATACACAACTACTCGGCATCCGCTACTCGGCCAAAGTACTACTCGGTACACCACTAGTATCGCACACACACACAAATTTCTTAAAACCTTAATTTCATCACAGAATCTTTAGAAAAATGCAAATTTTGTCAAAGAATAACAGAAAAAATGAGAATCTAGTCCCAGGATCACGATAAAATCGTTAATTCTACCAGAGGTTTGTGAAAAAACGCAAATTTCTTCAAGTAATCGCATAAAAACCTGCAATTTTCACCAAAAGATTGCGAAAAAAACACATAATTAACGAGGGAGGGGGGTAATCCCAGCCCTTCCCCCCTTTAAAACTTTCTACCTTTAAAACAAAATCTGAAAATTTCAGATTTTTTTTTTTTTTTTTTAAATTTAGAATCAGTTGTTGATTCAAATGTTTGTTTTGTATTATTATTATTAGTTTTTTTTTTACTAAATTTAACTATAATTACCAATACTGGATAAAATTTTGTTTTAGTATTGGAAAGAAGTTGCCGAGTTTTAATTTTGATTTACAGATTAAGTGCATTTTTCTATTAATTTCTAAATATAGCAGTAATTAGAAAAGCTTTACACCAGTTTTACAGTTTCTTCAATAATTGTAATCGGTATTCAGCAAAAAGTTTAAAATAAGTAACATGTTATACTGTTTTTATCCTCTCCAAATCAAGAGCAAACTGCGTTCGAGCGGCACTATTTCTCCCTGCTGGCAGGCCGATATTTTAAAATATGTGACTTCGTAATGATCCTGACCTGCGATCTTCAAAATCCGGTTATTTTGCTTTTCACGGCAGTTGAATGGAAGTTTGACGTCATTGCGTGCGACATGCATTCAGTACTTTTCAGCTAATAGCGTTTTACATAATTTTTTCTTTTTCAATGGCAGCACTTGTTATGTAGAAATTCTGTTTGTTTGTATGTATAAATAAATTTTATTTCTAACATAAAAAAATGAGAGAAAAATATTTTTTTTTTTTTTTTTTTTTTTTTTTTTTTTTTTTTTTTTGGAGGGGTGTTGATTTATACGTAGGTTTTGAATTTTTCCTTATTTTTAATAACATAAGTTAGGGGGTCGACTTTTACACAAAGCGCGAGCATATACGGTAACATCTTTTAAGCATATAATTGTGCTTTGATATATAATTTGAAAGTTTCTACAATATATATTTTTAGTATATTAAATATATTAATTATTTAATTTTAATCCATTTTAAAAGTAAATAGCAATATGTAAGAATGTTTCTCTTTTGATGCATAACATTTTCTTATTGTTTCATATAGAGAAAACATGTAAAAATGGACCCGTGTTTAAATATGAGCACCTCACTCCAAAATTTATGGGACAAGTTAAAGACTGGTGGTCAAGACTATAGATGTTGCTACTTGTTGATATGACATGGTAGAGATTAGTTAAGATCCTTCTTTCAAGTGATGTGACATAGCCTGGGTTATTGTACAAATTGGTATTTGTTCTGGACTGCAAAGTTTTGAGAGGTATGTGAAATTGTTCTATTTTCTTGTTTTATAATTAGTTTAAAATAACTTCTAAAAAATATATAATATTTTGAATTTAAAATTTATATTTTTTGAATATATTTTAAAATAACATATTTTGAAAATAGAGATCCTAAGCTACATTTAGAAGTATGCTTTTACTCATGCATCTCTTTAAGTTATATATGAAAGTGGCCATCTTCCTGACTTGGGGTTGGTGTAAATATGGGCACCATTTAAGGGTGTATTCGATTCAAACTGCCTATTTTCCGATTTATTTTTAAATTCATTTTTGCTCTCAAATGCACCAAACTGGCAAATTATCTTATTTAGAAAGTACACAAAGTGCCGTAATCGTCAATTCTTTGATAAATCCAGAAAATATTGCAAACAAAAATGGCAGTTTAAACCGATTTTTCGGAAGCAGGCGATTTGGCAACGAAAACAAGAGTCATACTGAGAAGGTAATTGTTTATAAATCAAATCTAATGGATTGAGCGTAAAAAGGCATCACACGGCATATTATACGTCTCTTTAAAAATCATCTCAGCAAGTTTCATGTTTCTACTTTTAAAAATGTGTCTGAAATTGTATTTGAAACTTTCAAGCTGTTGAAGGAGGGAAAATGTTTTTTCGAATACACCCTTAAAGAGGCCAATTCTTCTGAACAACATAAATTCAATATTTTTTTAATGGAAAAATAGCATTTGCCTACATTATGCACATAAAAAGAACCACTACTTGTGTGCGCAAAGCAGCACTCAGTTGTAGTCGCTTGACAAAATTTTTCTCAAGCAGATATCCTTGATTTTTCCAGGTTAACAGACCAGTGAGTAGGCAAAAGTAAAAAAACCATTTAAACCAAATGGTTTTTTTTCTCAAAAAAACCAATTGGTTTTTTTTAGAAGAAATCTAATAATATTTTCTCTTTGTTTCTTTATAATTTACGTGTTTCAGATTATTGGATAATAATTCAGATTATTGGATAATAATTTCTACTTTTAACACTTTATTTCAGTAGTAAGCATTATATATAGTGGGTTTAGGTCTTTTTTTATGCATAGGATTAAACCAATTGGTTTTTTCTATTAAAAAAAAGCAATTTGTTTTTTAGAAGAAATCTAATGACATTTTCATTCTTTCTTTATAATTTATCAGTTTCAGATTATTAGATATAAATAATTTCTACTTTTAACACTTTATTTTAGCAATAAGCATTAGGTATATTGGGTTTACGATATTTTTTTATGCATAGAATTCAAATCAGTACACATTGGTGAACATATCTATTGCTCTAAAGTAGGGATGCACATTGCACAACCTGTGGCCCGCGAACTTCGTCAGTTTGCAACTAGAAAAAATTGCAATTTTTGTGCCAAAGTCGCTGAAAAATATCGTCAATTTCGTCAATTTACCGCGGGAAAATATAAAATTTCATCAGTCACTTAAGAATCGCATATTTCATAGATCGGGCACGGAAAAATCGCGACTTTCATTGATCAAGTGTGGAAAAATCGCATATTTCGATCAGCAGGTATGAAAAAAATCACAAATTTTGCCGATAAGACTCAGAAAAAATAGAAAGTTTAGCCGACCGGGCATGGAAAAATCGCGAGTTTCGTTGGTCGGACACGAAAAATTACACATTTCGTTGATCGGGCAAGAAAAAAATCATCAGATTTGTTGATGATGTACGAAAAAAATTACAAATTAAGCTCATCAGCTGCAGGAAAATTGCTAGTTTTCTCGATTTATTGCGTGAAAAAATCGTGAATTTCGTTGATCGGGCGCGAAAAAATCGTGAATTTTATCGATCAGGGACGAAAAAATTGCAAAGTTCGTTGATAAGGTACGAAAAAATCGCAAATTTTTGCGATAATGCACAGAAAGATTGAAATTTTCGTTGATTAGCTAAGAAAAAATCGTGAGTTTTGTAAGTTTATCAAGAGAAAAAAAATTGCGAATTTCATCTTGCCGCGTATAAAAAAGCAAATTTCGTCAAAATTAGTTAAAAATCACGAATTTTGTAGATTGGGCGCAAAAAATGCTGATTTCGTCAGTTAAAGGTGGCAAAAGCGCAAATTTCGTCGATCGTACACGGAAAAATCGCAAGGTTCCAAAAAATTGCAAATTTTGTTAGTCAGATACGAGAATATTGCGCATTTTGTTGATCTCAAGCAAAAAAATAGCAGATTTCGTCGATCAAGCTCAAATAAATTCTCGAATTTCGTCTACTCAGTGCAGAAAAATCAAGAATTTTGTCTATCAGACAAAGAAAAATCGCAAATTTCGTGGAACAAGTTCGTAAAAATGGCGAATTCCGTCAATCAGCTTTATAAAAATCGCGAATTTTGTTGATAAAGTTTGTAAAAATTGCAAAATTCATCGATCTAGTATGGAAGAATTGTGATTTTATCAATCATGCGAGGAAAAATTCCAAATTTCGTCGATCAGCTTCGTAAAATTCATGAATTTTGCTGGTCAGGTGTGGAAAAGATCTTGAATTTTCTCTATCATCTTCGAAAAAATCACAAATTTCGTCGATCAGCTTTGTTAAAATCGGTTTTGAAAAATCGTGAATCTGCAAATTGGCTTCATAAAAATTGTTAATTTTGGTGATCAGGTGCGGAAAATTTGAGTTTCTCAATCAGCTTGGTAAAAATTGTGAATTTCGACAATCATGCGAAGAAAAATCACGAATTTTGTCAATCTGCTTCTTAAAAATTAATAATTTCATCTATCAGGAGCAGAAAAAGTGAAAATTTCGTCAATAAGCCGCAGAAAAATATCGAATTTTATCGATCATGTGTGTAAAAAATGCAAATTCGTCAACCGGCTAAATGAAAATCGCGAATTTTGTCGATCGGCTTCTTAAAAATCGCTAATTTTGTTGATCAAGCGCTGAAAAATTGTGAATTTTGTTGATCAGGCACAGAAAAAATCTGAATTTTATCGATCGGCTTCGTAAAAATTGCTAATTTTGTTGATCAAGTGCAGAAAAATAGTGAACTTTGTTGATCAGATGCAGAAAAAAATCGCAAATTTTGTTGATCAACCACAGAAAAATCGCAAACTTTATTGATCATACGAAGAAAAATCGCGAATTTCGCTGATCGGCTTCAAAAAATCGCGAACTTTGTCGATCGGCTTTATAAAAAGCCCAAATTTATTCATCAGGCTTGGAAAACTGCAAATTTTGCTGATCAAGCGTTGAAAAATCTGTTATTTCAGTGATGAAGCACTTAAGAATCTTGTTGATCAGCAACTTTCCTTCGTTCATAAAGTTCACATTTTTTTTTCGGCACCAGACACTTATCTTTGTTTTTTAGCATTTTTGATAAAACAAGATTTATTCTACTGAATAAAGTCAAAGAATGTTATTACATCTTGAGAATAATCCTTGCTATATCTGTTATATATAAAAACGTAAGAACTGCTGCCATATCGTTACCAACTAAATTGGATATTTTGACTGGTTAAGCAAACTTAAAAGGGTATCCCCCCTCCCTCCCACTTCTCTCTGAAAACATATTTTTTATCCAATTATAGGTCACAGATTACTTTCAAAATCGAATTCTATCCTTGTTATGAATGTGGCCCTCGACCACCCATAAATATTTGTAAGTGGCCTTTCTCTTGAAAAGGTTGTGCACCCCTACTCTAAAGAAAAAAACTTCAAACATGTGAATTGATCAAAGATAAAATAGAGTATAAAAATAGAGATAAAATAGAGAAAATTGAGTTTGCAAACAGTTTTATATTTTATCTGAGTCTGGCCAGCAGTGGAAGGAATGGGACAGGTCTCTCTCTTTATGTATCATTCTAAACATTTCATCAATCACTCACAAGATGAAGCATTAGTAGCCCAATCTTCAGTTGAAAAAAATATTGATTTGTATGAGCTTGCATTTTTATTAAGGAAAATATTATTTCAAAAGTAAATTTTCTACATATACTTTTTATCCTTTCTGTATATTAACTTGTTTATGCATAGATGTAATAGTTTTTCTATATATGGAACATTATACTGTATATTATCCATAATTTGAAATAAGCCTAAAAACAGCATATTGGTTTATACTCAAAAATTTTAACACAAAACAAGGAAATGGGAGGGACCATTTTATCTACTCAAAATCCGGCACAGATATGATATGTGCACCATATTGGTCTGATTTTTTTTTTTCCCTACGCCAGTGTCATATAATACATTGGTAACTTTTGGACTATAATGCAATTGTTGCCGATGAGTTGTTATTTTGCTTGATATGATAACCTGAATGTTTGTTTTCTTTTATTTATTTATTTTTTAATTGTATAAATTCTTTTGATCTATAGTTATTAAACTTTTTTTTAATATATTGCTGTTCCCTTTATGTATATATGTAACTGGCATAGTGTTCCCGCTAGGCCATTTTTGGAGGGCGCAGCGCCACGCCCCTTTTAAAATCGGCAAATCCCGCCCCGCCCTTTCAAACATCGGCAAAATGCGCCCTTCTGATATTAAAATATAGTCAAATGTGCCCTGAATCTTTCTCAGGAATCGCTGCGATTGTTCAAGATTTTTCTCAATCCATGAATTAGAGAAACTCCACTTCAAAAACATCCTGTTTTTTTTCCCCATCAACTTGTCATAGCTTCCAGCTAAATTACGTATACTTTCTATTTTACGAATCCCCTTTCTCTGGTGGGTGAAAATCCTGGGTGGTCAGGGAAAGTTGAACTGGACAATTGCATTGTTTGAGCTATGCCCCCTGTTCCTTGCACTGTGATGCTATCTTTTGAAATCCAATTCTGTATCCTTATCTTACAACTTTTCTTTTTTATGTCCGTTCTTTTCTTTCCACCGCTATTTCAGGGAGCAAGATTATGCATCGATTCTGCTATTGTACAAGCATAAACCAACAAAAACAAACAAACACAAACAACAATGAAAAAGGAAAAAAATTGTAGTAGGTGTCGGCATTTTAATTCCCGTCTAGAGTAGTTAAACCCTAGAGCATATATACTAATAGAGGGAGCATGCAATGTTAGTTTCCCTATGCAGAGATGAAAAATCATTGGGGGGATTTTGACACCACTCACGTGAACAATGGTTGCCACAATTTGCCAGATTTTGGCTGTTTTTCCGCTTTTTGCGCTTATTTTGAAAATGCTACATTTCCGAACAATCTTTTGTTGTAATATTGCTTTTGCAAACATCGAAGTCATATCGAGTAACTTCAATAAATTAAGAATTTATTTATAATTGCAAAATATAGCCCCATTAAATGTGCAAATTGTTTTCATCTGTTATATTATTAACAGTTGTATCTGAAAAAAAAAAAAAAAAATTAATCTTTCCTAAATAAGTAAAACTTGTATTAGAAAGATAATAAAAGCTATTACCGTGAATTAATTTTAAATATCAAGTATAAGATTATGTTCATAATAAAGATACTTAAAATGAAAAACACAGAAAACTAAAAAAAACTGTTAAAATATTTTATTATTATAAGAAAGACATTTTTTATACATTCTTGTAAGAAAATGTAAAATTTTCAACACTTATTTCACATGTTTTCAAAGTACATATAAAAGGAAACGTAAGTATTGTACAGTAAATATGCATAATGAATAAACAAGTATAATTAATTAATAATTATGTATGTTTATCCATGATTATTTTTAACCGTTTTGGGGGCATTTCCGTTTTTGTTTTCACCGAAAATAGGAAAATTATCGAAATTCAGTTTCGGTCTGAAAAACTTGTTTCGGTCGTAACTTAATTAAAATACACAAAATCTTTTTAATACATATGTTTCTCTAGGTTTCAATCTTAGAATCTTCAGCTATACTAAAAACCTTTATTCCATAAGTATTTTTAATTATGTTATGCATGATGCACAGAGTCTCAAATATTATTTAAAAATATATTATTACAACACATATTTCCATTTTTTATTCTAAAATTACATTTTTAAATCACCAGCTTATATAACTTAAAATATAAATTCTATTTCAAAATTCACTATATTTCCACTGTTTTTTTTTTTTTTTTTTTTCCATAACCAACTTTAAATTTTCAAAATCTGTTTTTCTCCCATCCCCTCTTATTACGTGTGTTATTTCAGGTTTCAATCAAAGAATATTCAGCTAGGCTGAGTGCTAAACTTTTATGGCCCAAGCGTTTTTAAATTATTATGCAACATATATAAAGTATCAAATATTATATCAATATAAAGAAAATATAGACAAATATAATATTAAAATAAAAATATAATACTGTACACAGATACCGACTTCTGTTTAAATAATAATTTAAAAAAAAATTGTAGCCCTTTTTTTTTTTTTTTTTTTTTCATGATTTTGATTTTAGAATTTTTAGCTTCGTTGAACAGTAAAACTTTTATGATTTTTTTATTATTATTATTATGATATGCAAGATTATTATTGTAGAAATGCAGTCCTATTATACAACCACAATGCTTATTTACGGAAATAATACTGTAATATACACATGTACTATAGTATAATTTTATGAAATGTAAATTTATTTATTTAATGACTTTTGCTTTCTCCATTTTATGAAGTTAATACTACATTTTTAAATCACAATCATGTGTGTAATAAATACTATCTGAAAATTTATAATATTTTTGAAATAATTTTATTCTAAATTCTATAATATTTCTTAAATAGCAGAGAAATAATCGAAGAAATCACACTTTACATTTTAATTTTTATTATATATATATATACATATATATAAATTATTTTTAACAAATGTGTTATTCTACTCAAACTATTTTGCGTTATCAACGTTAAATTATATAATTATTCTAATTTAATTTAGAAAATTCTGTTTACTCCCCCCCCCCCAAAAAAAAAAAAAAAAAAAAAAAAAAAAAGTTGTAGAAAATTTCCAAATCTATTAGCAGCAATCGGACTATTTTTATGAAAGTTATGGCATGGAAAGATATTTCAGCACCCTCCCCGCTCCCTTTTCCGAAAAAAAAAAAAAAAAAAAAAAAAAAAAAAAAAGAATTAAATTGCACAGGACCACTTAAAAACCCCTTAATTACTTAGAAATAATTAAATAAACAATATATAAAACTTAATGCTTTTATTAAAAATTTATTGGCAAAAATTTATTTCTGTGTTAGCAAAAGAAAAATAAGGGTTCAAATCGCTATTAAATATTTTGGAAACTAGCTATATTTGGTTAATAATCAAATTATTCGTTTTTCATTATCAGTTATTAAAAAAAATCAGTGACCTTTAAATAGGGTCATTTTTGAATTAATACTTCTTACTTTTTTTTTTTCGCTGTAGCGTTTGCGTTATAGTTTTACCGAAATGGTACAAACAATGTTTTAAAATTAATTAAATAAAAATTATCTATAGCTTTAAGGATGTTTAAATGGTAAACATTTACCGTTTTCAGGGAATATACTTTTATATAAATAATATATTATATATATAATTAATTTATTTTTCTTGAAAAGTTATAAAATTCAACTTTTTATATTTATTTATTAAAATGTAATCCATTTGAGGGGCAATTTGCATTTGAAAAACAGAATTTTATTGAGTTTTTCTGAGTCTCTATAATAATTTAATCGGAGAGTTTAATGTAACAGCATTTTTTTTAAAATGTAGCAGTACAACAAATAAAACAGTAACTGGTATAGAGAAATTGAGAGATTTGGAGGAGCTCGCCAAATCGCGCCAAACCACTTTTCAAGACAAAAATGGATATATCTTACATAATTCCAAAAAGTTTGCAATAAATAATCTAAAATACATTAAACAGGGAAAGGTTAAACATATGAGCGTCCAAATAAATTAAAACAAATCTTTATGAAGGCTCAAAATTGAAGAAAAACTGTACATAATACGCATGCATACGCGAAAGCTTTTACTTTTGAGCATTAAAACATTAATTAATTTAATATTATGTCAAAATATTTAAAGGTATATACGTATTTGTGAAATGTTATCAGTCCTCCTTTGACAAATTTTTCTTTGCATCCAAATGCAGCACAATATTTCACCATTTTTATCACAGTAGTACGAGTATCTCCATACAAACACCTGTAAAAAAGCTCCCTAGCAGGAAGAAGCGTCCACCAGTCACGTGGTTTCAATGATGGTCAAGTTTCCTTGGAGGGGTGGCTCACTCTATTAGTATATATGCTCTAGGAGTTAAACTCCCACCATACGCAGGTGCGTGCGAATAAAAAACTGCGCCTCCTCTTACGTTTGACCCTACCCCTCCTTTTTCGTTTAACAGCCCCAAAATGAAGCTGGTAGTATATTTTTGGCGCCCCGCCCCTAAACTTCCGCACCCAGGCGACAGCTCCCTCCCCCCCCCCCTTTCGCTCGGCGCTGACCATGCGGCTTTGCTTCTTTCTGTGTTCTTTTATTCAGCAAAATTAATGAATACCATGTGAATGTCACCTAAATTGAACCTTAACCCGGAAAAAAAATGTAAAAATGTGAGAGATAAATAAAACGATAATAATAATAAAAAAAAAACTTGAATCATATTTGAAGTAAACACAGAAAAATAAACCTGCCCTATTTATACAACGTTTAAATAATAATAATTGTATGGTCAGAATCGGTCTTCATAAAATGATCCCGGTATAAGAAATATTTTCGGGGTCTTGAATTTTTAGTATATGAAAAAAAGTCTAGCCCAGATACTACTATTCTATTCTTCAGAAGTCCTTTTCTATTTAAAGGTATTTTAGTCTTTTTGGGGATCCCTATAAACGCGAGTATTGCGTACTTTGCACTTATCGCACCCTTTGTATGATTAGCCTACAAGTAATTTCGAAGAATTATGCAAACACGCCAAACAAACTATAATTTTTTAATTCTCTTTAATATGCAACTACAAGTGAAGTTTTAACCTTTTAACCAATGAATAAAAAATTTGATGTATACACTATTTAATAATAATAATAATACTAAAAAGATGCATACACTATTTAAAAAAAAAAGCTATGCAGTAATTGACATGAACCCTCAAAAATATTTTTTTTTCAAACTCCAACTCGTTATATTTTTACTGTTTCAACTGAACTCAAAAAATATTTTCTCCCCCCCCCCTCCCTCCTCATCTCCGAAAATTAAACCAAAAAGTGGATTCTTCCCCAGCCCCGCGATCTTTTGCTGAAAAAAAAAAAAAAAAAAAAGTATAAAAGGAGAAATATGAACAAGGGCATCCTTCCCTCGCCTTAACTCCGATAGCCATGTCATGCTTTAGTATTTCAGAAAAGCTATATCTTTCTTTTCATTTTAACTAATAAAACTGCGTGTGGTATCAATATATATATGTATCAATGGAAAAGAAAACCTGCTTCCATCACAATCGCTCAAGTTTGAGAAAATAAATAAATAAATCTTCATTCTAGCTTTTTTAATTTACAGATGCACATATTATACAAACATGAAACTACATTAGTGAATTATGTATGTTGCCTTACTTTTGAACGCAATCGAAATTTGACGTATGCGAAGAAAGCACAGCTGTTAGATTGTTTATTGAAGGAATAAGACATGCCTTATTTTGATAAACAAAGTGGCACAACTAACATATTCAACTTTGCAGTTTGTCAATATGTCAGCAGTTTTATCATAATTAGCAACTTATGTTCTTTATTTATGCATTTATTTACATACACTTAATGACGCCAGATTAGATGCCTACATGACCCGAAATTTCCAAGATCCGGCCCTCGGGGCCCGACCCATCGAAAAAGTGCAGCTCGGATCCGGTGAAAATAAATAAAAAAAAAAAATAATAATAATGGCCGATATAAAAGTTAAAAGTTCGGTTATGTCCATACAAAAAATAATTATTGGGCATTTACGGTATTAAAGCTAAAAGTTTGGCACGAAATTTAGAGGTCTGCACGGGCCGAAATTTCCAGGCCCGGGCCCGGCCCGAAAGTTAAAATTTCGGCCCGGTCCGGAAAAATTTTTAAATTTCGCCCCGAACCCGGTCCGACTCGAGTGAATTTCTACAGAACATTGATCTTTAATCTTATGGAAGAGTTCTGATAAAAAAAAATTACATTAGTCTTTTTTTTTTTTCCATGTTTATAATCTCCAATTATGCAGAAGTGCCGTAGGCTGCGATATTTATGCTTTTAAAAGAATCTTTGTTTGTTGTATGTAAATGTTTCAGTTATCACTAGTATTATTAATCCATATTCCCTGTAATGGGGACAAAAAATCGAAAAAGCGGTACATGGTAAAATTTCCAAAGACGAAATCGCTTTGGAACGAAAAAAAAAAAAAATGCATTCCCTTCTTAACAGATGTAAATGTTTAATATATCTTTTTCTCCCGTATTGTTGTGTTCATTTTGCATAAATGAACATTTTAAAAGAAACTTTCAGTTTTCAGTTTAAAAAGAAAATTCCGTCATAATCATAGTTTTTTTTTTTTTTTTTTTTTTTTTTGTCTGTTTAATTCTATTTTAAAACGCCTAGTAATCTACGATTCTTTAAAAGGAATAAATTCTAATGTTTAATTGTAGAATAATGACGGATTAAAAGTATATGCTTTTTTTGCAGAAATTTTTTGACAAAGCCAAATATTACTGATTTATAAAAAGTCGAGAAAAGGATTTTCATATAGGAAGATTCAATAGGAACTGATTATTTTGGTCCATGAAAACTAGGAAGAATGGCAGTCTCGGCTTCGTACGGAAAAAAAAAAAAGTTAGGCCCGGCCCGATACTCCAGCAAAAAAATTAAGGCCCGAGCCCAGCCCGGCCCGAAAAGATTAGTGACTAGGCCCGGCCCGGCCCGAAAAGATTAGTGACTAGGCCCGGCCCGGCCCGAGTCTTCAAAAGTAAGGCCCGATCCGAATGCCATTATTGGAAATCGGCCCGAGCCGGGCCCGTGCAGACCTCTACTGCACGTACCTGGCCCGTACTCGGTCCGGCGGAACGTATGCGCATTTTCAAAAAGGCCAAGCCGGCAAATAATAATAATAATAATTGGGCATAATTGCCGGGTCGATTAAAAAAAAAAAAAAAAAAAAAATTAGCTGGCCAACCGGCCTGATATAAAGATTTAAGCAAAGACGATAAAATATGAACTATTTCCAATGAATATGACTTTAACGAGAATCTATATATTTAAAACACCTGGCTGTTTTTTTAGTCATCAGCCCTGTGCTTTCTACTGGCCCGATTTTGATAATTATTTTTTTTTAATGAAAGCTGTTTATGTGTAGATGTGCCCATTCTGGCTAATTTTTAATTTATTTTAATTTTTATATTTTATTTTTAATTTTAAAAGCTTTTTCGTAACATTTCTTTAAAACAGTGGTAACAGGTTAAGCTTTTTTCAATATAATAAAAATTAATTTTGCTTTATTACTTTCCACCAATCAGGAGCTGGATTTCATCGGTGAATGTGTAATCGCATTTCAAAGAAAAAAAATAATGGTTTTCGTAAAATTTAATCCTAATGAAATGATTGCGCATAATTATTCACTAATCGCAGTACAATGCACTGATTATTTACTGAGCAATATTATTAATTATTATGTAAATAAAATAACAGAAAATAAACTTTAATAAAATATAATATCTATAGCGAAATTTTGTCGATGGAGAAAATGTCGTCATTCAGAAAACAGATAAATTTGTTCCATGAATATAATATACATTGTTATAGCTGTGTCAGTGATGATGACTTTTATCTCTGCATCTAAATAAACTGAACTTCTATTTATTTAAAGGTCCGTCGTGTGCACAGTTGAAAACATTTCTATAAATCATGCCATTTCTATTTAATTATAATAAATATTTTTTGAATTTAAAGAATTTTTAAATAACTGCATACATCACGCTTTTATTTCGGAAAAGATGAGTGTTTCTGAAGGTGTAAATGATGTCATATTAGAAAAAAAAAAGAATAAAACCTGTGATATACCGATATTACGATATTTCTATTTTATATAATATCAAAAATTAATTAAAACCATTTCGTTGCATTAAGTTATTATTTAAAATAAAAATAAATAAAAAATTTTCTGCATATCAGCAACAAATACAAAAATTTTATTCTTTTTAATAACAAAAATATCGTTTTTTTTTTTTTTTTTGTTGCCATACCAATAAAATTAATTTTGACAAGTTCATGGAGGTCCATGACAAGTTCAATAAATAAATTAAATTTATTGCAAGTGTTGTAAATGTGTATGATTATTGTACAGTTACCCAGCGATATTTAAATGAAGAAAAAATAAACTATGCAGATATTTTTGAATTTGTCTTCTGAGGTATTATATTAACTTCCTAAAAATTTTGGCATTTAAATACTGTTTAAGGTTTAGAAACCGCATTAAAAAAGATTTGTAGCTGAGTTGTTTTCCTTATTTTTTGTTTTTTTTTTTTTAACTTTGTGTATCTTCATCATGAAAAGTTATGTTATCTCTATTTCAAGAGGTGGCAATTGTTTATTTCGCTCAGTATCTTATTGCGTAAATAAGTTTGGTTTATTTTATGACGGCCGATTATCTACTCGAGGGACAGAGGCCCCGGGGGGGAGTGCCCTTCGTGGAGGTCTTTCTAAGGGAACCTAACCAGTATTTACGCAAGGTTTGAAGAAAACCACGAAAACTCGGAACGATTAGGCCGACGGCCGCGATTGGGTTCAAAACTAGCACCTGCCTTCGACGAGTTACGAGGTCATAACATTATGTATATAAGACTGATATATATCATATCTAATATATATTCTTTGCCGTCGAATTTCGACGGGTGCAGCTAGTAAGTATAAATGGGAGTCACGAGCTGATGCTACTTTGACAATATCAATACAGAAATGTAACTTATCCAATGTAGAGATCGGCACCGGACAGTTACAATATGTCTGACCCGGACAATATATTTTTTAGCAGACTCATGCCTGGCCGATATCAGGTTTGCATTGTTTTTCTACATAGTCGAGCTGGGCCGGAACTGGACTTAATTGTACTTAAGAAGTGTAAAGCAGATCTATCTCCATAAAGGCTGTTTTTTACTTTTTCTATTTTATTTTCAAGTATTTTTAAATAGAACACTTTCAATTTCGGAACCGATTTTGGAAATAAAAACAGTCTCATAAATCAGTCCCCCCCCCCCCCAGAAAAAAAAAATAAAAATAGAAACCGCTTTTGTAGCGTTTGACCGCAGCTATACAATGCAAACGAAACAAACCAAAAAAGTAGTTAAAAATATCGAAATTAAAAAACTTCTCCATAGGATTAGCATTAGCGAGCGGGTCTTTTCGCGTGATTGACCGTCATAGGCACGTTCTTTTTTACACATTTTACTTTATTTCAAGACTATTTAAGAATGTGTGTTTTATGTCAAAAAGTTTGTGCCGAGCTTTGCATGGTTTTATCGATTTTTGCATGGACCAAGCTGAGACAATGATTTTCACACGGTGGGGTCCAGTACTGAATTTTTGTGACATTCTTTGCTGTTTTACACAGTTTTTTTTTTTTTCCTTCACCCACATTTGTCATGTTTCTTTTACCTCATCAGTTGGTTCCGATCCAGTGGGGGAAAAAAAACGCCTTCCCGCATTCTTGAATAGAGAATGCCCCCGGAAAAGTCCCGAATTAATTAAAATCTATTGAGACGGGGCAGTATGTTGGTGGAAGTAGGGACGGAGGAGGGTGGATAGTCGTCTCAAAGTCTATTTTCTCCCCCTCTATATAGTATATTGCATCTTCTTATATGTACAATAGATGCTTTTAAAGGAAGAAAATTTCGGTGACTGAGGTCAGTTTCCTCAGTCAGAAGTGCTGCTCTGAAACTGCTAAACGTCGGTACATCTGGTAAATTCCCTGCTTGTTTTTTCCGATGGTAAAAACCTTAAATGCCTCGTGGTAAAGAAGAAAGAAAGCTGTCAGCAGAAAAATGATTTAAACAAAGATAAGTTATTTTTTCTTTTACTAAATAGTAACCAATATTATTATTGTTATATTTTGATTTAATGGTAAAGGTAGTTCAAAACCTCGACAATGTTAAAATTTAATGAAAGTTCTGAAGCCTGCCATCGGTGCATACGAGTACGAGGTCATCATTAATTTTTCGTATTCCATGAATTATGCACATTATTTTGTGATTAAAATCTCTATAAATAAGAATGCTTCTTGAAATATTTCAATTGTAGGGTAATAATGCCGGAGAAATATTGACAACTTAGTTTTTATAGGGTTTTTCTTCTTTTTAGAATGTTGAATCTGCTTAGTATGTTATCCATTCTGAAGATTTTTTTTCTTTTTTTCCTGGTTGGAAGATAAATCCCTATAAATGTAGTTATGCCCATCGAAACTCGACTTTAGATTTGATTTATTTTATTTTTAATTTTTAGCATTTTATTCATGTTTTGCACCGATTTTTTAAAATTATTAAAATGAATCGTATCTTCTAGTGCAATGCAGTTAATTTTGCGCTCTTTTCAATAAAGTTTATTTGGAATTTCCACAGCAATTTTTGATTTTGTGAATTTTTGAAAGCGATTATTAATAATTTTTCGCGCCCAGCGTCGTTTTTAAAATATTGTTAAAAGAAATTCAATTTTAAACTTTTAACCTAATATTAAATTTTGTCTTCCATCATTTTTTATTCATAACAATTTGAAATTTGATTTTTAACGCAATTTTTGGCGTTTTTTCGCATTCTACAGCTTTTATCTTTATTAAGATTTATTATGATTTCAAACTTTTAAGCACACTATAATAAATATATATATTTTTTCTATTAAGATCAATTGAGATTTTCAGCCTTTTTATTATCATTATTACTTTTGAAACGTTTATAAAAGGAATTCAATTTCAAATTCTTACCAAATATGATAAATTTTGCCTTCTAAATTTTAAACGATTTTAAAGTTTTTTTTTTTTTTTTAACTTGTTTGATTTTTTTTTTTTTTTTAGTAATTTTAAATGGGATTTTACTGTTTTTTCACGTTGAACTGCGATTTTTTGACATTCGTGAAAAGAATTGGGTTTCAGTCTTTTAGCCTAATATACAAACTTTTGTCCTCTGCGATTTTCAAAGCTTTTTCTTGATTGCTATTTTCACTGCAATGTAATTTTGTTGTAAAAGGAATTAGGTTTAACATTTAGCGTAATATAGTATTTAATATCTTCCGTGATGTCTTAATTCTAAGCAATTTTTCATGTTTCATGCCGACATATGTGTGAAACAATTTTTGTTACGATGTTTCAGCTCACTGTACAAAATTTTGTTATCTGTGATTTTTTTATCGATTTTTTTTTTTTTTTTTTTTTTTTTTTTTTTTTTTTTTTTTAAGTTTTACAGCGATTTGCCCATTATAATAAATTTAGGTCTCTTTTCAATAAAATTTATTCGGAATTAGTGCAGAGATTTTGAAACCTTTCGCGATTTTGTAACCGGTTCGGGCAACGTTGGGTTAGTCAGCCAGTTTAACAAACTAAAATATAGTTTGCATTCACATTTTTGTCAAGCTGTATGCCCCCCCTTCTCCCCTTCCCAGAGTAAGTGGTAATTTCTAGTCCATAATTTATGAAAAATCTGCAAAAAATTCTCGCTTTTACATTTCTATTATTTCTTAAGGTGGGATATACAACCTTTTATATTTTAACAGATTTCTGATTCTTCAAATGTATGTATTTCCCCACCCCCATCCCCTTTCTGAAATTTCTTTTCTTCGTTTTAGTCAGCTCCACAATTTAGTTAAATATTTAAAATTATTTACGTTAAATTTGAATTCTTAAAATGTTACAATGCCCGTGGCAGAATGTGCGCGACACTGCGTCAGACGTCGCAGGCTTTTAAGGACACCTGCAGACTCAACGATCCCACGGACGCGATATAACACATACATTACGCAAAAAGTCGGTCATGGGGCATAAAAATAGCTCTATGCGACCCGTGCGGCGCGTAATTTCGGCAAAATATCATGGAGTAAGTCTGAATTTCGTCCAAAGATCGCGAAGCATTGCGAAAAAATGGCAAATTTCTTTTAAAAAGACGCGAAAAAACGACTAATTTCTTAAAAAATCGCGAAAAAAGTCGGTTTTTTCAAAGAATCGCGGGAAGAAAGACAATTTCATCATAATTTCGCTAAAAACGGCAAATTTCATTAAAGAAAAAAAAAACCTCTTAAAAATGATAAATTTCGTCGGAAAATTAACAAAAAAACGCAAATTTCATCAGAAAAATCCCGCAAAAAACGATAAATTTCATGAAAATTGGAAAAAAAAAGGGTCAAATTTTGTTAAAAAATCACACATAAAACAGATTTTGTCAAAAAATTGCAAAAAAAATGTCGGAAATAACGAATCGCGTGTGCATGTTTTGTGTCCAATCAGACCGAACAATTATTTGTTTGTGAAATGTGCAGCGTGATAGTTTTTGAAATGTGTGACTTTTCTGTGAGGTATGCTTATAACAGAACTATTAATAATCAAGAAAAAAAAACATCTGTGGTGAAACACCAAGGGAAACGCTCCTTCTTACTGCGAAGTTAGTATATTACTCCAGCGCTAGGTGGCGGCACCATACAAGGCACATTGCATCGGAATGTTGTCGTCACAGGAATAAACAGAAATTAAAGAACTGCTGATATATGCAACTTTGCATTGTGTTTTCTGACTTTAAGACAATGTAACGTAGCTTTTCTTCTCTGTAATTAATATTTTAATATTGTACTTCCAAGCCTTAGTGCTGGAAGAGTATAGTTATAGTAATTATCATGTACCGTCACTGCTGTGGATATATATTCAAGAATCTTATAATATTAGTCAAGAATTAAATAAAGTGCAGTTTCATCCTACAACGATATATTGTGTGGATCAACATTGAGCATATCAATTAATGATTAATCTATCTAGTTTTTTACAGACGCAGATGTCAGTCAGAAGATGAAACAGTTCCCAGTTTGAAAGAAAACTTCAAAGGTAGGAAACCTTTTCTTCATTATTTATTCAGTTTTAAATTGATGGAGTGATAAATTACAAGTAGAACTCACTACTGAGCCTTCATTTTAAAAGATTATAGAGCCTGAAAAAGAGGATTAAAAATAAAATAAATCACTCCATTTACGAAAAAAAAAAAATATACATGAAAAAAAATAAGTGGTGAACAAATGAATGAATAACAATATCTAATATTAATAATTCATGTCTTATGTATACATATTAATGAATATTGAAAGTACATATTTTATGTTTTTCATTTTATACTGAATATTGAATGAACATTTAAGTGCCATATAACGTCGAGCTATTTAAGATATAAACTAACAACAACAACAAAAAAAAAAAATTACTTTCATACGACGCATCATGACTACAAAAGAGATAACCGCCGTAGAAAAATTAAATGACCAAAATTATTCAATATGGTCATTTAAGATGGAAAATTTATTAATAAAAGACGACCTCTGGAAATATATAACCGACGATCCACCCGTTACACCAAACGAAACTTACACCAAAAACTCGGCTAAAGCCAAAGCGGTACTATGTCTCTGCATCGAAGATGCACAAATAGTCCATATCCGAAGTTTAAAAACGCCCAAAGAGATATGGACTAAACTAAAGAACCTCCACCAGCGTTCCAATTTAGCTTCAAAGCTATACCTGCTCAGGAAACTATATTCGCAGAGGCTGCAAGAAGGGGGGGACCTCAATAAGCACATAAATAACATCTTGAGTATAAGAGATGATTTGGCGGCCATTGACGAAGTCGTGAACGACTCACACATCGTGGCGTTGATGTTGTGCTCCCTTCCTAACTCTTACGCGCCGCTGATTACCGCTCTGGAAGCGAGAGAAAGTCAGCAGCTAGATATCGAAACTGTAAAAAATAAACTGTTAGATGAATTCTCTCATCGCAATGAAGACAAAAACTCGAATATACGTAGCCGAGAAACGGCATATAAATTAACAAATAAATTTAATAAAAGTAAAAAATATTGTGATCACTGTTGTCGCAGCAACCACTCAAGAGAAGATTGCTATTATTTAAAAAACAAACAGAGAAATATGCCCCAGAGGGGTGAATTCAACAGATTCAGACAATACAATAATAATAATAACAACAACCCGAAAACACACCATAGAAACTCAGGGCAAATAAAAGGGGAATCCTCAAACTATTGTTTCAACAGCAACTCAAAGATAGAAGATGACCTGAAAGAGACGATCATTCCTCTCTTCCCAGAGGAAAATAATTATGAGAGCGAGTCAGCAGAGGTTAACCATACACAAACAAAAGACACACACAAATACATAGTTGACTCCGGTTGCACCAGACACGTCACCTCCACAAAAGAAAACTTTGCGACATTCACCGCTGGTAACTTCGGAAACATCACAATCGCTAACGGTAAAAGACTTATTTCACTAGGTATGGGGGACGTAAAGTTAAAAACAGACAAACAACACTACATTACTCTGAAAGATGTGCTGTACTGCCCAGAACTAAAGAGCAATTTATTGTCGGTTAAAAAGGCCACCGAAAATAACATAAAAGTGATTTTCGAAAAAGATGCATGCTTATTCGTCAAGGATAATAACATATTTATGACAGGAAAACTCAACGACAATCTTTATGAAATAAATCCCCAAGACGAATACGGATATTCATTAAGTACACAAACACACTGCAACAATACAAATTGCATATCGATTTGGCACAGGAGATTGGGACACAAAAATTTCGACGATATAAAATATATAGTTAATCACAATTTAGCAGAAGGTATAAAAATTAACAACTGCAAGCACGACACATATTGCACTAAATGTGTCGAAGGAAAACTCTCGGCAAAACCTTACCCCAAGGTCGCCTCAAATAGAAGCAGAGAAGTCGGTTCTCTGGCGCACTCCGATATATGCGGGCCTATGCAGACGGAAACTTTGGGGGGAAAGAAATATTTCATAACGTTCACAGATGACTGCAGCAGATTCACAAGGACATATCTGCTCGCGCATAAATCGGAAGCCCTTGCTAAACTAAAAGAATACGTAGCATTAGTAAAAAATAAATTCGGTAGACCAATAAGATCAATCAGATCTGACAACGCACAGGAATACATAAGCGATGATTTCGAAAACTACTTAGCCGAAAACGGAATAGAACGACAGCTAAGTGTTCCCTATTCTCCCCCCCAGAATGGCGTCTCTGAAAGAAAGAATAGAACAATAGTAGAAATGGCTAGAACCATGTTATCAGATGCAAAATTACCTAAACATTTTTGGGGGGAAGCAGTAATGACCGCTACGTATCTAATCAATCGATTGCCAACAAAAGCCAATGAAAACAACGCGACGCCCTACGAACTATGGAATAAAAGAAAACCGAACCTTTCAAACATTAAAACATTTGGATGTAAGGCATTTGCCTATGTCGACAAACCTAAGAGAGGGAAATTAGATGAAAAAGCAATCGAGGGAATCATGTTGGGCTACGATCCTAGAAGCAAGGGTTATCGGATCTACACGGGGCAAAATAAAATAATAATTTCTAGAACCGTGAAATTTATCGAAGAGGGCGTTATGAGCGAAGAAATTACTACTACTGAACAAAAACCAGACGATCAGAAAAGGACAGCGGATAGCGTGGAAATCGAGTTAGAAAACGACGATGAAAATTCAATTCAAGCCCCAGCGCAAAAACCGCCCGAGCCTAGAAGGTCGGAAAGACAAAATCGCGGAGTACCTCCTAATCGTTTCGGCATAAGCGCAAATCTATGCCAAATTCAGGAACCGAAAACGTGGACGGATATACAAAACATTGAAGATGATGAAGTTAGGGACAAATGGTTAGAAGCAACAAATGAAGAGATAAATTCGCTGAAACAAAATAATGCATGGAAATTAATTAAACCAATTCCGGGAAAACGAGTAATTGGATGCAAATGGACATTCAAAGCGAAAAGGGGAGCGAATGGATCCGTAGAACGGTATAAGGCTAGACTAGTTGCCAAGGGATACGCTCAAAAATACGGTTGTGACTTCGACGAAACGTACGCGCCAGTCGTGTCTCACACGACACTGCGAGCATTTCTGAACGCAGCAATGTACAAAAATCTGAATGTTACTCACCTAGACGTCAAAACTGCCTTCCTACATGGCGACCTTGAGGAGGAGGTCTATATGTATCAGCCGGAAGGATACATAAAGAAAGGGGAAGAACATAAAGTGTGTAGTCTTAACAAAGCGATTTATGGCCTTAAGCAAGCGGCTAGGGCATGGAACCTAAAAATTAATAAATCACTTAGAAATCTAAATTTCGAAGAATGTGCATCGGACAAATGTCTGTACAAAAGGGTTAAAAACGGAAAGGTTGCATACATAATCGTTTACGTGGACGACATCCTAGTAGCAGGTGACAAACAGGACACCGACGAAATTTACACACAACTGTCAAAACAATACGAAATTAAAAATCTAGGAAAGGTAACACAATATCTAGGGATAAACATAAGACAATCGGAGAACGGAAACCTAGAATTAGATCAGGAACACAAAATCATACAGATCGCAGAAAAGTTCGATCTATTAAACGCGAAACCAACCTACACGCCGATGAGCACTAACTATTTCAGTTTAGACCCTAACGGAAAATTAATGGAAGACAACACAAAATACAGGCAGGCTGTGGGGGCGCTTTTATACATCGCGACCTTAACTAGACCTGATATAGCATCAGTTGTAAATATCCTGGGAAGAAGGAATGAATCGCCAAGAGAGGTCGATTGGGAGGCAATAGAAAAAGTAATCAGATACCTCCTAACCACAAAAAACCTTAAATTTGTAATAGATAGAACAGAACCCCCAGTATTAACTGCATATAGTGATGCAGATTGGGGGAACGACAGAATAGACAGAAAATCAACCACCGGAAATCTATTCAAACTAGGAAACAATGTCCTGGCATGGGCATCGAGAAAGCAAAGCTGTATAGCACTGTCTTCCACAGAAGCGGAGTACGTGGCTGCGTCAATCGCCAGTCAAGAAATCATATGGTTACTTGAGTTATTAAACGACCTAGAATTACGCCAGCAAACCCCCGTTACACTATATGAGGACAATTTATCCGCCATAAAACTTACCGAAAATGAGAAGGCACAGATAAAGACAAAGCACATACATGTGAAATACCACCACATACGCCACTTAAGTGAAACAGGCACCATTAAGCTAGTCTACTGTCCCACGAAAAGAATGCTAGCCGATATCCTCACCAAAGCCTTACCAAAAGCACACCTGGAGTATCTGCGTGAAAAACTACAAGTTAAGCAGTCCTCAGTTGGACACAAAAAGGAGGAGTGTCGGAAATAACGAATCGCGTGTGCATGTTTTGTGTCCAATCAGACCGAACAATTATTTGTTTGTGAAATGTGCAGCGTGATAGTTTTTGAAATGTGTGACTTTTCTGTGAGGTATGCTTATAACAGAACTATTAATAATCAAGAAAAAAAAACATCTGTGGTGAAACACCAAGGGAAACGCTCCTTCTTACTGCGAAGTTAGTATATTACTCCAGCGCTAGGTGGCGGCACCATACAAGGCACATTGCATCGGAATGTTGTCGTCACAGGAATAAACAGAAATTAAAGAACTGCTGATATATGCAACTTTGCATTGTGTTTTCTGACTTTAAGACAATGTAACGTAGCTTTTCTTCTCTGTAATTAATATTTTAATATTGTACTTCCAAGCCTTAGTGCTGGAAGAGTATAGTTATAGTAATTATCATGTACCATCACTGCTGTGTATATATATTCAAGAATCTTATAATATTAGTCAAGAATTAAATAAAGTGCAGTTTCATCCTACAACGATATATTGTGTGGATCAACATTGAGCATATCAATTAATGATTAATCTATCTAGTTTTTTACAGACGCAGATGTCAGTCAGAAGATGAAACAGTTCCCAGTTTGAAAGAAAACTTCAAAGGTAGGAAACCTTTTCTTCATTATTTATTCAGTTTTAAATTGATGGAGTGATAAATTACAAGTAGAACTCACTACTGAGCCTTCATTTAAAAAAAAAAAGGGGGGGATTTTGTCAAAATTATCCCAAAAAAGTCAGATTTCGTTAAAAGATCGCGAAAAAACGGCAAATTTCGTTAAAGGATCCCGATAAAACGGCAAATTTCGTCAAAAGATCGCGAAAAAACGGCAAATTTCGTCAAAAAACGCAAAAAAAATACTGGTAATTTAAAAAAATAAATAAATAAATGACAGAAAGTTTACATACACACATATATTGCCATAATTAGCATTACAAAAGCACAAAGAATGTATTTATATTCTATTTATGTAATGCGTTTATGTATATACAGGGTATACACATGTATATACATAACCCCATGTATATACAAGGTTCATACTCAGAGTTATATGGGATTCCTGGAAAAATCAGTGGATGAATTTTAGGTTGTAAAAGTCAGGAGAATCTCAGGGGACAATGGAAAAACATTCCCAAACCTGGGAAAACTGCCAAAAGAGTCTATGCTGGGAAATTGGGGGCAATTATTGCTGTTCATGTGCTTTATTATTATGTGTAATGATAAAATGTCATTAATTGTTGATATGGGAAAATTGTACATCCCCAAAAATACATCAGAGGATTTTTTCTTGGAAAATGAGTATGAACCCTATTATAGCATCTTGCAGACTATTTTTGAAAATGATTAGTGTTGCAGACATTTGAAGATAGTTCTGCCATTGGGATTACAATTTTTCCTATTCTAACTGTAAATTTTAATGTATATATAAATCTGTATAAAGTATTGAAATAAATATACACTACAATGTGAATAATCAATTATCCAATCTAATCAACCTCTTCTCCAATTCCCTCCCCCCCCCAAAAAAAAAAAAACTTTTTTCTTGCAATTGTTTGTTTATTCATTGTGACAGCAAATAACCAATCATCTAAATTCCACTTCTCCATCTTATCAAGCACACCAAATTTAAAGTATTTTATTTTTTAATATTTTTTCTGTCTTAATATTAAAATTTTTACTAATGATAAATAATCAATATCCTCCCTCCTTGCCCCCTCCCCCCAAATAAAATAAATAAATTGCTTTTATCTCTTTGCTCCCCTTCCCTCCACAGCTCACAAAGCTTATCTGTATTTGGTGATTTACAGTAATACTAATTAACATCTAAATTCTATTACCTCTAAAACTTCTGTCGTATCCATAAAACTAATAGTTATTCATAAAACCGATAATTTTATGTGGCTAATAGTTTTACAGTATAGGTATGTGAACCAAAATTATTTACTAGATCTTTGAAATATTCAATTAAGAAAAAAATATCTGTAATTTGTTATTAAATGTGATTATAAATAATGATGAGTATGTAATATAACATTCTTATATCAGTTACGAAGCTGTACATTTTCTAAAGAAACGATGCCCTTTTTCGCTGAGAAAAGTGCCCCTTTTCAGCTTCAACTGTGCCCTTTTTTTTTACTAGCACCCTGCCCTTTTTTTTTCTAGAGTGAACACTATAACTGGTATTTGAAACAGAGGTTTTTCATCAAATTGGCGTTAGAAAAGAATTATGTTAATGTCGTGCATATATGACACTTGTCCCCAACTGTCATATCTGTCCAAAATTCTCAGAATATTTTTTGAATTGTTCAAAAGTGAGCTTATATTCTAAGCATGTGAAAGTTATGGAAATAAAGTTGTTTAAAGTAGACTTTAAATAGGAAATTTCCATAATGTTCTTTTGCTAAAAGTTGAATTTGAGATGCTTATATTTAGTGGGAGGTTTTTTTTATTCTTTTGAAAGAAAGGGTCTTAAAAATCTAACCATCCGGAATAATATTAGTTTTGAAAATTGAATCGCTCTGCTTTACATAAGTTTATCATATGTAAGAATTGATGGACAATTCTTGAAAATTTACCAATCGTAAAAAACACAACTGAGATGTTTTTCAAACGATTATTAAAATCATTGATTTACAAGTTTATAAAGCAGTTTTTAGCAAATACATGATCGCTGAAAACAGATGGAATTAAAAAACAAACCAAAAGGAGACTATAATGGAGTCGCAACAGTGTAAAATTCATCTGATCATGTTCCCTGATTATAAAAAGTTGAAAAGTCGTTAAAAAGTAAAAGGAGTTTAAGTAACAAAAATCAGAATTTTTTGGCAATTAGCCACAAAATAACCAAAGAAAAAATAATCAAAAGCAGCCCTAGTGGCAAGAACATGAATTAAAAGGATAGTAAATGGGATCAAAATCTTTTATTGATCTTTGTGTGTCATTTGAGATAAATTTTATATTTTCCCCGCTATTAAACTCTACTGTAGGGAGGCACAAACTTTTCAAGAGAAGGGCCACTTACAAATGTGTCTGGGTGGTCGAGAGCCACATCAATCACACGGCGAGAATTCGATTTCCAGGAGGTGATCTGTGACTTATAATTATATTTAAAAAATATGGTTTTAGAGGGGAGTGGAAAGTTATCTCTTTAAGTTTGCGTACCCAGTCAAGATATCCAATTCAGTTGATAAGGATATATCAGCATTTTTTATGTTTGTATCTGTAACAAATATATAAAGGATTATTTTCAAGATGTAATAATATTCCTTGAACTTCATTCAGGAGGGTAAATTTTGTTTTATTAAAAGTGATAAAAAACAAACATAAATGGCTGATGCCTTTCATGCCTTTTTTTCCCCTTGCCTGATCAACAAAATTCTTGAATTTTCTGTGCCCAATCAACAAAATTTGCATTTTTTCTATGCCTGATCAACCAGTTTGTGCCTTTTACAAAACTAATTGACAAATTTCACAATCTTTCTGCTTCTAATCAACAAAATGCACAATTTTTACAATGTGTATCGATAAAATTCAGATTTTTACAGAGTCAATTGTCAAAAATTGCGATTTTTACAAAGCTGATCCACAAAAATCTCGACTTTAACAAATCAATCGACAAAAATTACGATTTTTCCTCACATGATCAGTAAAATACGTAATTTTTCTGTGCCAAAACAACCAAATTCTTGATTTTTCTGCACTTGATTAACAAAATTCTCTATTTTTCCATGCTTGATCAACAAAATTCATGATTTTTACCAAGCCATTTGAAAAATTTCACAAACAATTCACCTATCAACAAAATTTGATTTTTAGGAAGTTGATCGAGAAAATTCTCAATCTCTTAACACCTGATCAGCAAAATTCTCGATTTTTACGAAGTCTGTTGACGAAATTCGTTATTTGTACAAAGATGATCGACAAAATTAGTTATTTTTCTTCACACAATCAATGATATTTGAAATTTTTACGAAGTAAATTGATGAAATGTGCAATTTTTACAAAGCTGATCCTGAAAATTCATGATTTTTTGTTCTTCATATGTAATATTTGTGAGTTTTACGAGGCCAATCAAAAAAATTCACCATCTTTTAGCATCTGATCTACAAAATTCACAATTTTTATGAAGCCGTTTGGAAAAAATTCACACTCCTTATGCACCCTATACACAAAATTTGTGATTTTTATGAAGCCGGTGCAAAGAATTAGAAAATTTTCAGTGCCAGATCGCTGAAATATGCTATTTTACAAATTCGATCAACAGAATTTGCAATTTTCGCAAAGTCAGTCAACAAAATTCATGGTTTTCACATGGTAAACCGGGAAGACATGCAATTTTTTCACAGACGATGAATTTAATCAGAAATAATAATCGTTAGTTTTTTAATTGAAACAAGCATGAGTTTTGTCAGTTAAAAACATTGCACATTTCATCTTACCATGAAAAAAAAAAAAAAAAAAAAAATTGTCAAAGTAGATAAATATCATGAAATTTTTTTATTGGGAGTGAAAAAATGAGTATTTTGTCAATTACATTCGGGAAAAATGCCACTTTTATCATTGAGACAAGGAAAAATAACAAATTTTATGAATGGATCTCGAAATATCAAAAATTTTGTTGATCGTTGATCAATCGCAAAAACATCTTATTGATCAGCTCTTTCGTTTATAAAGTTCACATTTCATTCGACACTAGCTACTTATGTTTGTTTTTTAGCACTTTTAATAAAACAAAATTTATTATCCTGAAGAAAGTTAAGGAATATTATTATATCTTGAAAAAAATCCTTGTTATATATACAGACATAAAAACTGCTGATAATCCTTATCAACTGAATTGGATATTTTTACTGGGTAAGCAAACTTAAATTAAAAGGGTAACTTCTCACTCCCCTCTGAAACCATATTTTTTATCAAATTTTACGTCGATAAATCACCTCTTCAAAATTCCTCCATGTTATTGATGTGGCTCTCGACTACCTAGATGTATTTGTAAGTGGCCCTTCTCTTGAAAAGATTGTGCACCCCTACAGTAGAATATTTGTTTATTTCTGATTATTGTCAGAGTTTCTCCCAGAGGGTTTCAGGAGGGCGCTCTGCCCCTCCTGCCCTTTAGTTTAAAAAATAACGCCCCTCATCCAAAAACTAGCGCCCTTCTTGTCACTCATTTAAAAAAATAGCATCCTTCTTGCAGCACATTTGAAAAAAAGCAGCCCTTCCTTGATGATGCAAACGTGCTACAGCGTGTAAATTACACAAAAAATCGGCGACGGAATGAAAAAGATAGCTAGTACGCGTCACACGGGATGTGTTGGGGGAGGAGAAGTGAAAGTCTCATTTTGCCAGCTGTAGGTAAGCTAAATAAATGTAGATGTTTTGTAGAATTCCAAGAACAACTAGTAAAGTAAACTAAACTTTCATTTATTTAGACTTATAGTAAAACCATAATTAAAACCATAACTAAAGAGACATATATGCTTTCATTTTACTTAGCCTTAAATGGCTTCCACACTTAAGTACTCCAAAACATAAACAGTGGAGATACTGCTGGCCAGGCAAGTACACACCTACTAAATCTGCTGCATCACTATTTATACAGGCAAAAAACATTACAGTCAGTCAATACAAAACATTAGCCATAGGTTAAGAAAAGGTTATGGTCACAAATAAATAAAACAACAGTTTAATAAATAAGTTTAACAAGAAAACATTAACTCTGGTATTTGGCTACCAACCAACCTACCATAACTCAAAACAGTTGACATGGCATTAAGTTTGCAAGCTAGAAGTGTGAAGTTACTTCATTCACAACTAAACTATATAGTAAATATTTCTGCATTAATTATATAATAAAAAGGTCCTTTATATTTAAGAAAGGTAATATATATATATGAATAATTAACATTTAAACTTTGAAAAATATTGAGGGTAAAAGTTTGTTTACATTTTTTCAATTACTAACCAGCCATGTCATAACATTTAAATCTTTTCTACAAACATTAATAAACTTTAAATATAACAACTGAACTTTCAAATAACTTCTTAAACATTATGAGGATGAGTGAAAGAGAGGGGGAAAACTTATTGGGATTTGAATTGAACTTAAAACTTAAACTTAACTCTAATTGAAAAATGCCAACAGGATGCATACTTTCGTAAAAAAAATCGAGAAATAACGACTAATTTCGGGCAAGATTCACGAAAAAATTTCTAATTTCATAACAAAATCCCGAAAAGGCCTTAGATTTCCTTAAAAAACCGTGAAAAACGACAAATTTCATCCAAAAACCACGATAAAAAGGAAAATTTTGTCAAAAAATTCGCGAAAACAGAAAATTTTGCCAAAGATCACGAAAAACAGTAGTTTTCGTCAAAAGATTTGCGAAAAATACAAATTTTTTTTAAAGGGGCACCAAAAAAAGTTAATGCCAGATGGTAATTTTTCTGTTGTGAAAACTAATTTTCCAGTTTCTTTTTTTTTTTTTTTCTCCATAAGCGGAGTTTTCTGTTCCCTCCCCCCAGTTCTGTTCACAATCTTTTTTTTCTGCCCGTTTTTTTAATTTTTTGTTTTTCCATGTTTAATTGTGACAAAATTGGCAGTTTTTCGAGATCTTTTGAGGAAATTTGCCATTTTTTGTCATCTTTTAACAAAATCTGCTGTTTTTTCACGATCTCTTAACAAAACCTGCTGTTTTTTGCGATCTTTTAACAATATTTGCCATTTTTTTGCGATCTTTTAACAAAAGTTACCTTTTTAAAAAATTTTGACGAAATTTTTGGATTTTTTTTCTGGATTTATAGACGAAATTTTTGGATTTCCTCAATTTTTTGAACCGCTTAGCAAAAAAAGGCATAGAATTACCATAAAAAAAAACACCATAAGTGCAATCATATGTATTTTTGCCTATGGTAAAAGTGATTCTATGGAAAACCATATAATCGTTAAGTGTATGGTAATTCTTATGAAAAACCATATAAACGTTAAGTTTATGGTAATTCTTTATGGCACTATATATTAAAAAATAATAACGATATCAACTTTGGTGGCGCCATCTTTTAGGAATACGGGGTACTAAGCTTACTAACGCACTTCGACCTTGGGAAGCAGTGGGATTTGATCCACGGACGGTAGGGATGGGAGACGAGCTTCCTAACCACTCGGCCATGCGGGTTGATGAGGAGTGTTCATAAAACGTTATATGAATAAAGCGTTTTGGTAAATCATCATTATTTGTCGTTCTAAGTTAATGGTTGACAAAAAAAGGTAGTTTTAAAGGTTTTTTTTTTTTTTTTTTAATAAATTGTTTTATAGACATGTATTTATAAGCTTATTTATTATTTTAATGAATGGAGTAAATATCTTAGCAAATATTATTTAGTTATAAAATTCAATTAATTAAAGGAAAAACTATTTTCTGTTTATTAAAATTAATTTTTTAAAAAATAGAAAGTCGATAAGAAATAACATTTAATAAGAATAAGAAATCATTTGATAATTTAGTATACATATATTTTTAATGATTATATTAATGTATTATATTAATTCCTTACTTACGAGCAATTTTTAATTTTAAAGTAATATATATATATATATATATATATATATATATATATATATATATTACTATTTTTTAGATAATTTTAACGGAAATTTTGAATCTTTCTTTTAAATTTTAATACCAAAAAGATTAATAGATATATTCAATATTTTCATACATTGTAAAATGATTTTTAATCTTTTCAATAATTATTAACGTCTAAATAAAATAAAATAAAAACTTAGTTGTTGCATATAAAATGAATATAAATGAATATAAAAACCAAAACTAAAATATACTACTATCGTCTGACTATTGTCTCTTCGAATTATAATAGAAAACATGATTTAAACATCATTATAAGCATAAGAAAAAATAAAGAAATTTTTAATGCAGTTTTTTTTAAAGAATGTGTTTGTATTTACCGAAGTTTGTAATTTTGAAATTTGTAATTACAAACTTCTTTAATCGCTGTTAGAATTTTATAGGAAATATGTCATCAAATATATATTTTTGTTAAATAATTTCATTTCTCCCATAGGATTTTTTATTTATAACGCGTAGACTCTGCTCACATATATGAAATACATAAGAACAAAATAACAACACTATTATTTCATATATTATCACAATTTGAGGTCGATAAAAATATCGGTAGATTTTTTGATATTTTTATAGATCTTAAAATAATTTTTAATCTTTTTAATAATTTTTAAATAAAATAAAAATCCTTGTTGTTCCTATAAAATGACTTTAAAATTATCAAATAACGTGAATTAATTATGAACCCTTTTTTTGTACTATTAAGTTTATTAATATTTAATTAACATATTATATTATATTAATATATATGTATTAATATTTTGTTGTTAATATTTTAAAAGATATTTCAAAAATTCTTTTGGTGATTCAAATATTTGTAGGTCCTTTTTAAAATAAATTCAAAAAGATTTTTTTTAAATAATTATAGGCTATTTTTGACAATTTGTTTATTTTGAGGGGGTCCGGGACACATTAAAAAATCTTTTATTGAATTAAAATTTCGCAATTTTTTCTGATATTAAACATACCATTTTAAAACAAAATCACGTGTTAAAACTTCTCTCTCTATATTTTTTTAATTTAAAATTTATTAAAAAAAAGTGGAGGGAAATTAAAAATTATTGTAACTCAATGTAATAATTGTAGAATTTTAGTTTTTAGCAATTAAATAAACAGAAACACCTACATTTTAATTTTGATCCAGCCTTTTTAAAAATATTAATAAAAAAATTATTTAAAGTAAAAGTTTGAAAAAAAAATAATACTTTCAAAAATAAATATTTTTTCAAATTTGCTGAATCAAAATTAAAGTAAAGCAATTAAAAAAAAGGCATGTTTTAATTTCAAAGCATTTATGTTTAACGGTTCTTGAGTTATAACAATTTAAATGTGAGAAATTGTGAAAACCCATCATGAAGAAAAACGCATACAAGAAGTCTTATCCATGACAATCAATGCTTAAAAGCTAGATGCCGAAAACGAAAAAAAAGAAAAAAAAAACAATATTTCCTCTTTTAAATATGATTTAAAAAAATGTCATTATAAGCATAAAAAATCAGATAAATTTTTAATGCAATATTTTTATGTGTGTCCCTGACTCCTGTAATCGCTGTTAGAATTTTATAGGAAATATGTCAATTATATACTTTTATTTAATAATTTATTTTTCTCAAGATTTTTTTTTATTTTTAATGCATTTACACACTCATATATATGAATTATATAAGAATAAAATAATATGTTATTTTATGTTATATTAATTTGAGATCAAGGGATTTTCATTAGACTGGTTATAAGTTAACATAAGTTGTTCCTAAATAGATTTTGGTTTAAACTATCTAACCAGTGGCGTAGCCATGATTCCATTTTTTAGAAGTGCATAAGACATACATAAAGATAGTAGAAAGTTTTGAGATGACCACAACCGAGTAATTTTATATTATAGTTACACAAAATCTAATATATTATAAACTTTCAAAAGGTATTAAGATTTTACCATACATCATGCTTTGAAATACTATACAATTTATGGTGCAAACAATTATGTATTATTTTACTATACATCACGCTATGGAACACCATTGAATGTATGGTAAATTTCATTTCCTTATAGTTTTACCATACACCTGGTCATGGAATACCATATCATGTATGGTGTATATCATTATCCTATAACTTTACCATACACATTTCTCTGGATACCATAAAATGTATGGTATATATCATTATCCTATAACTTTACCATAGACATTGCTCTGCAATACCATAGAGCGATGAATGTTTACCATATGAATACAATATGTTTACATATAATGACATAATTTTTTTATGATTTTCCATATAAAACCATGTGTTTCCATAAAAAATCCTATGCCATTTTTTGCTAAGGGTAGATTCATCTCTATAAAAGTGCCCTTAAAAAACAAAAAAGTGCCCTGAAGAATGTAAAAAATGCCCTTTTCAGAACAGTAGCGCCCTGCTTCTTTTTAAACCTGGGGGAAACTCTGTATTGTTATTATTTTTTAATGGATTATGATTTCTGAAAATAAAGAATACTGCCAAAATTGAATATGTGATTTCTACTTGTGATTCTTTCAGAAAATGAATGCTAATCTAAGAAGTGTTAAGCAATGTAACTAAGAAAAATGTTGCTATTGTTCATCATGAGAGTATGAAGAAAGGGAGCCTAAAGCAGCCATTGTTTCTGTCTGCCCACAAAGCATCGAAAGATAGGTAAATATATGCTTTTCATGTTTCAGTTGAATACTTTAATTTACATCAGTATTTCCAAATTACAAAATTTCATGGCATATTTTTATAACATTTGCAATAAATCTACCAAGAAGATTGTTTGGAAAAGAAAAGTGTTTTTTATTTATTTTTTAAGATGTTTATTTTTAGATGAAAGATTAACACAATTAATAACGTCAACTTTCCATATTTTAGAAAACAGCTCTAATTTACTATTCTGTTTGTAATTGTATGAACATTTGGGGTATTTCATATTTTAGAATTAAGTAATTTTATAATAATTTAGTAATTTTAATAGTAATTTTGTATTTTATTAAAAATAAATAAGTTTTTAAAAAGGTAACATGCTATTTTGTACCGAAGATCAAGTCACAAATGAAAAGAGAAAATTTTGATTGGACCAAAAATGATATTGATATCAAGACAAACCTCCCCTCCCCCTTGAGATATCTTACGATATCTTACGATAGCATATGCTAGCTCTCCCCCCTCTTCCTAAAGTGATTTTGTTATATTTTCATAGCTCCTAATAACTATTTTCAGCATTTCAATATCTTAATTTTTTTTTTTTTAAGCACATGGATAATTGTTCTAACTATAATCATAAGAATCAAAGATTTATTCAAAATTTAAAAAGCTAGTTGTTAAAAAATGATAATTTATACATTATTTCGATAATCGCAAAATTACAATTTAAAAAACAAAGCAACATGTGATAATTTTGTATAATGTGCTTTTTTCAATGTATTTGAAATCATTATGTGAAGAATAGTAGCTTATTTATGTAATTAATAACAAATGAATTTTTATGTAATTAATAACAAATGAATTTTTAAGTTAGTATAATTTTTTTGTTTATAAAAGTTCCAATTTACTTTTTTTTAGTTTATTTATTTTTTTATTTTTCATTAAATACATAAATATGCAAAGATTCACAATTAAAATTGTATTTATATAATTAAAAAAAATCAGATTTATTCGAATTATAAAAGTGAATTTTTATTGAGTTCTTCAGTATTTAAGCCATTACGGGTATTCATAAGTGTACAAAAGGAAGGCATAAGTGTACAAAAGGAAAATATTCCATTTGTTTGCATATTTTATTTCTCTGTTAAAAAAATTAGATTTTCATTAAAATACCTGTGAATAATTTTAAATAAGAACAACAACAACAAAAATTCTTGTCCATAGTCGCAAAAATATGCCTTTTTTTTCTTTTAAATTTTCATCATATATTTAAATATGTAAAATTTCACGGTGAAAAATGTACTTATATGCTACAAAATCTACACATAATTTATATTTTTTGTAAATTTCAATTGTATTTCAGTAATAATTGATCTATCTTTCATGAGTGCAGAATATGTTTGATCAAGCGATGATTGGGGGAAATTTTAGCCATCTGGGGAAATTTAGCAGAAAATATATAATTGTTTTCTTTTAACAGTGAATTTCATAATTTCCCGAGAAAGAAAAAAATTCACTGCAAATAATATATATATATATATATATATACAGGGTGATTCCAAATTTTCTTTACAATAAAAGAGGGGTGATAGTACACATCAAGACAAACAATATTAAATAGGAGACCAAGGGTCCAAAACGTTTTCTAAAGGAAATAGCCGTCATTAAAGTTTAGGGACCAAAATTTCAAATAAACATAAAAAACGGAAGAATCGGTCGATTGATTTGCGGTTTTCAATAAAATTATTCTTAATGTCGGTATTTTCTTAAAATTAAATTATAAAGATAAATTTCAAAAAATGCCGATAGAGGGCGCTTTAGACTTTGGAGTAACGAACAACTATTTTTTGCATCTCATTAAATATTTTCGTAAGCTTAGATTCAAACTTAAATTTTGAGCTGAAAACCTGAAAGTGGGAGTGGTTAAGTAGCACAAACTGAACTGTGTTCAAAGGGTTCAAATTTCAAATGATTATAAAAAAACGGAAAAATTGGTTTATTGATTTGCGGTTTTCACTAAAACTATTGTTTATGTCTGTATTTTCATAAAAATAAATTATAAAGGTGAATTTCAAAAAATGTCGATAGAGGGCGCTTTAGACTTTGGAGTAACGAACAACTATTTTTGCCGTTATTTTTTGCATCTCATTAAATGTTTTCGGAGGCTTAGACTTAAATTTTGAGCTCAAAATCTGAATAGTAGGCAGTAGTTAAGTAGCACAAACTGAACTGTGTTCAAGGGGAGGGGAGTGTTCAAATTTAAAATAAATATAGAAAATGGAAAAATTTGTCGATTTGTTTGCAGTTTAAAATAAAACTATTCTTTAAATCAGTATCTTCTTGAAAATAAATTTTAAAGATAAATTTCAAAAAGTTCCATTAGAGGGCGCCTTAAACTTCAGAGTAACCAACAATTAATTTTAACCATTATTTTTTTGTTCTAATTAAATGCTTGCAAAAACTTATTAAATGTTTTCGGAAGCTTACATTTAAACTTAAATTTTGAGCTCAAAATCTGAATAATTAGGAGTAGTTAAGTAGCGCAAATTGAAGTGTCTTCAAAATTGAAATTTAACCCTCCCCCCTCCTCGAACTCAATTCAATTTTTTGCTACTTAAACACGCTCAACGTTTCAGAATTTGAGCCTAAAATTTAAGTTTATGCGTTTGAAAGCATTGAATGAGATTAAAAAAATAACAGTTAAAAATAGTTGTATGCTACTCCATAGTGTAAGGCGCCCTCTATCGACATTTTGTGAAACTTATCTTTAACGTTTATTTTCAAGAAAATGCTCATTTTAAAATTAGTTTTAGCGAAAACCGCAAACAAATCGACAAATTTTTCCGTTTTTTTCTAATCATTTGAAATTTGAACCCTCTGAACACAGTTCAGTTTGTCTACTTAACCACTCCCAACTATTCAGATTTTGAGCTAAAAATTTAAATTTAAGTCTAAGCTTGTGAAACCATTTAATGAGATGCAAAAAGTAACGCCAAAAAAGAGTTGTTCGTTACTCCAAAGTCTAAAGCGCCCTCTATCGGCATTTTTTGAAAATTATCCTTATAATTTATTTTTAAGAAAATACTGACATAAAGAATAGTTTTAGTGAAAACCGCAAATCAATGAACCAATTTTTCCGTTTTTTATAACCATTTGAAATTTGAACCCTCTGAACACAGTTCAGTTTGTGCTACTTAACCACTCCCACTTTCAGATTTTGAGCTCAAAATTTAAGTTTGTCTAAGCTTACAAAAATATTTAATGAGATGCAAAAAATACCGGCAAAAAATGGTTGTTCGTTACTTCAAAGTCTAAAGCGCCCTCTATCGGCATTTTTTAAAATTTATCTTTATAATTTAATTTTAAGAAAATACCGACATTAAGAATAATTTTATTGAAAACCGCAAATCAATCGACCGACTTTTCCGTTTTTTATGTTTATTTGAAATTTTGGTTCCTAAACTTTAAACGCGGCTATCTCCTTTGGAAAACATTTTGGACCCTTGGTCTCCTATTTAATATTGTTTGTCTTGATGTGTACTATCACCCCTCTTTTATTGTAAGAAAAATTTCGAATCACCCTGTATGTATGGCAACTTTCGCTAAATCAATCTCAGTATAATATAAACTATGTATAAAAATTTTAGAAAAAAAAATATATATGTTACAGGCTAAACTAGATTGGCCTAGGCCAAACTGGTTTATCCTAACGCCCATCGGATAGACTAGTTTTTCAAGTTAGACTCAATTTCTGCAAAAAATTCAGGTTTTACTTCACATACAATTAAGATTCCTTTAAAAAATACTGCTTATATATTTATTGGATAAATTTACAATGTATTTTTAAATTATGATGTGTTCGCAGAATGGAAAATACACAATGTATTAATGATTATCTAGATTCTTAGACGTTTCAGTATTCAAATAGGGATTCATTAAATAATCAATGTAGTTTAGAACAAAAGAAAAAAAATGAGTTATAAACATCATAACTTTTGAATCCGTTCAGTAAAAAGTAGATTTGTGAATATATTTCTCTGTCATTCCTTAAGTCTTTTCTCAAATCCTAAAGAGCTACATCCTAGCACATTTATGAACTACTTCCTTTTCGAAAATGCATAAGGTTAACGTAATCGAATGGCGTAAACAATTTTTTTCATAAAAACGATTTATCTTTGAGAAAATACTAATGATACGTTTTGAATCGAATTTCAGGTTACAAATTCACAAAAAAAAACAGACGCCGTGACAAGAATAGCTTACATGTCGACAGGTAACTAATTTTTCAAAAATGGAAAACACTGTTCGGTTCCAAATTATGTTTAGCTTCGATCTGGTTCGAATATGCAATAATAATAATAATAATAAATGCAAATCTGATCTCTGTTGGCACAAGTCTGCAGAAAAAAAAAATAATAATAAGCAAACACCATGTCCAATGTATCATGTCTCTACGGTGGCCATGTTAAAATTCTGTATATATGTTATAAGCAATGACTCTTAACACACATTTATACTTATTCTAGTGATAGATATGCTTTTTACCGGCCAAACCCGATTTCAAGCCAAATTAGATTAGCCTATGCCAAACTATTTTACCTTAACGCCAATTGGATAAACTAGTTTTTCCTATGCCAAACTAGTTTATCTAAATGTCCATAGGATAAACTAGTTTTTTCTAGATAAGAGGGTGATCCTTCATTTTTCATTTCATACTTAACCATTAAACCCTCAAAACTATTTAGAGAATCTCCTTATCAGAAAGAACCTATATACAAATTTGAAGCAAATCCGTAAATTCTGCATCAAAAATCATTTATCTAAATTATTGGGGGGGGGGGGTAACCTACATTGCCCTTTTTTACACTTAAAATAAACATCCACAACTAATCATGGAGGCACCTTGTGAGAATGATCCTATATCTAAAATTTTAAATGAAAACTGATAATTCTGCATGAAAAATCCAATTCTCTAAATTAGCGGTGGGGGATAAACCTCCCGTTCGCTCCCCTTTATTCTTATCCAATGAATTCCCAAAATTAATCAGAAAAGTACCTTATATCAATGAACGTACATGCAAATTTTGAAGCAAATCGAACATTTCTATCACGAGTTATCGCGTTACATACATACGCACATAAATACGTACATACATGCGTACATACATACATACAGAACTTGTGAGTTCCATTATTTCTCAGGCTTTGACTCCTGTGAGCTAAAAACACGTAAAATTACATTGGCTTAGGATAAACGAGATCAGCCTAGGACAAACTAGAATGTTGGCTCTGTGGTGGTCATTGAATTCAATAAAATCACGCCAAATTGAACTGACCAAGGATAAACTAGATCGAATTAGGAGAAACTAGTTCAGACCAATAAACAGCAGGCCAAACTAGTTTGGCCTAGGAAAAACTAGATTGTCCTATGGGCCTTAGGATAGACTAGTTTGGCCTAGGAAAAACTAGTTTATCCGATGGGCGTTAGGATAGACCGGTTTGGCCTAGGAAAAACTTAGTCTATCCGATGGGCGACAGGATAAACTAGTTTGGCCTAGGCCAATCTGGCCTAAAATCGGGTTTGGCCTGTAACATATATATATATATATATATATATGTGGGTCATTCCATGTCAAGTGTCCTAAATTTTGGCATGGTTCCCGCTCGACCCCCTTCGATTTTTATGAAATTGATACAGAATATACATGTAGGTATATGATGAACATTTGGAAACTGTTTAGTGCAAAAAGTTGTATAGTTGGAGAACCAGGGGTCCATTTGTACCAATCACTATTTCATGCTTGTAGAAAAAACGGCCAAATCATGAAGTTTGCCATCATATTGCTCATGATATATGAAACCTTACTTATTGAAAATGGGTGATCTAATACAACTTTTTATGCTAAAAAATGTAATTGCAGTATTAAAAATCACAAATCAAAACTATCGTGATTACTAGGCCTCAAAGTAGGCCGTACGGCCAATCTGGTTGCATTTTACCTTTACTTTAACATGCTGTAACTACTGCAAATATTATTTTAAAAAATTGTCGCTTTACAAACTTATTACCTATGGATATATCGTAAAGCCTCTGTAGTTGTTTTTTGATTGCTTAAATATTAATTAAATTATTGATGTTCAAAATCTAATAAAAAATTAAAATCGTCGATTTTCCCTCATATTCAAAAGCGTATATCTCAAAAGGGACACTTCTGATTTGGTTACAATTAGTACCACTGGAAAAAGCATATCTTAATTTATATAAAAAACTTTATTTCATTTTGGGTCTCTTAGATACAAATGGAAAATAATAAAATTCAAAAACCTGTTCTACGAGATAATCCAGATACATACAAGAAAGGTATATATTACGACAGGATCTTTTAACATATTTTGCACCATTCTTTTTTTTACAACGATTAATGCATACAATAATTATCATTTTTTCTGGTCACAGTTACTTCCCCTTTACCATTATGAGTGATTTTTAACCCCATTTGCAATGAGTTATATCCAATAACCATGCAAGACTAGCTCCTGGTTGGGTATTGCATGTTTAACAAGATTTATACAAAAATATTCCTTTTCTCTTTCAGTTTATGCTTTACATTACTGTTAAAATATTCTGTATCAAGATTTTAGCTCTATGGATTCTCATGATTATGATCAGAGTCAATGCAGCATTGGCTGTGCTGATAATTCTCAGTGCCCTTTGACAACTTATTGTGTACATAAAGGTTTTAAGCTTTTTAAAGAATTTTCCTCTGAAGAACATGAGTTAATTAATTGCCGAAGTTTATTGCATCTTGAAGAAAATTCTCAAATATGCTTTCATCACGAAATATTGCTTTTGCATAAATTTGAGTTTCTTCAGCGAACATGCTATGATCCTTTCACTAAAGACAATCATTGCGTACGAAAATCTTTGCGGTCCATCAATTTAAAAAGTTCTAATCATTTGATAGAATAAGAAATTAAAAAACTAAGAAAAATGTCAAACCAGACCAAAAAATATATAGATCATGCTGAAACGAATTCGAAGAAACAAGAACAACTTGGTCCTCTTCTTCAAGCGAATCGGAGCAAGATGAAATAGATGTAACAGAAACGTTGAACAAAAGTCTAACAGCTATTGATTTATATCCTTTAAGATTTCAACGAACATCAACAAGAAATATTAAAAGCTATGCAAAGCGAAAGATAAGTGAAACTGAAGATGTGATTTCAAAGAAAATAGCTATTGTTGCTGGTATAGATCCATGTAAATTAAGACAACCTACTACATGCAACCAATGCCTGGACTGTTTAGATTACAAACAGCTAATTAAAGAATTGAAGGAGAAGTTACGGTTGTCAAAACGTCCAGAACAAATACAAATATTAACAATGGCACCTCAAAGTTGGACAATAAAAGAAGTTATGGAAGAGTTTGAAGTTTCAGAAAGAATGGTAAAAGCAGCGCAAAAATTAAAAGCAGTCATCGGGATATGGGCTTTACCTAGAGCAAAGTTTGATAAGAAGTTGCCAGAAAACACAAAAGAAAGATTATTAAATTTTTTTCAAGATGAAGAATTTAATCTAATATGTCCAGGAATAAAAGATTTCATTTCTGCTCGGATAGATAGAAGGAAAGTTCAGATGCAGAAACATCTATTACTAAGCAATTTGAAAGAAATGTTTGCAGTCTATCGAAGTAGTAATGGAGCGGAAATCGGATTCTCCAAATTTTGCGAGTTAAAACCAAAATGGTGTGTGACTGTCGTTGCAGCAGGTTCATATTCCCAATCTGTGTGTAAAATTCATGAAAATGTGAAGTTGATGCTAGCAAACTGCCCAAGTGATGTAGATTATAAATTCCTTATACGTAAAACAACTTGTGACTTGAATTTTTAAGATTGTATGCTTCATCGCTGCGAAGAATGTCCTGGAACAGATGATTTTAAAATTTTTTTGGAAAGTATTTTCGAAGATAGTGATCCAGAAGACGCCATTGAATTTAAACAATGGGTTCACACAGATCATGACACGTTAGAAACGAAGCAGATGACAATTGAAGATTGTATTGAAGAATTGGTATTGAAAATCTCAGCAACGATGTCTTAATAAATTTTATGCAACCTCATGGACCTTCGAAAACATTTTATTAGCCCACTATACAAGACCTCTGTTGGATTCCGGAAGAGCATATAACTACTTTTCATTTCCAATAAAAACAAAAATTAGTCAGCAATACAATTTACCGAAAGCTGTTGCAATCGCAATCAATAAGAAATTTGATAAGCTGAACCAATGAGTAATGCTTTTTATAGATTGGGGATCAGGATTCAACATAATGGGAGCTTGAAATAATCAAAACATTTAGTCTATAATAATCTATGGATCCCTTTAGGTACCCGCATTCAAAATTTAAAACATGCAATACCCAACCAGGAACTAGTCTTGCCTAGTTATTGGATATAACTCAATGGCAATGCGGTTACAAATCATCCATAATGGTAAATGGGAAGTAACTGTGATCAGGAAAAGTGATAATTATTATATGCATTAATCGTTGTAATAAAAAAGAATGGTGCAAAATATGTTAAAAGACCCTGTCGTAATATATACCTTTCTTGTATGTATCTGGGTTATCTCGTAGAACAGGTTTTTGAATTTTATTATTTTCCATCTGTATCTAAGATGCCCAAAATGAAATAAAGTTTTTTTTTTATAAATTAAGATATGCTTTTTCCAGTGGTACTAATTGTAACCAAATCAGAAGTATCCCTTTTGAGATATATGCTTTTGAATATGAGGCAAAATCGACGATTTTAATTTTTTATTAGATTTTGAACATCAATAATTTAATGAATATTTAAGCAATCAAAAAACAACTACAGCGGCTTTACGATATATCCATAGGTAATAAGTTTGTAAAGCGACAGTTTTTTAAAATAATATTTGCAGTAATTACAGCATGTTAAAGTAAGGGTAAAATGCAACCAGATTGGCCGTACGGCCTACTTTCAGGCCTAGTAATCACGATAGTTTTGATTTGTGATTTTTAATACTGCAATTACATTTTTTAGCATAAAACGTTGTACTAGATCACCTATTTTCAATAAGTAAGGTTTCATATATCATGAGCAATATGATGGCAAACTTCATGATTTGGCCGTTTTTTCTACAACCATGATATAGTGATTGGTACAAATGGACCCCTGGTTCTCCAACTATACAACTTTTTGCAATAAACAGTTTCCAAATGTTCATCATATACCCACATGTATATTCTGTATCAATTTCATAAAAATCGAAGGGGGTCGAGTGGGAGCCTCTAGGCCAGTTGACATGGAATGACTCATATATATATATATATATATATATATATATATATATATATATGTACAATAATACAGAATTTATCTATAAAAATATCATACAAGTTCAGGGGAAATTTTTGCATGGATTGAGACAAATGTTGGGAATAAAAACATTTTCTGTACTTGTCTTTGAGCAGTAACTATCCTAAAATAACTACTATAATCTTAAATAAATTTATTACTCATTTTGTAGTAAGATGGTTTATCTAAAATTTGACCTACAATAATTTTATATGTCTCACTCACCTGAAATCTTCACACACTCTTTGAAATTTTTGCTCAATCTATTAGTCTCCTAACACAGTGTAATTCTTCATATGTGGAAGGAAGCAAAAAATGTTTTTGTAGTTTTACTGTTTTCTACCCTTAATTGAATGGTATGTATGTTTAAACTGTGTAAGATGTAAAGGATGGGAGAAGGGGATGTTCATAATATGAAAGTTGTGTTTTTTTTTTTTTTTTTTGGGGGGGGGGGAGAGACAGGCTTGATACACAAATTTTTGGAAGAAGGAAAAATTTAGATGTTATATTATTAATTTATTTTTACTATAATGTATTAAATACATCGGAAAGGGAACTAAATATTTAAGATTAAGGAACTTTATCGAATAAACTGTGTGTTTGATACCAGAGGTGGAAAAGTAACATAAACAATTTTTGTGTACTTTTTTTGTAGAGTGTCAAATATTGTTGCTTGCAAACAAATAAAGAGGTAAATATAATAATGTTAAATAAAAAGATTTAACTTTTTTTGGGGGGGGGGATTTTAAAAACAAGACCCCCCCTTTTTTTTTACAAGTTTGTATTTGTTAAAACAGAAAAAAAAATTTCTCACTCTTGTATTTGCTTTATCTACTTAATAAATTGAAAAAAAGAAAGATTTTTAAAGACTTTTATTATTATAAGCTTCATTCAAAAATTTAATTTTTTTTTTTTTTTTTTTTTTTAGTAAAAGGAGGCTTACAATCTGGATTTTACTGTATATCATATGTAAACTGGTAGGCAGCAGAGCAGATAATCATCTCATTGTGTTCATGGTTAAAGAGTTAGTTAAAATTCAAATCGCATATTAAAATGTAGTTGGTCTGCCAAATCTTTGTGGAAAACGTCTGAAAACCTAATTTTAGTCTCTAAAGCTTATCATTGTGTTTTTCTGCATCCAAAGGTGTAAAAGCATGGAGGACTGCGATCTGAAAAATGCAATGCTATACTTATGAGTCATCCGTTAAAACCCGATATTTAGGTGTTTTCCCCCAAGATGTGATTTGGCTGAGGTTATTGTCTGTGCTTTACCTCTGTCTAGTATTTATTTTTTAAAAACATGTTAATTACTTTTGATATTTTTATATGTCTAAAGTTTATTTTCAAAGTATTGTGCACAATATTTTTTATATTTTCATGGGAAAAACATGCAAATGAACTTTTGAACTGACTATAGTGTAAATAGATATGTACACTATATATACATAGTGAACATAGACTGTAGTGTTCTGCAGTCAGAGTTTGTGCCTCAGGCAATCAACAATGATCATTTTATCTTCCCCTCAAAAAAAAAAAAAAAAAAAAGTTTTATGTTTGAAAAATAATTTTTCTGGTTCTGATTTAGTTTAATTCACAGTATTTTAAAAAATGATAAAGCTTACAAGCTTATTTTAATATGAATTTTTTTAATAGAAAAAAATGAAACTTATTTCACACTTAAAACTGAATCCTATATTTTGAGTTTTCATTGGTGTGTAGAGCAGCTTGTTTTACATTTCAGAAAATTCTTTGTTTTTAATTAATTGATTTTCAGTTTTGTTATAAGTTATGGGGAGGGGGGGGGTGTTGTTTAAGTTTTCATGTTAGTTATGTTTTAGGTGTTCATCTCTTGTTTATATTAAGATAAATATCCACTTAAAGACATTTTTTAAATATTATTAAAGTGTTAGTGAATTCTAAATGATATGCATTAGAGTAAAAATTTAAGGTTTCAAAATGCATTCTCAAGGGAGAAAAAAGAAAAAATATATCCTCTAAGCTTTAATAGTGAGCCTAGTGAATTTCTGGGGCATGAATTTTTAAGCCTTCGGCATATCTAAAAAAATATTTACAATGTAATAGTGTATATCAATAGCAGTTTAGTTCATTATAAAATTAAAGGAAAAATATTTCTAAATAAAAACATGTATTAGTGAAATCGCTAAGAATTTACCCAAAAATCTGTTTTTGAAGACATTCTACAAAGTAAACAAGTAATCAGAACAAAAAGTATTTCAGGATGTTAGTCAGTCATTTTTCAGAAATATATTGTAGACTTGGTTTTAAACTTTAATAATTATTGGCCCAATTGGTATATGGCCCACTACAGGTGCATTTATCTTAAGTTGCTTTTTTCTTTTAATATTTAAATTTTAAATATTTAAAAGCGATCTTAAATTGACTAATTTGAAAATATGGGTTGTACATACATAAAAATATCAGGTGTTTTTGGAAGTTTATCTATATTATATTTACAAACTCTGGTTTTAACTTGAAATTCAGAACATGAAGTTGGCTAGAAATTATTTCAGTATTATGATATTTTGTGTGCTAAAATGTGTCTAATTATTTATTTGTAAAAGATAATTAAAATCAGTATTTTTAGTAGTCAAACACAAATCTCACCAATATCCCCTCCCCCTTCCCCCAAACCTTGCTAATAAGCAAATTTTATTTTTCACATTAGAAACATTTAGATTCCCAGTAGCTGAATTTTCTGTGTCAATCAGCAGCAAACTAAATATGTGACACCACAATGTCAAATCTGGCTTGCTATCATGTAGTAACACATAAAATAACTAAACTGCGTTTAAAAAGAAAGTATAACAATAATATAGCGTTAGCCTAAAGACAAATTAAATTTTAGCAATTTTTAATTTTTAGATTAATCTGCAATGTCTAAAATAATCTTCAGCGCCTGCTGCTGTTCTGCACGATTTCTACCTACTGGGATTTTAATTTTGATATTACGATTTATGATATTATATATTTGTTTATTTTTGTATTTAAAATGAAGTGAGTGACGTGCATGTATTTTAATTGTATAGAACCTATGAACTTTAAATAAAAGATAAGTATTTATATACAATGAGAGAAAAGTTTATTTTTTATGAATAAATTTAATACAAAATAATGAAGATGAGACTAATATTTGTTCACCTGAATCTTTCACCTGCACCCTGCTTACATAAAATTATTTTTATTTAATTATTTTTATTTTAACCACTAAAGTAATAATATTTCTTTTGCAGATGTATTTTTGAAATAAATCCCACTCACTGGTTGAAGATAAACTTGGAAGTGAAGAGATATAATGTATATATTTGAAATTTCTGTTTGTGAATTGATTACTGATTTTTCTGTATTTTTTAAGATCATAATAAATGTCATAGTTTTATTTGTTTGTTTTGATGCATTTTCAATTTTAAACTTTTAGAAACATATACTTTATTTAAAAAATAAACAAAACTAATTTGAAATTTTGATGCACGTGTGGTACATGACAATTGTCAATTGTAGTTTTTCAGCTCTTGTAATTCCAAGGAATAATCTTCATTTTTAATTACAGAATTTCCTTTCAAAATTATTAGTGCCAAACAATCACAGCAGTGATGCATATAATAGGATACATCTGTGATATGCTCAAATAAAGGTTAAGATTTTTAAATATTTTATATTTTAATTTTTATAAAGCTGACAAATGAGCAACTCGAAAAATTTGGCTATTTGAATAATGAAAATATATATATATATATTTAAAATTTTCTTTCTTATGCTGTATATTTGTTTGTTACCTGTATATCGGAACTGGAAAAATTGAAATAAATTTCCAAGAAATCTATAAAATTGATTTTTCATGCATTACTTCCAGAAGTTGAGACTTCTTGTTTTATAAACTTATGCTCAACAGGAAACATGGATCTCATATTTCAAAATGAATGCACTTCACTGTGTTATTAAATTTGCACATCATTATTTTGAATAATAATTTTTAGGTGCAGAATTTGTTATTAAAGAAATAGATACTATTTAGGAGTAATAGACCAAATCCAAAGACTTGCGAGACAGTTGAATATTTTATCAAACATTGCCTATCTGAGTATGGAAAAAGTGTTTCTTATATAAAAATTGTTCTTTTATTAGAAGTGAGTGCCCTCACTAAACTTGATTAGTAAATCGCACAAATGTTGTTTATGTATATATATATATACATAATCTTTTTTTGCAGTTTTCAAAAAAATTTTATTTTTATGCCAAAGTTAGCAAATTTTATATACATAAGCATACAAGGTATTCCTAAAATTGAAACATGCTTTAATTTTTTACAAATTGAAATGTGTATGAAAAGTAAATTACAGAAGAGTTTAAATTATGATTGTATTGATCACTTTGTTAGCCAATTATTTTCAAAAAATTACACTTATATCATTTTTATAGGACTTCTGAGTCAAATAAGATATATTTAGAAAAAATTCTTCCATGCTCTCCAGAGTACAACAGTAATGATTCACGTATTTTATAACAAAAGTTCTTTAAACTATTATTCTTGAAATTTTATCAAAATTCATTTTTCTAGTATTAAGTGTGTTTGTTTTTAGAGGCAAGAAGCAATGAAATTTTATAAATTCTAGTTTAACTCTGTGTGTTTTAGCCATAAAATAAATCCTTCTCTATTTTACTTGCAGAACATGTGGAATACTTTTTTAAATGTAATTTTACCCTCAGGGACGAGATAAAAATTAAAAAGTGTAACTTTTTGAAAATCGATGGAAAATCCCTTTCATCTGCATAATCTTAAATTTTACCTTATTTTGAACAACTTTGCAATAATATTTACATATTTTTTCCATAAAATTTGCAAATTCTTTCTGTAAAAATCGCAAAATATTTCTGTTAAATTTAGTTTTTTTCTCGTAAGATTTGCTAATTTTTCTCGTAAGATTTACATATTTTTCTCGTAAGATTTACGTATTTTTCTCGTAGGATTTACATATTTTTCTCGTGATTTACACATTTTTCTCGTAAGATTTACATATTTTTCTCGTAAGATTTACATTTTTTTTATCATAAGATTTACATATATTTCTCGTAAGATTTACACATTTTTCTCGTAAGATTTACACATTTTTCTCATAAGATTTACACATTTTTCTCGTAAGATTTACACATTTTTCTCGTAAGATTTACACATTTTTCTCGTAAGATTTAAATTTTTTTCTCGCAAGATTTACATTTTTTTCTCATAAGATTTACATTTTTTCTCGTAAAAATCACAATATATTTTTGTTAAAAAAACAGTTTATCCCTGTAAATATAACTGTATTTAACTGTAAAAAATATCAGAAAATTTGATAAAATTTACAAGTTTTCTTTCTAAAAATTACAATACATTTCTGTTATAATAACAGTTCATCCCGGTAAATATAACAGTATTTAACTGTTTAAAAAATCAAAAAGTTTGATAAAATTTACAGTTTTTCTTCGTGAAATTTACAGGTATTCTTTGTAAAAATCGCAAGAGTTTTCTGTGAAAATAATAGTTTATCGCTGTAAATGTAACGGTTTAAAAATGTTAAAAGAACAGATTGTCGTAAAAAAATTGCGGTTATTCGCTGTAAATTAAACAGTTTTAAACTGGCGCAAAAGTTGCCAGTTTTTTACCGTAAATTTAACGGTTTTTTTTTACAGTGTACGCGTCCCACGGGACGCGTAATTTCGTTAAAAAATCGCGAAATAACGACCAATTTTCGGCAAATTATGTCAAACAATTCTCGAAAAAATGGCTAATTTCATTCCAAAACCTGAAAAAAAACGCAGATTTCTTCAAAAGATCGCGAAAAAAACGCAAATTTTGAAAAAAATAGCGATAAACGGCAAATTTAGAAAAAAAAATCGCGAAAAAAACGGCAGATTTTGTCTGAAAATCGCGATTAAACGGCAAAATTTGTCAAAAAAATTGCAAAAAACGACAAATTTCCTCAAGAGATTGCGAAAAAACAACAAATTTTGTTAAAAAATCGCTAAATAACGACTAATTTCCGGCAAATATTGCCAAAAAATTCGCGAAAAAAAGGCTAATTTCAGCCTGAAATCCGAAAAAAAGTCAGATTTCTTCAAAAGATCGCGAAAAAACGGCAAATTTCGTCCAAAAATCGCGATAAAACGGCAAATTTTGTCAAAAATATCGCGAAAAACGGTACATTTCGTCAATAAACCCCGAAAAAACAAATGATTTCGTCAAAATAACACGAAAAACGGAAATTTTGACAAAAAACATGAAAATAAATAAATAAATAAGTGAATGCTGGGAGAGAATTTTTCTGATTTAAAAACTAATTTTCCTGCTTCAAAATTGTTGTTGCTGCTCCAAAAACTGATTTTCCTGTTTCCCAATCGGTTTTTTATTGCTCCAAATCTTTCTGAGTGAATGCGACTCCTGAAAGCACCATTTCATTAAGCAAAGTATCCATTTACTCAACAAAAATATCCCTTTTTTCAGCAAAAATGTTTTTTTCAATAAACCTGTCTTGCCCCATTTAACCCATTTTCGGCCAAAGGTTCGTATACGAAACATTTCGATAAATATTTTTTTTTAACACTCTGACACATTTTTTTCAAGAATTTTATTTTTCTTCTATTTTTTAAGGCTTTTGAAGACATCCATAAAATATTAGTAATTCAATTGGAGTAAACACTTTCTCTTAAAAAATTTTCAAAATACGCTAGAGTTTTAATTTGAAACGCCTTTGACAAATTCGACTTTTTAAAAATATATTATTATTCCAATTGAAATGAATTATATGTTTTTAAAATAGATTAAAGTTGCAAATTCTGTATATGAAATAAGAATAAAACAAAAGTCATAAAAATATTATTCATATTCATATTATTCATTATAAGAAATAATATTTTATATTATTATATAAAATATTATTTCTTACATAAAATATTATTTTTCATGCACGAATCTTTTTTTGTGTCTTAATGTATGTAATTTAAGCATATTTCAATAAAAATAATGCTACATTTTATAAAATTTCTGTGCTTGGCCTAAAATGGGTTAAAAGGGGTTTTGTTATATCTTCTACACTTAAATAAGCATTATTTTATAATTAAATTTGTATCTTGCACTTTTATTCTTTAAAAAGTACACAAATTTTCTCTTAAATTGATATTAGTTTTAATTATTTATTATTGCTAAAACAATTATTGCATTTTATTTTTCTTGTGGAAATGAACAAGTTCAAATTTTGAGTCGAAAAATATGACTTAATATTATTAGTGGGGACCCGCTTTTGTCAAAAAGGGACCCAGAATTTTTCAAGTCCAGCTGCATCACTGACACTAGCTACAATTCCACCCCTCTGGCTACAATCTGGAGAAAAATCGAAAAAAAAAAGTGCATTAAAACTTACAGTCAGTTGAAATAAGTAATGGCAAATAAAATATCTAATTAATAATTTGATAGTTTTTCTTTACGTACTGTTTATTTAATTTTAAGCAAATTATAATTTTACATTTTATTATGGTAAAAATTTTGGATAAATGCAAAGTAGGATTGGGTTATATTCCAGGGAGGGGGGGGGGGAGGGGGAGAGGCCATTATAAGTGTTAAAAATTTTTAATAGAATTTTATGTAGCGGACCAGTGATGATGTCTGCGGACCAGTAAATTCTCATGCATACTGGTCCTTGGGACCAGTGACTTTTTTTAGGAATTCTAACGCTGAAAGTTTTGAAAGAAAATAGTAAATTAATATGCAAATACCGTAATTCCAAACAAGTTATAATAATAATGATAATAATAATAAGAGCAATAAAAGAATTATCGTTCATAGGAATATTTCAGCAGCAAGAATACTTTTGTATTTAAAATGTTGTTCTTTTTCCTCGGCATTTTTCTTTCTTTCAAACTACTACACAGAATAATTTTAACTGTAGAAATTATTTCTAACATAGTAATTGAAATACGAAATATCTGTAAAAATATGTTATTATGTTTGAGGTTCTTGAAGGACGTTAGAGTTAAACACCTGAAAGCGTAATCAACGAGAAAATAGTTTAAATCTGACGAAAATATTTGTTTCCATACATAATTATACCACGACAAATATTTTTAAAATATATTTCTGAATGAAAAATAATATGCTTGGGGAAAAAGGGCATTAATAGGTAACAAGTATTCATAAAAGTTCTACACAAAATTTTCTCTTCTAAAGTAAGTTTCTACAGTGTTCTCCAATAATTCTCCAACGTTTAAATTTCTTATGTAAATACGTACATATATATACATATATGTATGGATTTTTTATCATCATACTTTTGTTATCATTATTATATTCTTTTTTATTTTCATTTTGTGCATTTTATATTAACGGATATACCTTTTTATAGCGTCGATTTTTCTGTGATTTAATGGTTATTATTTAAAAAAAAATTATTCTATACGTATATAAAATATATGTGTATAAAAGTTTTAGGAGTTTAAGAAAAACAAAACATTGATAGCCGAAAATATCGATAAAGCGGCCAATTTAGCGAATTAACGCCAACAGAAAATAGTGTTTTTACCAAGAGAAGCTGCCACTTCGTTCCCACAAGTATAAGAGAAGGGGGTGACAATGATATTCGGTCCTCGTGCCGCCGGGCGCACTTGATGCAAAGGAGGTCTCCGCTCATTTCACATAATTTCAAATTACAGAAGAAGAACATTTATTCTCGGAAAGTGAAAGGACATATTTTCCGATCCAGAACTTGTTTACATGCGCAATTTTGAAAGAAGAATAAATTAGAATGTATCATATACTAGTCATAAATAATAAAACGGCGTCAGAAATTTTCACGACAAGATATTTCTTTAAATAATTTATCGAAATTTTTGTAAAAATGAGTGAACACCTTTTGTCTGTTCCTTACTGTAGTATTTTTCTAAATAGAAGAAATTAAATATTGCTTCAATTTACTTCAATTACGGACTGAAATCTTCGTATGTTCTTAGAAATATGTAACTTTGGAGCGTTCACTTTGGATATTTATTTAAAAGAAACAAAGATCAATGTTATTAACTAAAGTTTAGGAATACATTTGGACAATTCTGTACACTAAAAGACACTTTACTACATATTTTGCCAGCAGAAAAATTTATTATAATCATAATTTATAGTAACAGTTAGATCTTATCTTTTTAAACTATAAATAATGAGAAAATAAGGCAGTTAAAGTGCAGTAAAATATACTACAATTAAATAGCATGAAAAATTTACGAAGCCTCTTATAAAAGCCACACGTGCATCCACTTGCCAAATATTTATTCAACAAAAGTAATTTTACCATTTTTTTCTACTTATTCTTCATTTCTGTCGTCGACTTTTAGCTATGCATACGTGGAACACAATATATGGATATACGAACGTTCGAATTTAACACGGATCGATGACAAGTCATCTTGAATGACAAAAAGAGTCGTATTTCCATGAGTGGTTTCCTGTAGTAATGCCTATTAAGTTTCCATCACATATTATAATAGCAACAATAACAATAAAGTATATTTTTCTTCGAAAGGAAAGCTTATTCAACAAAACATTTAATGGAATTTTGGTATAAGAGGTAATTAAATATATATATATATATATGTACACGTGTTACTTACCTTTTTTTAAAAAACATAGTTATAAAATAATAGTTTACTAAATATATAAAATTTGTATCTGGAAAAAACTTGGAAGAAGTAAATTAAAATATGAAAAAAGAATAGTAGATTTTTTAAAATGAATTTGCAAAATTTGCAAATAAAGTTTATGCGAAAGTTCTGGACTATACTGTTAAGTATTACTTAAAGGGTATTACTTAAATGATACCCTTTAAGTATTATTAAGTATTATTATTACAGTAAGTATTATTATTATAGTATACTTAAAGGTTATATTATTAAGTATAATACCCTTTGCAACAAAGTTGAAAAGTGTTTATGCTTTCGGTTTCTCTCTCCGACTGTCCGCGTTCTAACTCTCCTAAATATACTCGGGTTGCCATGAAATTTTTGGAAATTATTGACATTGACCCTAGCACGAACCCTATTGCAAATGAAGTTGCTACCATGATTAGTTTATTTACAGAGACCGTCAAAATTTTTCCGTTACATTACGGCCTATGGGAAAAAATCTTTTGAAAGGAATTTTAAAGGTGTTACACCCTATCAAACCTATTCAAATTTATGTGCATTAATGAAATACATTAAAATATTCATTCTGTAAAATAACTCAAAATTGAACATTTGATGAGTGGAATAATGTATTATTGTTATTTTGTCATATTGATTTTATTTTCTTCTATGCGTATCTTTCTACTAATTTGTCATCTGAATAGCTTCCAGCCAGTCGGGTGTATTGTGAGTCGAATTCTTAGCTTTCAGCACGACTCATAACAGAAACTGGTTGGATGTTTTTGCTTTTTTGTTAAACTATACACCCCTGAAGAAGTAGTTTAATAGAAAAGCCTTCTACTGCCTTTTTATCCATTTATCTTTCGTTATTTTGGTAATCTGCCTTCTATTTCACTTCAAATTTCAACTGTTTTCAATAAGATGATTGTAAAAATACTGGTTTCATTGGTTTATTGTATGGTAATATATGAACTACTCTGGTTATATAATGTCCATTTATCCACATATTTCTTAGTAATTTGGTAATCTGCCTTCTATTTCTCTTCAAACTTCAACTGTTTTTAATAATATGAATGTAAAAATACTGGTTTCATTGGTTCTTTTATTGGTATTGTCTGAATAACTTTGGATGTATTTATAAAAGTATTTATATAAACAATTCTCTAGTTATATAATTCCAGTTTCATTAACAAAAGAATTTTGTTTATTTTCATTTTTAATAAATATAGTTGTTGCATTTTTAAATCACAAATTTGCTACAATACATAGGAATAATTAAAGTGAAATCATGATATTTGTTAAGTTGAGATCTGCAAAAGTTTTTTTACGGATTTTTTAAATATTTAGCATTTGTACTAAAAATAATGTAAATAATCTTATTAAACTCTATTCATAACCTAATATTTGTTTTTGTTGCATTAAAATGTCCCAATTTGTTGATTTTCTGCAAGCAAGCAGATCTATTGGTTTTCATTGGATAGCTATGGGAACATGGGGGAAATATTACAAATATCGGCAAGTTGGCGACAAACTTGGCAATATGTGGCTCCATTACGCCTCCTTATATGTATAGAGTTGCATCTAGAAAGTTCTGGCATTAAACGTTTTCGGCAAGTTCTGGTGCATGCCCTTGCCTCTATATATATGCACAGAGTACGGAACAGAGAATCAACTTTCATACACTGTAATGTCAACTTGTTTAACATGGGGTTACGCATAGACAGTAGCGACACGAGCGGACCACTCTAAAACTACGATCATAACATAAGAGAGGTTGCTAATTCGGCGAAACATCGCTTCCTTGGCGACAAATGATAAGGGGAAAAAAAATACAGCGACGGCTTGCTGCTTCTTGTTTTGAAATTTATGAAAGAATTATGAAATAACTTTGACGTATTCGTCTTGCAAACAATGCATGTGTCTCTTCGTAAGATAATGATCTAATAATTTAAACTTGAAAATTCAAGAATAATAACAGTAATAATTACGAATCAATATAAGCGCGGAAATCTAAGATCAAATAGCATAAGCACATGTGCAAAGATAATCAAATCAGTATTCAGCAAGAAGCGCCAAGCAGAATAAGGTTACAGTTAAACAGAAATCACGAGGATAAAAATCGCCAACGCGATGGTTTAGTTTTTAAGTGATCCACTGAGGGCGCTCTTTTCAAGCCGAGTTGAGGCTCTGTTATATATGGGAGCGGTGGAGAGCGGCAGTCAGTCAGTCAATGAATGAGCCAATTAGACGCTTTTCTGAATGCGATACGTTCAAACTAGTTTTGCTTGACGTAGCGATTTATTTACGTTGTTTTGCATATCTTTGGCATGTGCTATAGTATTGAGGCGTTGTGTGGAGAGTCTCTGTGAGATATTTCAACTGTGTTTGAACACTCGATTAATTCAGTTATTAGACTGTTTCTCTGAGATCTGACTTTATTTGGGAGTTATAAGGACTCTGTCGCTGTAAAGAGTTAATAAATTAATTTCCTTCTTTAAGAGACTCGTCATTTGAACCTGAAACACCATAAAATCGAACGAACCCCGATTTACGCAACAAGTTTTAGTGTCTGGAAGTGGGGTTTTATGGCGAAAACAAGAGCGATGGAAGAACAACTGAAAGAACTGTTGAAGGCCTATTAATGATCTAAAGACAGAGTTGACGGATAAAATAGAAAAAAGACAAAAAGAGTTGACGAATAAAATTGACAAAGGTCAAGAGGGAAAGAAAGAATTGAAGTATAAATGGATAAAGGTCAAGAGGAAATGAAAGAGTTAAAGGAAGAAATAAAGAAAGCTTTAGAAAAAAAAGCTCTTGTCGATAGAGAGAAGGATAGATGTCGATAGAGAGAAGGATAGATTCTGTATGAGAAAAAGTAGACAGAAAAGTAGATTCCGTAGAGGAGAAAATTCAGAATTAAATTAGAAATGTTGAGGATAAAATGGAAAGTAAAATAGGGGATATAGATAACAGAGTACAAGATCTTAAAAAGCTTTCAGCAACCAGAATGAATTATGAATATTCTAAAGACCCGTCTGATGTTGAGAAGAAAATGGAAAGGAAAGCAGAGAAAGAAGATGAAAGATTATAAGATCTTGAGAAGAAGCTTTCAGCAACCAAAGATAATTATGAATTTTCTAAAGACCTGCTTCTCCTATGCAAATTAAGTTGTCTACATATGACGGAAAGAGACCCTGATACGTTTACAAGACCCAATTTTCAACTGTAGCCAAAGCAAACAGGTGGAATGACAAGGTGGAAGCTTGCCAACTGTCCGCGTCTGTGAGAGGGGAAAATGTTGATGTGTTGCAAACACTGCTCGATATGACTTAGCCTAATTTTGAGACGCTGAGTACCGTATTCAAGCTGAGATTCGGAGGAAAATTCTTTAAAGATTATACAGGGATATAGGTGTAAACTCGCTATCAAAAATAGGGTGAATCCCTTCAAGATGTCTATGAAATAGAACGGCTTGCAAATTCGGCATTTCTTGACTCCCCCATAAATGTACGGGGAATGCTTTCACTCCAGTACTTTGTAGATGGAATAATACACTCAGAAATGCAGAGAAGGAATGGCGGAAGTTCAGAACTTAAAATCTGCTTTACCGTATGTCTTAAAGTTGGAGGCGGCCACACAAACCAGTCGAAGAAATCGCCATTCAATCCGAGGGGCAATGGTGAATAAATAAATTCCCAGACATTGGGATCGACTATGGAAAGAAATAAGAAAAATAACTCAAGAGCTTGAAGCTTTAAAATATGGAAAGACGGGCTCAATAAGACAGAATCTCAAATGCTGGGGGTGCGATGACCCAGGGCACCTCCGAAAAAAAAGGAACGTGAGATGAGTTCGAACAGTCAGCAGGGAAACTAAATGTTGGCCATCTCGCGCGCCAGAGTTAGTCTATAGGTTGACAAAAAAAAAAAAAAAAAAGCCCCGTGAGAGATCCTCCAGATATCAGAAGCGAGTTGCGCTGATGATGGATTGTATGTTATAGGACTCATTAACGAAATTCAGTGTGATATCAGTGGCTAATGTGACAATGCTAACAAAAGACTTGGCTCGAAAATTAAAGTACAAACTCATTCAGACGCCCCCCCCCCCCCTGCGTTACCCTGCAAACTGTGACGGGCAACAAAATAGGCATACACGGACAAGTCAATTTAATTATTAACTTTGGAGAGACCAACTATTACCATACGGCATTTATGGCAGCTATAACAGCAAGGGCGGCGCCAGAAGGGGGTCCGTGGGGGCATGTGCCCCCCCGTCGGGCATACCTGGCCCCCCCATCGGGGTCAAAATTCAATTTCGTCGGGGAAAATATTTTGACTTTTGAATTTCAGCCCATTCAAGTTGGGTCGAAATATGGAGCTTTTTTTTTAGGTGCGTTCGTAATTATGTAAATACGTAGCACCTATTGTTGTCGCTCAGTCCGTCCGTCTGTCTGTCCGTCTGTCTGTCCGCATATAACAACGCAAAAACTACCCAACCGAATCGTTTGAAATTTAAAATACGTAATTATAACATAATTTTGTCGAGTCATTTCAAATTTTATGAAAATCGGATGGATAGATCAATTTCAGGGACAATCAAAAGGATTCCGTTACATTACGGTCAATGGGGAAAAAAATTTCAAATGCATTTTAATCGTTTGAAATTTAAAACATATAATTATTGCGTTTTTGTGTCGAGTAATTTCAAATGTTATGAAAATTGGATGGATAGATCAATTACAGGGACAATCAAAAGGATTCCGTTACATTACGGTCAATGGGAAAAAAATTTCAAATGCATTTTAATCGTTTGAAAGTTAAAACATATAATTATTACGTAATTTTATCATTTGAAATGTTATGAGAGTCGGATGCATAGATCATTTACAGGGACAATCAAAGGTATTACATTACATTACGGTCAATGGGAAAAAAGATTCAAATGCATTTTTATGATGTTACACTCATTCGAACATAATAGAATTGGCATGAATCTATGAAATATATACTAAAATATGCATTCTGTACAATCTGTGATGCAAAGAATTTTTATTATTAAATTACAGGGCCAAACAAAAGTATTCCCCTGCATAATGCTATTACGGGGAAACATTGTTTGGGGCGTGTTTTAATAATATTCAACTATTTCACATTTTATGAATAAGATATAAGTTTCTGAGGTGTAATAAAAATTACTTCCTGCATATTTACAGAAACACAAAGATTTCGACTACTATACTGTATCCGAAGTACGCTCTACTATATCAGCAAGACCTGAATATTTTTAAAACTTCGTTATCGTACGAACGCACCTCATTTGCTACGTTCACGTGCAATTTCCAACTTGTTTTTTTTGTAATTGAAAGTCGGATTGACTAAACTAATTATTTTTTGTACATCGGTTTCTGGCTGAAGTTTGATTCTTGCAATCTGAGTTTAGATAAACCCGAATTGTCGAAAAAAAATCTGAATTTTTAAAATAAAAATCTACATGGATGACAGCATAGGATGATGCATGAATGACTCTATACATGTTTATTTTTCAACAAAAAGATAAAATTTATACTAAAAATTAATTTTATACTTTTTTAACTACATTAAATTTGTGGATCAGTTTTCGCTTATTTTGGATTTACGATCGGCTTGGTAATGAAGAATTTTTAGTTCAGTTAAAATACGAAAACGAAAATTATTTTGTCAGGGTTGTCTTGGATAACAAGTAGAATGCATCATCGTGTCGGGCAAACTGCACCTAACATGACTCGCAGTCTGGATCGGATCGAGTTGAGCCTAAATTTTTGTCGTTGAATGTCGGATTAAAGTCGGGTTAACTTCGTTTCAGGTTCGGTTTGGATGTTGATACTTATGGTTCTTGATTCTAGATGAATCGATCACTCAAAAGAATTTACAAAACTTATTTTAAGATGAAAAACTGTATTTGAATGTCAATGAATTTATGTATACTGATTTCTTTTACTTAAAATCTAAAATTATTACTGAATATATAATTGTAAACATATTTTTACATAACTGCATTACAGCATGGATATATTTTTTCATCAGTTACAATTAGGGTTTGGTTGGTTGAAATATTTCGGGTTCAGGTCGAAATGTACAGATGTCAAGCTCAAATCGGGTTTCGGGTAGAAATCCGATCCTGCATCTCCTCGGAAAATTAAACTCAACTCGACTGGTGGTGTTAGTCGGACCTGGCTAAAGTTAATTTTTTTTCGGAGAGTTTAGGATTGACTTCTATTTTTCGAGTCGGGTAATTTTAATTGTTTTAGCGTATGGGCTCGATTCTATCAGATTCCTCAAAAGTAACCCCAAAATATATTTTAAAATGAAAAATTATATTATTTGATGTCAATGAGTCAATATACAGATATATCGATTTTTCTACATAAAAAATATAATTGATACTAGACTACTTTTCCATTATTGCTTTACAAGATGGAATTTTGTTTTTTCATACTGAGTTGGGATTGCGTTCGGAATGAATACTATTGATTTTAGATAGAAGTTTTGTCAATTTCGGGTTATCTATTTTTTAAAAACTGGTTCAGGTTGAATGGATATATAATTAATTAGCTCAGGTCAGGTATAACCCATTCCGCGGAGGATTCCGTGCTCAGTAAACAATCCATGAATTGAACTAACCCCCCCCCCCCCATTGATTAGATTCCGTAAAAACAGAAAAAATTGCACTTTAATTTTGCCATTTCTACTCCACTTCCCGCAAAAAATACAGAAAAAACACCAAATACCTGAAATACTCACACCTAAAGCAGCATGTTCGTCAAATTACATGGGTATTCTGGCATCTGTGTTGATTGGTACTATTCGTGTTAGAAACAGAATTTAAATCCCTTTTATCTATAAATATGTAAAAATGAGAAATCTAAGATAAAAAAAAAATCTTATGTCAGAAGGCAGAAATTAATTAAAATAATAGAAAAGATGAAAATCAAAGGAATGCTTCGGCAATGTTGAGCGGGAAATTTTGGTCCTCGCAGACCTCTAACCCGCAGCTAGATCTCATGCAAAACCCGCAGTTCGAATCAGCGATATATTTATAATTGCAGATCGCTTTTCGTTGATATTAAAATAATTCACTTTTAGATTCCCAACTATTTTACAATTTTTCACTTCATTTACATTTCTCTTGGAAATTTTGTGTTAAAATTTTTGTTTCAGATTTAAATTTTGATCTTATCAAAATTTGGAACACCACACTTTGTGCATTTGATCAATATACACTCTAAAACAAAATGGAAATTGAAGATATTTTCCCCCATTGTTTTTATTATTATTTCTATAGCTTAAAAAGTCTGCTTTAATTTGAACCTTTTTTTGAAAATAAAGAAAATTAATCAATTTAATGCTAAAACTACCTGAAATCCTCCAATATCTACAGATGCATTTTTTAAATTAAAGGACTGTTTAATTAACTGTGCAACAACGCTGTGTACTAGGATTTTCTATTATAAACTGATTTTTTACTTATCTCTATTTTCTCTCAAGATATGAAAAATTCATTAATCAAATCTCAATTTTTAAAAAAGTTCTACAATCAAAAGACAGAAAATTGTTCAAGTAATAAAAAAATCCGTTCCAACCACACGTGCGTTCCAGCAACTTACTGCCTGTATGTTTTATTTTTTTGCGAAATGTTTTTTGAGAGAGTATAAAATAATTACATTTTCTCAAAAATGACTAAATTAGAAAATGATGAAAAAAGTAAAACGCGGTACTTATAAACTCTTAAAATTTACATATTTCAAAAATTCTAGTTCGATTAATTACTTTCACATTCATTTCAATTGAATTAGTATTTAGTACAGCAACGTGTTCAGATTTAACGAAAAAGGATATGAAAGAAATTTCAATTTTATACAAGTTTTGTTCTAGCCAAGTATGTTGTTTCTTTATACTCGTATTCTTATTTAGATTTCAATCTAACGATGTTTAAACTGCAAAGAACAGCTGCGTTTCACCAAAAGGAAATGCATGCCTATCTGTTTTGAGTAGTTTTCAAATTCTGTTCTCCAAATTAATATAAAACAAACGTTTCGACTGCTGGAATGATAAAGAGATTGATGAATATGTTGTTTAGCTTCAGCAAACGTATTCTTGCTGATTGGTTGTAAAAAGAACCTTTATACATCTCAATGTTGCTGTGGGAATTGCTAGAAAAACATCTGCTTTGATAGGCTTGAAGGATACTTCAGAGTTACATAAGGTGCAGTACCCTATTATCGACATTTGTCCATTGACCACAGATATAAGGAGTTAATTTTTTTTTTCCTAATCTAGTATTTTTATTTAAAAAGATCGAAATCGTCTATTTAATGCTTTTTTTTTTTTTTTACAAAAATTATATAATTAATCATACAGTAACCGTAAGAACAATGCTACAATGACCTTTTAAAGAACGAATCTGACTATAAAACAATGAAATTTATGACTTTGCAAATTTTGCATTTGAATTATTATTTCTACTAATTATAAATACTTTATGAGTTCAATCTTTTTACGAATGTGTGAACTATAATATTTTTCTGCAGTACATAAAAAGTTTCAAGTCTTTCATACGAGTAAGTTCAAATGATTTCTTATTTCTTTGCGTTTGTATGTAATTTGATATTTTTAACCGAGCGCTTTAATTTAAAAACTTCTTTATTCGCAGAATTCGTAATTTTGTTGATAATAATAATTTAACTTTTTAAAAAAGATATGCAAGTTTTTCATTTGTATTTTTGCATTCAGTAATACATACAATAGAGCACCGATTATTACGCCTCATATATTACGTACGACATGGATTAAACATTAATATTCCTGGGCCCAACATAAACAAGGTTTAAATGAAATTTCAGTTTTACAATTTTCGGAACTGCGAAATTTAAACTTCTAAATATCGCACATTTTAAATTTTTACACAGTGACACAGAAAAAAAAAAACGCTATTTTAAATGAAATTTGTTTGCAAACTTTATCACAATTTGTTTTCAAATTATTAATATTTTAAAAGTTTTTATTACTTTTTTTGTCATCGTGTCAACAGAAGTATTCCATTTTTGGACATTAAATATGGACCAATCACAAAACGAATAAAATAAAATAAGTTCCGGAATTCAACCAATAAAAAGATTCAGATCTGCTTCAGATTTTCCAGTTCTCCATCGAGATCAACAACTATTTTCCAAATAGTTAAAAAAAAAAAATAAATAAAAAATAAAAAAGATTAATTCTTTTTGATCAGAACTCTTCGTGTAAAACAGTTTATAACCATATCGAAGTAAAAATTCATGTTTTGTAGAAATAGAGTCAAGTCGGGTCGAGATTTTAACTTTTTTTGGGGGGGAGGGGAAGAGGCTAATATATATAATACTTGCTAGACCATATAAGCAGAACAACTTTTTAAATTTTATGCCGACCGGAACATTAATTTATTTTGTACGAACTGGGTCCTTGAAATTTTTGCCCACGCAATTTTTAGGACCTGGCCCAGCACGCGGGGACCTCTAATGTATGTTATGAATTTGGCCCCCCCGGTCGGGGATACAGTGCCCCCACGTCGGGCAAATTCTGGCGCCGCCCTTGTATAACAGATCCTTGCACACTCGGATTAGATTTTCCACAAGGGGGTGGGGAACAGAGTTCTAAATAATCGCAGAAAAGAAAGTGAAACAATATGGACTTCTGAATTCTTCTCAGAATTATACAAGGAAACTAGGCAAATCCACTATTTCACGAATAGTTCTTGATAGCATTATATAAATCCTACATTTACCGATAATAATATTTACTTTGTGGTCACAATTACGAACATGAATGAGTCAATCCGGCGTCTTTCAAAGTCTGCGTTCATCTTACCTGCAGAAAATGTCAGTTTTACTGTGTAAAAAGATAACTTTTTGATTAACAAGCGTAATAAAAGGCTTTTCTTTCAATAAGAGTGGAATTAACGTTATTTTTAAATTCGTGAGTAATGTTTTTTGACACAAATTCTCGTCACGCATTGCAGTTTTAAATTATACCTTCCATCGCTCACTAGTATAAAAAAAAAATAAACGCTAATATGAAAATTCTGATTTCTGAAATAATGTTGGCAGATTTTGATTATTTTTATAGATATATTGTTTTTACAGTTTCAAATTCATCAAACTGTAAGTTCTGCATTTTACTTCAAATCGCGAGAAATTTCAACTCAAGAAATTTCAATAATTTTTCTTCGATTTATCATTTATAAAACCTCTAATACGGGCGTCACTTAACAGAATACGCATTTTTTTTACCAGTAAATAGTTTTTATTGTCTTATTTCATAAAAAAAAATTCTGCGATTAGATAAGTCAAGGATTAAGACTTAAATATCATAGTACAAAAAAATAAAAACTTATGCATCCTATATGGAACACATACGTGACACTACATCTGAATTCGGTAATGAGTTCTTCAAATGTAGATCCGTCATGTTTAGCGTTCTATTTAAATTTTTAAAATAATAATACGGCTATAATTTATTTTTATTTTAAAACTTCTATAATAATTTAAAATGACGGCCGATTTTATTTCTGAAACATGGATATTTTATGAAATACCGATAATAAAAATCACTATGTTATAATTACCTTAAATTTATCATATTTGAATAACAAAAAAAAAGTTTTTAGGTGAATATCATAAAGCATGCTAGATGATTATGTATTACATTTGATGGCATGCGTTTTTAAAAGACTATACACTAAACTACGCTTATTTTAAAAACATAATATAGTACTAAATATCTTAACAAAACATTTAAATCTCGAGTTTATTGGCCAATTTTTATGAAAAATTTACTGCCTAGAAATTAAAACAATAAAGAAATCGGACAAACAGACAAACATCCACTGATATGAGATCTTAATGGAGTTTACAATTTGACAGCGACTAAAACAGGCTCTTTTAGCGAAGTTTAAAAAAAGTACCAAAAATTGTGAGTGACTATAAAACGTAAAACATATTGTGTAGTTTCCTTTTGTTGGAAGTCGTTTATTTAAATATTTTGTTTTCAAATTTAAGAAGTGAAGAGAAATATTATTCAAATTGATTTCATGAACATAACATTGAATATTATAATATGCCAGAAAGATATAGATAATATTTTTTTCTTAAAATAAATAGCTGTTATTAGATGAAAGATATTTCATCTCATTTTCATGGAAAATATAATTAAGATTCCATATTTAGAAGACGTTGTTATTGACAATGTATTAGAAGCAATTCCACAGACACGAAAGACATTGATCGGCTTATGTTTTAATCGTATTTATTCTGAACATCCATTACGAAACGGAAAATGCCTATTTATATCATAATCAACTTGATCCTTTGAAAGAAATAATGGAGGATTATAATTTAAAACTGAATTAAACTATTTATTTCAAACGTTGGCGTAAAATCACGTTTATTTTAAGCAAATCAATATAAATAAAAGCAATGCAATTTGTCATTAGGCAATTGAAGAATTTTAAGAGAACTTCTGGCAGAATATTCCTAAGAAAGATTTAAGTTATGTTTGATAAATATTTTTCAGATTACAGGCACTTTTTTTTTATCCTTACTTGTTTTACTGATTCTTGTTAAAATGGGAAAGTAAAAAAATAAATATAGTTTAAAAAAACCAAAAAACACGCTTTTTAAGTATATCAAACTAAAAAGTGAAAAATAATTCGTACTATAAGCTGAAAACGAAAATAGATGAAAAATACTATTTTACTATAAAATCATTGTTATTATAGATATCAATTAATAAGCAATAAATAAAATTATCGTGGAAAAAAGCGTAGGGTGCTCCATCTACCATGCTCCATCTATCAGTTCTTAAGAAGCACCCCACGCTTTTTTTCCACGATAATTTTATTTATTGCTTATTAATTGATATCTATAATAACAATGATTTTATAGTAAAATAGTATTTTTCATCTATTTTCGTTTTCAGCTTATAGTACGAATTATTTTTCACTTTTTAGTTTGATATACTTAAAAAGCGTGTTTTTTGGTTTTTTTTAAACTATATTTATTTTCCACTTTTTAGTTTGATTACTTTAAAAGCGTGGTTTTTAGTTTTTTTAAACTATATTTATTTCATCTATTTTTGTTTTCAGCTTATAGTACGAATTATTTTTCACTTTTTAGTTTGATATACTTAAAAAGCGTGTTTTTTAGTTTTTTTTAAACTATATTTATTTAAACTATATTTATTTTAAAATTTACAACGAAAGGACATCGATCCAAATCACTTTTTTTGGTCGACTCTGGTTAATTTAACCATGCATCTCGAATCCTATTAAGAATGTATAAAAAAAATTCTTCACATTATGAAAGACAACGTTTTATGCCAGATATAGCCAAATTTGGAGACATTCTTTCATTTGGCACCAAATACGTGTTGTGGCTTTCGTAATCTTAATCAGGGTTGGCACGGTTTAAACCAATTGGTTTTAACCATGGTTTAAACCACGGTTTAAACCAAATGGTTTTTTTTTCTCAAAAAAACCAATTGGTTTTTTTAGAAGAAATCTAATAACATTTTCTTTTTTTCTTTATAATTTACGTGTTTCAAATTATTGGACATAAATAATTTCGACTTTTAACACTTTATTTCAGTAATAAGTATTATATATAGTGGGTTTAGGTCTTTTTTTATGCATAGGATTAAGCCAATTGGTTTTTTCTATAAAAAAGCAATTCTTTTTAGAAGAAATCTAATGACATTTTCTTGTTTCTTTATAATTTACGAGTTTCAGATTATTAGATATAAATAATTTCAATTGTTTTTTAGGAGAAATCTAATGACATTTTCATTATTTCTTTATCATTTAGGGGTTTCAGATTATTGGATATAAATAATTTCTACTTTTAACACTTTATTTCAGCAATAAGCATTAGATATATTGGGTTTATGTCATTTTTTATGCATAGGATTAAAATCAGTACACATAGGTGAACATATCTATTGCTCTAAAGAAAAACTTCAAACATGTGAATTGATCAAAGATAAAATAGATTTAATATTTAGTATAAAATATTTTAATTTTTTTAATAATGCAAATTATTTAATGCAATTAATAATGTAACACAATGATCTTTTAGGATTTTGCATAAGCTGTAAAAGAAATTTTTCTTTTGGGAGATTATCTTGATGAATTAAAAGAAATACTGGTTGCTAATTATAGCATTTTTACAATTTTTTTTTTTTTTTTTTTTTTTTTTTTTTTTTTTTTTGCTACCTGCTGAATTTAACAACTAAAAATGTTAACTTCAAATTGTCACTCAGAAAGAAAAAATCCTAAGAAGTATTTGTAATTTATTATTTGAATAATTTTGGAAAAGAATATTTATCAAACTATATCCAAATGTTTGTTATTAGTAATCAAAAGATTGTTTATAATTTACAGGGCTTCAATGGTTCACTGTGTAGAACAGTTAAAACTTTCAACATAAGACTGTTTGCTAGAACTGTTTAAATTGAAAAAAGATTTTTTTCAATTTTCAGCATAATTTCACTATAATTATTAAATTTAAATTATTTTAAATGAAGTTACACTGCTTATAAACCAATAATGTCTGTCTTTATCAGTAAATATGCATGTATATGTAATAAGAAAGGATGTTTTAAAAAAACCCGGTTTAAACCAAAAAAACCTGGTTTAAACCAATAAAACCGGTTTTTTTGGTTTTTTTCAAAAAAAACCTGGTTTTTTTCCAACCCTGATCTTAATAGTCAATTTTTCGGCCAAATGTCGCCAATATTTTGTGAAATATTGCCAACTTATTGGTTGCTGCCATTTTCTCATGACCCTGACCCGTATTAAACAAAATGACCCACTAATCAAATTTGATCAAACATGTGACTTAGCTCAAAGGTCTCCAGGTAATCAAAAACAATAGAATATAAAGTTGAATCAAAATCGCTTAAGCCGTTTCTTAGATAAAATTAGCTTGACAGCATTCATCAATAAAGCGAAATGGCCCACTAATATAATTTTGTTTAACTTGCGACTCTGTCCAATAGTCTTCTCGTGACAAAAGACATTTCGTTACAAAATTTAGGTAAAATTGATTGAATCGTTGTTATATATAATTAGAATAACCCTAACCCATTATGACCCCAAATGACCCATTAATCGAATTTTCGCGAGCATGTGTCCTGGTCCAATGGTTTTCTCTTACCCGAGATTATCATAATACAAAATATAGTCAAAATGGTGAGAGACATTTTCTACATGAAATTAGCATGACCCATCAATGACCCACAAATGACCCTTATAATCAAAATCTCTCGAACATGTGATTTAGCCCATTAGTTTCCTCGTGTCTAAAAATTGTTACATACAAAATTTCGTTAAAAACGATCCAGCCATTCTTTAAATATAAATAGCTTGACCCAGACCCTTTATGACCCATTAATCGAAATTTCTCGAAAGTGTGACCTAGCCCAATAATTTTCTTGTGCCAAAAAAAATGTTATATACAAAATTTCGTTAAAATCGATCCACCTGTTCTTTAGATGTAGCTTGACATGATCCATTATGGCCCATCATGACCCACAAATGATCATTATAGTTGAAATCTCTCAAACATGTGATTTAGCGAATTAGTTTCCTCGTATCAAAAAACTGTTCATACAAAATTTCGTTATAATCGATCACACTGTTCTTTAAATATAAATAGCTTGACCCAGACCCTTAATGACCCAATATGACCCATTAAATTTTTTTCTCGAACATGTAACCTAGCCCAATATTTTTCTCGTGCCCGAAAACCATAGAATGCAATTTTTAGTCAAAACTGCGTGAGAAAATCTTTAGATAAAAATAGTATGACCCACAATGACCCACTAACCGAATTTTCTTGAACATGTTACCTAACCCAATGGTCTTCTTGTAATCCAAAACGATAAAATATAAAATTTGGTCAAAATTGTTAGAGCCGTTTTTTAGATAAAAATGGCTTGACCCATAATGACCCAAAAATGACCCACTAATCGAAATTTTTCGAACATGTGACCCAGCCCGATAGTTTTCTCGTGCCAAAAAACTGCTACAAAAAAAATTTCGTTATAATCGATCACGGCGTTCTTTAAATAAAAATAGCTTGACCCAGATCCTTAATGACCCAATATGACCCATTAAAATTTTTTCTCGAACATGTAACCTAGCACAATATTTTTTTCGTGCCCGAAAACCATAGAATGCAATTTTTAGTCAAAACTGCGTGAGAAAATCTTTAGATAAAAATAGCATGACTCACAATGACCCCAAAAATGACCCACTAACCGAATTTTCTTGAACATGTTACCTAACCCAATGGTCTTCTTGTAATCCAAAACGATAAAATATAAAATTTGGTCAAAATCGTTAGAGCCGTTTTTTAGATAAAAATGGCTTGATCCATAATGACCCAAAAATGACCCACTAATCGAAATTTTTCGAACATGTGACCCAGCCCGATAGTTTTCTCGTGCCAAAAAACTGTTACATACAAAATTTCGTTATAATCGATCACGCCGTTCTTTAAATATATATAGCTTGACCCCAGAGCCCGATCAAGCTGAAGTTGGGCCCAGGGCCTGTTAAAAAATTGGGCCCCCCTACCTACCCATTTTCGGCGATACTTTCACATAAAAAAGATTTATTTGATGAGTTGACAAAGTTGTTTGGGTTAAAAGTGCCTAGGATAAAAACTTCTAAAAATTTTATTGAATCATTCAGACTGTTTAAATTTTACGTTTCATATTTTATAAAACAATATTATTCGAAAAGTATTTGATCAAGGGAAAAAAATCAGCCACATAATTTCTGGGCCCCTGAAATTGGTGGGCCCAGGGCCGAGGCCCCGGAGGCCCGTGCATTAATCAGGCCCTGCTTGACCCAGACCCTTAATGACCCAATATGACCCATTAAAATTTTTTCTCGAACAAGTAACTTAGTCCAATGATTTTCTCGTGCCCGAAAACCATAGAATGCAATTTTTAGTCAAAATTGCTTGAGAAAATTTTTAGATAATAAGGAAAATCTTTAGATAATAAGGAGAGTTACAAACCCACAAACTCACATACAGGTGGAAGTAATAAAAGCGTGTTAAAAAAATGCAAGGTGCATCTGAAATGATTTTCCTAACTGTAAAGGGTAATAATACATCTCAAGACAAAAACATTTTGCACAGAATACCAGGAATCGATTATTTAATGAAAAATGCAGGATATATAGCAGTCAACCTTCTGCTTTTTTATGTTAAAGAAAGATATTTTGAGCTAAAAATGTTTCTTATAAAATAAGATATGTTAGATACATTTTATTGAATAAAATTCCAAATAAAAAAATGCTTATTTGACTTCAAAAGTATCCTGCACGTGGTACAATATAAAAAATAAATGCGTAAACATACACATTAAAATAGGTATACTGATGATAAAAAAACGATTTGTCTAAAAGGCATATAAATTGTCCAAATACACGTCCTAGTGTGTATGTTATAAAACACATATTTTTCTGTATATTTTAACCCTTTAAGACTTGATCTACATTTTTATAGGTAATTCTAAGGAAACAGAAAAAGGAATTTTCTCTTTTTTCTCTACGATTTAATGACGAGCCTGAACCACAGAATTGTCTGGATAATCCCTTGACGTAACCTGACATCAGAAATTTTTTACAATATATATATTTTTTTTTAATCAAATGCAATCCTATTAACTGGGGTTAAAAATCAAGACTTTTATTTCCTACCACAACTCTTCAGGCCTTAAAGGGTTAATAACATATTAAGCAGCTAATTAGTGTAAAATGAAATCGGATAACTCAGAAATGCACAGTTTAACGTATAAATTGCACATGAGGGAAATTTAGGAAACTAAGGGTCCAACTTAGGCGACCAGTTGCTGAATATAGACCACTTGGCGAATTTTTCAAATTAAAATAAAATTTAAGATTTAAAAAAATTGTTTTAAAGATTGTTAATAGATCAATAGATTGACCATATGTAATGACAGTCGAAGAATTAAGTGAGTTACACCAGTAAACATGTGAAATGGTCAAAATTCGACTATTCTCCCTTATCCTTATAAGATATTTTATCCCTACAGAGCAAAAATTCGCGACCGATATAATTGTGTGAAATTATGTGATCAATTGACTAAATATGAGATTTTTTATTTCTAGCAGCCAATTCTCAAAATTAGAGATTTTTACCAATGAAAAATCGAGAAATTTCGTAATTTTTATTGCAACTAAGTAAAGAAACTTAAGATTTTTTACCATAAGTTATTGACAGAATTCTCAATTTACTTATTAATTTCACTACCAACAGGTAAAATCTACGTTTTTTGTTTCAATGAACTATTGACAATTTTCAGAGATACATTGACAAAATTAGCGATTTTTTTCTTTATGTTTTCCGCAGAAAGATCGACAATTTTTGCAAAAGATTTCAAGGATCGGCTGATGAAATCAGCGATGTTTGGCCGCGACTGATTGAAGAAATTAAGAAATTTTTTGCCGCGATTGATGGACGAAATTTGTTATTTTTTTTTTTTTTTTACAGCGAGTGACAATCAAAATTTTCGAATTTTTATCAAAATTGATTGGAAAATTTCGCAAGTCATTTCAGTGACAGATTAACAAAATCAGCAATGTCACTGATGCCTAAAATTAAAATTTTTAAATTTTTATGAAGAAATGATCGACACATTTCATGATACATTTCAGCAACAGTAAAAATCAGTGAATTTTTGCAGTGGCTGATTGAAGAAATTTGCAAATAATTGCCGCAATTGAATTACAAAATCTATCAATGTTTGAGACAACTGAGTTACGAAATTTATGATTTTTTATAGATAACCGATCAAAAAGTTTCATGATATGTTACAGAAACAAATTGACGAAATTAGCGAATTTTTAATGCTACTTACAGAAGGAATTCACCGATTTTTTGCTAGACTCGTTGAAGAAATTCGTAGTTCTTCCACACTTAATAAAACAAGTTTGTAGTTTTTTCAGCAACATATTAACAAAATTTACAATTTTTTCAATGACCGATTCACAAAATCCACCTTATATATATATATAAAGTTTAGCAAAATTCAAAAATTTTCTTCTGATATCGACTGATAAAATTCACTTTTTCCTTCCAACGGACTGATGAAATTAACTATTTTTCACTCACAGTCGAATTATGAAGTTTTTAGTACCATGACAATCCTAAGAATTTTTTTTTTTTTTTTTTTTTTTTTTTTTTTTTTTTTTTTAGGATTGTCAAAATTCCAGATTTTTGTTTTTGTTTTAAGAAAAAAAGTAGAATTTCGAAAATTTCAAAAAAAAAATTACTCACGGAAAAATCACATCCGGATTTCTGAGCTTCTCGGCCTAAATAAAAAATAATTGCATGGGCATAGGGCTATATATAGTATAGTAATGAAATATATATAATATAGTAATAAATAAGAAATATAGGAAAATTAGGAACTTTTTTAAATTTATAAGTATTATAGGAAATGGAGGAGCATTGCTGGGCTAGTATTATAACCAGCCGATATTAACAAAAACATTCTGCTTCACACTAACAATGGAACCCATGATAATTTTCAGCCATGAACAATGGATACTGCCAGCACCCAATTTTGTACCCCCACGTTCCGCAACACGATATACCACGACACCGGATATGTTAAAATGGCCCTCCACCCATAACCCTCGGAAAACTTACGAGGGTTATGCCCCACCCTACTGCCACAAGTGAATATAAAAACATTTAAAAAATGCTTTAAAATTTTATAGTTTATTTTTTCTGTATATCGTAATATAGGGGAAGTGGGGTAAATTGATACAGTTAAAAGTAGTAACAAAGTAGTAAAACAAAAAAAAGTAGAAAATTCAAGTTTTTTTTTTTTTTTTTCCATGAGATGACAGCAAAATTTGTGTAGTATGTTATACAAATGTACAATCATCGTTTTATATAGTATTTTTGCATGTAATTTTTAAAAAATCAAAAAAAGTCGTTTTTATCAATGTGCTTTATCTGCGGGGCAGATTGATACGTTTGAGAAAAATGACAACAAAATAATACCAATGCATATTTTTCATAGAAAATGTGTTAGAAAACCATTTTATATTTATTTATAGAAATTCAAATCACCCACAATTTATTTTTAAGCAAAATTAAAGCAATCAAAATTAAATATATTATGACCTGATGTTCTGACTGTTCCTTATCTGATTGTTGGCTGTGGTAAATTTGACATATCTAGCACTTCAATCCCAGCATTATCATCTTTCTTGGGAAAGCTGAAAAAATTACTAGGTTTTCTGTTTATAAATAGGTTTATAAACAGAAAATAAAGGATAATTATATTAAAATTTCTGTTTATAATATAATTATCTTTTTCTGTTCCGCAGTTTGTTTCTCTTACTTAACATTCCTCATGTCGAAAATACTTTTTTCTCTGGAGAATCGATATAAATTCGAGATTTGCCAGAATGCCGTCCTTTTCTTTTATTAGTTCTACTAGTACTAGCTTTTGGGTAAGTTCGTACATTTTCTGTTAGCAAAAATACTATAAAATGTTTTAATATAAAAAATTAGAGCTATTTCACTTCAATAGAAATTAATATTAGAAATTTTTGGTGAAAAATGGTTTGATTAAGGAGTGTAGGGTAAAAAAAAAAAAAATAATAATATTGAAAAAATGAACTAAAAAAGGATTTAGGTGGTATCCATGTGCCCCGAGATAGAGTGTATCAATGTGTCTCATACAGCCATTTTGAATAAAATGAGTCTCAAATCCAACACTTCATAATTTATCTAACAATAAAAAATGAGAAACTGATAAAGAGTAGTTTCACTTTCCAGGGAGAGTATTCTTTTCGGTTGAAAATACTGGAACAGTTGTATAATACCATTTCAATTATACAACTCAAATTTACTTTTGACCTACGAAAACAATAAATCACCCGTCCCATTTCACCAAACTACTGAATCATTCCAAGACTTTCTGTATGTAGTTGAGTGCACTAGCATCACCTTTTGGAGCCGTTGTGAAACTTCCTGTAATGACCCTGTGAGCGGTAGAGGAGGTGTATCAATGTGCCCCATGTATCAATGTACCCCACTTCCCCCTACCCTTTTATCATTTGTATAGAATAAAATGTTTATATTCTTCTCATCTTATTATTAAAAATATTAAAAAACTTTTTTATGCATTAAATTAGGGTTTCCTTAAAAATTTTATATATTCTTTAATATACAATTAATTTACAGTTAGCAATTACATGATCTTTACACATTGCGTAAAAATTGTGTAAAAAAATATAAAAACATAAAAATAATAATAATAAATTAAAAATGCAAAATTAAAATAAAAAATATTAATAGGATGGATGGGTGGGTAGATGTCAGAGTATGGAGGACGGTGGTGTTGTACAAAATGGTTAATTTGTTAAAATATTGAGGGAGGGGGAGGCATCTGATAAACTGTCATAATACATTTTATACTGGATGTTCATTTGACGCATATGTATGAATAAGTGTATAATTGCATTTATTAACTCTATTAATATATTATAATAATTAATGTTAATGATTAACTTTAATCTAACTTTTAGCAATTTGTACAATATCTAAAATATTATTTCTAAGTGTATAAAATGCACATATTAATTATCTATTTTATTACTTGTTTCATATCATATACTACTATATTATTGAAGTATTGTTTAGTATTTTCACATAAATGATATTAATATCAATTTTTATTATTTTTTCTTTTTTCTTTTTTCTTTTTTAAATATCTAAACATTATGATATCGGTTATTATTTATCATTATATTATATACTTACTAATCAATTAGGATGTGATGTAAGCATGTTTTAATTATTGATATTTTATAATATGGTACATTTAATTATGAAAATCATTAATTAATTGATTCATCCATATCACATTTAACACATTTTTAATATTTAATTAATAAATTACATATTATTCCTTATAATAATGTTCATTTAATAAGATATTTTAAATTTTACTTAATTATCTACTGATTGAATATGCATAAGTTATCTTCCAATAAATGTATAGTTCATTTAATTAATAAATGATAAATAAATTTATATTCAATTAATATTGCATTTCTCTTACTAATTTGTCAAGAGATGACAGCACTAAAGTGTTTAAATAGACAAAAGGGTGTTTTTGTGGTATTACAGAGGGTGCTGATAATATACATTGAAATTTGTATCATCGATATTGGGATAGGGGGAACTGGGGGGGGGGGGCATTGATACAGCTTTTTTCAAAAAAAATTTTGGTGTCTAGAAAGCAGAAATTTCAAGTTATTTTTCTATGTGATGTCAGCAAAACCTGTGTTGTGTGTTACAAAAATGTACAATCGTTGTTTTATATATTATTTTTGCATGTAATAAAAAAAAAAATCAAAAAAAGTAATTTGTATCAAAGTGCCCCATCCCCGGGGCAGATTGATACACTTTGAAACGTCTGGGGAAAATAGAGACAAAATAACACCAATGCATATTTTTCACAGAAAAATAGTTAGCAAACCATTTTATATATATTTATAGACATTAAAATCGCACACAATTTATTTGTAAGCGATATTAAAGCAATCAAAATGAAATGTATAATGACCTGATGTTCTGGCTGTTCCTTGTCTGTGGTAACTTTGTCATATCTGACACTTTAACCCCAGAATTCTCTTCTTTCTTAGGAAAAGTGAAAGAATTACCAGGTTTTCTTTTTATAAATCGGTTTACAAACAGAAAATAAAGGATAATTATATTAAAAATTATATTTATAGTATAATTATCATGTACTGTTCTGCAGCTTGTTTCTTTTACTTAATATTTCTCATGTCGATACTTTTTTCTCTGGAGAATCGATATAAATTTGAGATTTGCCAGGCTGCCGTCCATTTCTTTTGTTAATTCTACTAGCACTAGATACTGTGTAAGTTTGTACGTCTTCTGTTTGCAAAAATACTATAAAATGTTCTAATATAAAGAAATTAGAGCTATTTCACTTCAATAAAAACTAATAGTAGAACTTTTTGAAGAAAAATGGTTGAATTAAGGAGTGTATGGTAAAAATAAAAATAAAAGGTAATGAAAAAATGAACTTGAAAAGGATTTAGGTTGTATCAATGTGCCCCGACAAAGACTGTATCATTGTGCCCCATGCAGCCATTTTAAACAAAATGAGTCGCAAATCCAACACATCATAATTTATCTAACAATAAAGAATGAGGAACTGATAAAGATTAGCGTTACTTGCCAGGGAGGGTATTCTTTTCGGTTGAAAATACTGGAACAGTTGTATAATACCATTTCAATTGTACAACTCAAATTTATTTTTGACCTACAAAAACAATTAATCCTCCATCCCATTTCATCAAACTATTGAATCATTCCAAAACTTTCTGTATGTTGTTAATTTCACTAGTATCACATTTTGGAACTGTTGTGAAACTTCCTGTAATGACCCTGTGTGCTGTACAGGGGTGTATCAATGTGCCCCAAGTATCAATGTACCCCAGTTCCCCCTATACTCCTTGCTCCAATTTTGAAAATATCCTTATTTTTTGGCAACAGTTGAATGTAATCATGGCAATGTATTTTTGGGTACATCATTTGAAAGGTTTCTTTGGTATCTCGTATGTTTATGCTATTCTATCGATTTTAATCTTATTATTATGATTTATTTTTGATGTTTTCTTTACTTTATTATGGATTAATGTGTATTAGTAATCCCAAATTCGTATTATTTTGCTTTTACATGGCTGATGCGAAGATGAAATTACACACTTTATGTATAGTACCAAATGTTTTGGGGTCTGATGAATCTATTTTGGTTCTACAGATTTCGACTATATTCTTTTAAATCATTTTTTTTTTCATGTTTAAATGATGTATATGCTATTTATATATATATAAGGTGTCCCAAACAGATTGAAACCGGATTTAATGTTTTACTTGTTGTTGATACTTGATACGTATGTAATGTAGCTTTCAAACATCTTCAAAAATAGTTAAGAATTAAGATGGTGCAAACAAAAATAGACCTGCATTTAATTTTCTAATAGCACACTATTTAAATTTTTATATGTTCTAGGTATTACATAAATTATATTGAGAAACATTTTTCCATGCTCTAAGAAACACAACAGTAAAATGCTCCTTCTTGTACGACACAAAATCAGTTACACTACAATTTTATTTTACTTGATAGGTGGAACGAAACCTTAAAAGCAAATATTGACATGCTTCGATTCCATCTTATAAGAACCATAATCATAATAAAATAAAAGTAAAAATACGAATCGTTTCACGGTCAATACAAACGGCTCGCGACAATGAGATGTAAATTAAAAACCACGTACACTATTGCAAAAATAATAAATTAAAAATAGACCAAAATTAATTATCAACTTAGTCCATCCTATTCAAGCTTTCACGAGGAATATATTTATAAACTCTAACCATGACTTATGAATATTAAAAGAAAAATTATCATTGCAAACAAAATTTTTACATGTATAAATTTCAATAGACTCCCTTATAATTTATTTACGACAACAATTTGATATGAAACATAATTTGCTTTCATTAAACAGAATTTTTATCCCCTCATTTAAATATAATCTAGATAATGCAATGTTAGTACGACCAAATTTTATATCAAATTTATGTTCACGTTTTCTAATTCCGAGTTTTCTCCCAGTTTTGCGTATGTAATACTTTAAGTCACCCTTTTCTGTAATATAAGGAATTTCATAAACCCCTGCAAGATCATCATGTCCTTTAGGGTCAAATTGTTTATTAAGAAAACTCTTTAATTTTGGTAGCGGTATCGCAAAATTTAACCAAAATTAAAGTCTTTGTTTTTGTACTTTTATAAACTAAATTCATGTCTTCAAAATAAATCAAACCGTACTTTCACATCTCAAAAGAAACCTAGCAATATCTCTGATTTCCATGTTTATTTATTTATTTGCATTTGTTATTATTATAGGTGGAATTGTTATTATTATATGCAAGTTTCTTGCTCCTTATCCTATAAATATTTTTGAAATAAACCTCTTGTAGAAAAATGTTCAAATAGAAATTTAATACACATAAATCCAGTACCGCAAGGGCCTTTGCCTGCCTGTGTAAGAGTCATTTGCACCATGTTAAGGTGTTTGTGTATACAAACACTGTGGTTTAATGTTGCTGCATATTTTAACATACGTGAATAATGGCACCCTTCATTGAGTGCTCATAGCTGAGGTGCTCTCCTACTTATTAAAAGATTGGATAGGCCCAATGGCGGATCTAAGGGGGGGGGGCGAAGGGGCGATGCCCCCCCCCCTTTGGACTAATAAAAGTTTCCCAAAAAGACATGCATCCCCGCAGGAAATGAATTCAAGCCTAAGTCGAGTCTGGTTCGGCGCGGCTGCGCCTTTTTAAATTCTCAAAGCTCGGACTAGGTCAGGTCTTCTTATTTTCAGGGCCGTATCGAGATCATTATTTTTCTGCAGATTTGGGTCGGGCCCAATGGCGGGTGTAAGGGGGGGGCGGCGAAGGGGCGATTGTCCTCCCTTCTAGGGCTAATAAAAGTGTCTCAAAAAGACACGCATCCTCTAAAGAAAAGAGCTAGATCCTTACTCGAATCCGGACCGCGCCTTTTTCAGTTCATGAAGCTTGGGCTGTGTCTTGTCTTGCCGCTTTCAGAGCTCGGCCGTCATTTATTTGATACTATCATGACCTTTTTTTTCTGCAGATTTGGATTGAGCCTGATTTATTTTTCTTCCACATCGAATCTGGCTTGGAGTCATTCTTTTTAAATGTCTGCATTAGAGATGAGACAGGTTCAGGCTGAGCCCGTGTCCGATACGAGCTCGGGCTCTATTTGTAAGCTGGTCTGCGGGCTCGGACTCATTTTTTCTGAAACCTGAATATTTTATTTACCCATGAATAGAAAAAAGTAAAACAACTTTTTGCCCCTTAAAAATTACTTATTCCTTTTCAAATCAATGTCTTGCTATTTTAATCAAAATGAAAGTGAAGCACAATTTTTTTTTCTATTTTAGTATTTGAATTATATTAAAAAAGAAAAAGTATATGTACATCCACAGATTTATGTTCAAGCGTTGCCGACGACCGACGTTCCGGCGCTTACGAAAAAAAGGCGGGAATAATGAATTTGTCTTCGATTTTTGTTTGTGGCAGAGATTATTTTGCAATTGGATCGTTTATTACTATTATTATTTAGCCATCTAACGCGAAAACAATATTTTCTTCTGATTTTAGTTTGCAATTATCGAATAATTTAAATTTCTAGTGTATACAACATCTACAAGTCATAATCGCGCTTCATTTGGAAATAATTGTAGTAATTATCACAATAGAAACCAATAGCGAAAACAATATTTTCTTCTGATTTTAGATTGCAATTATCGAATAATTTAAATTTCTAGTGTATACAATGTCTACAAGTCATAATCGCGCTTCATTTGGAAATAACTGTAGTAAATATCATTTATCTTGGGATTTCTACTGATGCCGTAGCTGTAAGTAAATGTATATACCATATTCTTCCCATCGAGCAGTGTTTGCTCTGTTCCTATAAAAGTGTTGAACTTTAAATTTTTTAATTTAACGTTATTTTCTGGGTCATGCCTATAACGAAGGCTTGTTATGAAGAATGGAATATAGTTAAAATGTGCATTTTTTACTGAAAATTTAAAAATGTTGTTCAATTTGACAGATAATAGACAGTATTTTCTACAAGTTCCGTGCATTTATTCATGAAAAACACTTCATTAACATGTTCATAATATTTTCTTATTAAAACAGAGACAAAATATGAGAATCCTTTTACGTATAAAGTACATTTCTATTTTATACCAAACTGTTCTTTTGATAATATTAAATTTAAATTTTCGTTTAACAGCCATTTTTATATAAAAAATAGATTTAAAATGGTAATTACTTTTGGAACATTTTTTATAAGTATTATGCAATTTTTTCCTACTGTATAATTTCATTATCGGGCTTTTGTTCTTGAGGCCACAAAATGTTTCTGGCACTGACGGGACCGGACTGGAATAAGAGCCCGAAAGTCCGCACTGAACAAAATTTCCCTGGTCGGGGTTCGGCTCGGAATAAAAGCTAAATTTTGGCCCGTGTCCGACCCAGCATAGAAGTATGCACGGGTCCAGGTCGCTTATATCATATATGCACATTCATTTAGCGACCCGCGCCAATTCTGAATCCTGATTGGCTGTTTACTTTAGTCTTCCGTGGAGAATTTCTACTGCCTTTAAATATACCAATATCTGAGCTAGAGGTCTGCACGGGCCGAAATTTCCAGGCCCGGGCCCGGCCCGAAAGTTAAAATTTCGGCCCGGGTACGGCCCGGCCCGAACGAAAGAAATATTGGCCCGACCCGGCCCGGCCCGAAAGTTAAAAATTCGGCCCGGCCCGAACGAAAAAAATAATGGCCCGACCCGGCCCGGCCCGAAAGTTAAAATTTCGGCCCGAGCTCGGCCCGGCCCGAAAGTTAAAATTTCGGCCCGAGCTCGGCCCGGTCCGGAAAAAAGTTTAAAATTCGGCCCGAACCCGGCCAGGCTCGAGGGAATTTCCACAGAACATTGATCTTTAATCTTATGGAAGAGTTCTAACCAAAAAAAATTTATATTAGTCTTTTTTTTTCATGTTTATGATCTCCATTTATGCAGAAGTGCTGTAGGCTGCGATATTTATGCTTTTAAATGAATCTTTGTTTGTTGTATGTAAATGTATTAGTTATCACTGGTATTATTAATCCATATTCCCTGTAATGGAGACAAAAAATCGAAAAAGCGGTATATGGTAAAATTTCCAAAGACGAAATCGCTTTGGAACGAAAAAAAAAATGCATTCCCTTCTTAACAGATGTAAATGTTTAATATATTTTTTTCTCCCGTATTGTTGTATTCATTTTGCATGGATGAATATTTTAAAAGAAACTTTCAGTTTTCAGTTAAAAAAAAAAAAAAAAAACAAATTCCGTCATAATCATGTGTTTTGTGTGTGTGTGTGTTTAATTCTATTTTAAAACGCCTAGTAATCTACGATTCTTTAAAACGAATAAATTCTAATGCTTAATTGTAGAATAATGACGGCTTAAAAGTATATGCTTTTTTTGCAGAAATTTTTGGACAAAGCCAAATATTACTGATTTATAAAAAGTCGAGAAAAGGATTTTCATATAGGAAGATTCAATAGGAACTGATTATTTTGGTCCATGAAAACTAGGAAGAATGGAGTCAGTCTCGGCTTCATATGGAAAAAAAAGTTAGGCCCGGCCCGATACTTCAGCAAAAAAATTAAGGCCCGAGCCCAGCCCGGCCCGAAAAGATTAGTGACTAGGCTCGGCCCGGCCCGAAAGGATTAGTGACTAGGCCCTGCCCGGCCCGGCCCGAGTCTTCAGAAGTAAGGCCCGAGCCCGGCCCGGCCCGAATGCCATCATTGAAAATCGGCCCGGCCCGTGCAGACCTCTAATCTGAGCTTAAAAAAAAACCGTAAAAGATAGTTATGAAAAGACTTAATTTCTAATTAAGATATAAATTTTAATTTACAGGCGTCTAGCCCCTGAACTTTGGCTAATTTCAGAAAACTTATCTTTCTATGTGAAGGCTTAGTGTTATTTGCTATAAGAGAAATGAATCTAATGGAATTGTTTCGTAGAAACAACGTGGGTCTGACAGTATAATGGTTAGCGTATCCTTCTAGTGAGCCTGAGATTGGGTGTGTGTGTGTGGGGGGGGGGAGGGGGGCGGTCCTCGCTTTAGACTTTTTGAGAATTTTATTTCTATCTGTATTCATTTATTTTCAACTATTCTAAAAGTTTCTTAAAATCGATTCTTGTTAATAAAATTTATTTTTTAATATTTTATTTTATTTATTTATACATTTATTTTTATTGATCTATTATCGGTTAATGAAATATATTTTTAAATAAATTTCTGTTACTGAAATTAGTTTTTAATTTTATTTATTTAAACAACTTTTTTTATTGATTTATTAACAGCTAATAATATATTATTATTTTAATAAATACTTGTTAATGAAACGAATTTTCGATGTTTAATTTCATTTACATATACAATTATTTTTATTAATTTACTAGCAATTAATAAAATATAATTTCTTCAATCAATTCTTGTTGATAAAACTAATTTTTTATATTTAATTTTATTTATTGAAAGGATTTTTAATTAAATAGTGTGTTCCATTTGAAGATAAATAAATTACTTAGAGTTATAATCCATTCTTGATACGCGAATAACACATTTTTCTCTTTTCTAGCACACCTGTATAGTGAATTTGGTTCAAAACTTCTACTTTTACAGTACATTTGTAAAATCATATGCTTTTGCTAAAATGGAAAAGTCTTTCGATTAGTTTCTTAATAAGATCATCTTTATTTAATGTGTTTTCGAGAAATAATGAATTCAGAAATGTGTCAGAAAAATAGCTTCTTTAAATTTGAGAACAGCTGTCAGAATGTTTTCAAATCCAAACTTGGTTATTTTACAGAATTGATATTTGCTTGTACTTGCATTAGAGTGGCAGGTGCTGTAACTGAATCTATGAAATGTTATGGAATCGAACTGTATTTCCAATTTTCATTAAAGGAAATCTTTCACAAAATGTTGTTAACCACTTAACCGATCAATACATATTTTTTTTAACTTTCAAGTAATGCCTTTTTTTTCCATGTGCTTTCATCTTTTATCACCGTTTTTTCAAAACAAAAATTTTTGGCTGATTGAATCCGAAAAATTCTTGGATTAAATATGCAAAAATTACAATAAAAATTTACTGGTGAGAATAACAAATCATGATTGTAATATGGATGCCCTTACGTAGTATGGGCAAATCATGATAGGCGAAACCACGTTGTCCGTAAGACGTACGTGCAAATCAGGAAAGAGGTTAAAAGCAATAAGCATTTAAACAAAATTTCCATAAATCGCTCTAAACTGTATTTTCTGATGTGATAGTGCTATGCAATTTTCTTCAAACAACAATCGTTTATAATTTAACAAGTTTTTTAGTTTAATACAATTATCTTTAAAAAACAAAGGCCAAGTGTGAGTATTACTTGAGCTCAGAGGTTTCCATACAAAAAATACAAGAATTATTAACTATATTATGTTATGGAAAAAGATCTTTGCTAAAGAAATAATTGAACTTTGTAGAAAACTTTGTAACGTAGGGTTGGGTATAGCGTAGATGGCAACATCTCTTCATTATTTCGGATTCTGGTACAAAGTAAACAATTTTAAAACCGGAAAATGTTTATAAGAAAATGTGTCCTCTCACAAAATGGTAGTTACTAGGCTTCATTTCAAAACCGGAATAATTAAGCGATGTTGGTATCTAGGGATATAGCAGTATATACTAGAAAAGTATGAATGTCTATATTATAAAATTTCAAAGAGATATGAAATCTAAATAATATCAGATACTGCTATTCTGTATAGCTCTTTTTTTTTAATCTTATGTTAATTTTTTTTCTGTTTTGTGTTTTTAATTTTTTTTATGAACTTCATTTGGTACTGACAATAAAAATAGTAAATATTTAAACTTCATTTCGCATTTCATAAAAGTAAATTCAACATAGTAATAATCTTTTGTTTTTACATTGTAGCTAAAATAAAACTCTCGTTAAAACCTCTTTAAATCTGACATGGTGCTATGCGCGCGTCGAAAGTATGTTGCAAATTTGGAACACCGCCATGGCCCGTGCCACGTTTTTTCTGACAGGTTTTAACACTAGAAAAGCTGGGAATTTTAGATAAATTTTATAAAAATATTTCACACCAGAATTTTGAGTTAAAATATTTTAGATTTTTTTTATTTAACTTTTTTCCTCTTGTATATTTTGTAGTATTTTATAATAAAATTTGTGGTTTGAACCGAAATAAATTCATGTTGTAGCAGTCAAATGACCGCTCACGGCTTTTCTGTTTTGAAAAACCGATGATAAAATATTAAAAACTCTGTAACAAATGCTCGTCCTGAAGATGTTAAGTCTTAAAAATACGAGAGGTATATTGCGAGATCTACTCAAAGCAAACTAGTCGTAAATCCCATAGTACTTATCTGATTAACCCATTAACACCCAGTGGCGTATTTTTAAATCATTAGAGTTAGTGGCAAGAAAACATATTTCATATCAGTAAATATGAAGATAAATATGTAATCTCATTCACAAGACACTTTCCTTCGTAAAATAAGATAAAAATACTCTTCTTTTAAAGTTGGTGGGAAATCTGAAATTTAAATTGTAACGAAGGAAATAATTTGAACATTAATGGATTAGTTCTTGTTAATATAGTGCATTTTTAACAATTCGACGTTTATTGCTTTTGTTTTGCTACTGGGCATTGCATTACTCAAACATATCATTAAAAGTTGTTATCTGGGCTTTAAAACTCGATGGTACACAGAGTATGCCGTCCTCGTCATTATTTATGTCCAAACCGTCCATATCTTTAATGGTGAACATCTCGCCTAATATTTGACAATTTTTTTTCGGAAATCATTATTAAGAATGCTCTTATACGTTTGTAACGATAGGTACCTCCAGAGCTCCGCGACAACTTCACTTAATGCGCATAAATCGGGAATTGTATGTAACGGAAAAATGCTCTTTTTTAAAAAACTATATGACCTAATATTATCGCTATAGTTTTCTTGCAAGGTTTAAATTAAAGTGTACGACCTCTAATTTTTTCATAATTTTAGTTCCGCTACATTCGGAAAGAGAGGGCGGAGGACACACACTGGCCTCCAAAAGTTAAGGTACAACATGTTTTTTGAAGCTCCCCAGAAACATAATGGCAGTAAGATTAAACTTCATAGTTTATATGAATGACAATAATAAGTTTAAAAAATTTAAGAATATCTGTCTAATTCAAACATATGGAAACGCGTAACACATTTAAAAATCCAATTTCAGCTATTCTCATCTACATTCGGAAAATTATTTGAATGTTTGCAGCACTCTGTATATGATATATAAATTATTATTTATTAACTACATGCAGGCCAAAATTCAATTCGCTTTAGATATATATATATTTCAGTTAAGAATTACCCTTCAGTAGTTTCCTATAATAAAGAGAATGGTAAGTAAATACTTTTGTGCAGTCCAACAAAGGCATATTTTGTTTTGTAATTCTCGAATAGAAAGATTTATAATTTTTTTTTAACGATTCAACATAGATGTTTCTGGAAAAGTTATATATCCTGTTCATTAATAATCTGTATCATACCACTAATTGAAAAAATGTGTCTATATTAACGTGCAGAAACGAATTCAAAGATTAAACGAAGTGGATGATATTTCCTTGTTACGGATCTTTGATTTGCGGTTTGCAGGATCGCAAAATTTGAAATCTCTAAAAATGTATTTTCTATAAAAATGTATTTTCAAAATACAAAATAATTGGAAAAAACATTACAAAATACATTACTAAAATAATTTCGTTTCGTCAGGTTAAAATACAAAATAGAGATATATTTTGAAAATGTACTTCAAATACATGTATTTTCCATACTGCCCAACTCTGCTTATCTTACCCCTTCAGTTTATACAGGTGGGGTCGAAGCTTTGGACGCAGTTTATGATCTCTTCTTTTCTTATCGTAGGCGCAATTGATATACACCCATTTTTTAAAAGGTAGGGCATTGGTATTTGACAACCAATTAAAAAAAAAAAAAATGAAAGAACAGAAAAAAGAAAACATATTTTTTAACATAAAATAACCACTTTTTATATGCAAATAAAAGAAATACATAAATTTAAATAAAACATGTAACAAAACAGTTAGAGACCAACCGAAAATTCGGTTTCGTTTTCTTTTTAAGTGCAAAATCTGAGTATCGGCAAAAATGTGGCTGAAAATTCGACCGGACTGAAATTCGAACGCAGTAATAAGTATTCCAAAAATCTCGGTTCTTTCTTCCCCATTGCTCACCAATTTGAGCTGTATCCACACAAGTGACATTATTTATTGCTCCGAACTGTGTTGGTTATAATTATCAGTCATGACAGATTGAAGACGTGAATGCAAATTATAAAGTAAGCAATGCATATATTACTAAACTTCTTTCTGTTCAATAAAAGCTGCAGTCATAACAGCAATAGAAAATTTTTAGTTTGAAACTGGTGATGAGTTCCGAATGCACTTTGAGAAAGATATCATTTACATATTGTAACAGATATCATTTACAAAAGTCAATATAAAAGATAAGTTAAGGAGTGAATATATAAAAATAAAATATATTTAATGAATTGAAACTCTTATAATTAGAAAATCTTTCTGGTCGTTGATGAATTAATTTCGTTTTATTTTTTATGAAAATAAAAAGATTTGGACACAGATCTAAGGTACAGATAGCTAACTTGGGCAACACGTATAATTAATTAATAATTATTTATATTTATGTAAACATAAATTACTTTATATGCATGTGTATGTGAAGTAATATGCACAATTTAATTATTTTAATTTTTTTTACATTTTCGTTTTCGCCCGAAAATAGGTAGAACACCGAAATTTGGTTTCGGTTTCGACTTTTAAAACCTGTTTCGGTCGATCCTGAAAAATAATATATTGCAATGGAAAAAAAATTACAACACTCTGTTTCTGGAAATTCTAAATGATATTTAAAACAGCAAATTAATTATCTCGAAATGTATTTAAAAAACTTTACATGGCTTGTTTTTTTTTTTTTTTTTTTTTTTTTGGGGGGGGGGGGGGGGTAAGATTTTTTTATGAAAAGAAGAAATAATAATAGAGAATTTTCTTCAACTGTAAAATGTAATCTCATAATTACTATTGCTTTTATAGATTAATAATATATATTTGCAGTTTATTATTTAAAAAAAAAATCGTAACTGCATAGAAAAATATTGCAGTAAATATACATTTTTTTATTCTGTTTGTCACTCAACATCATTAAATAATCTCACCTGTTATAATAAACAAATATAGTTTAATTTAGTTATACTTAATTAAATTATTTTTAAGGCAGTACAGTAAAAAGCAGTACATATATATATATATTTTTAAGATTTATTTTTTCATTTATCTTTCTAAAAAAGCATTAATAATCGATCACGAAAACTTTGCGCTAAGATAGAGTTTTTCTTTATCAAAATGCATTATTTGAAATGGAAATAAATCTCTTCCATTTCTAAGATGAAAGTAAACAAAGCACAAACATCAGTCTTCTCCAGAATAAAATATTCTAGATGTTCTTTCTATGACAGAAAGAATTACACCAGAAAATTTATAATACAACGGTTTCACTTACCGAGTAAAAAGTGCAGAACTCAACTTTATCCAACTTCAAGCTCCAATCAGAAAAAAAAATAGAAAGAAAAATAGAAAACCGCGCGAAATCGGCGCCCCTCAGATCAACAAGTTGCCGCCACCGAACAATTACTATACGAGATTTCCTCAAAAACTACACTCTTGAGATTATCTCTCTGAGCTCTTCTGTGGACAATCACATTCAAGAACACCTTGATTATTATATAATCGAATAGATAAATGATAAGAATAAATGCATTCAACTTCGCTGATGGTCGAATTAAGAATATCTTGCTGAGCTCCAGTCTCTTGACCCAAACTTCTTCGCCAGGGTTACTGGAAGTTTGGATCTTCTCGCCAATGGGCATCTATTTAGTAGCCAAGAACTTAAGTCTTATCATAAAAGAAGGTTTGCTGAGAAATGTGCTGACTAGGTAAGTAGATTCCTTCTGTCACAGCTAGGAGTAGATATTAGTAAGGGTAGTAAATTTCTTCCCTCATCGAGTACAAAGAAGAGGGAAAGAGGAGAGGTTTTTTTTTTTTTTTTTTTTTTTTCAGTTCTTGTCTCAGGCGTACATATTTTTGATGCATTCTTCTGCACTGTTTATTTATTTATTTTCTGTGGTAGGGTATTTTGATGTATGTAAATATAAAAAATATTTGCAGTAAATCGGCGAAAATTTTCTTGTGGATTGATTTTATTCTATCCTTCAAATATATACATGAATAACAAACCATAATTTTCCATAAAGATATGATGGAAATATAGATTTACCGTGCTAATCTATATATACTTATATATATTTATTTATAAAATTTTCTGATAAAATGTCCGTTCTAAAATTGTTTTTATTATAAATAATCATGGAACAATAACGTGATTTCGTTCATTTTATATTTTTGAAAACTAGGGAAAACTAATGAATGATGAGTCATGCTATTCCATACACATTTTATATGAATGCACATTCCATTTTTAATTTACCATTTAATGTCTTATATCAGGTCCTTGTTATTTTAATTATAAATATTCATGGAAGAACAATCTGCGATTTTTTTCCTTATTGCATTTTCTTGAGCAACAGCACCTACATCAAAAATTTACAAAAATTGCAGCATTGTTTGATGTTGTTGGTATTATTTTCCTTCATATATTTTTTTCCCTAACCTAACATGATAACAAAAAGCTTTAGAGAACAAATGAGTACATACAGCTCATATTCAAAATATTAGAATAATTACCTTTTTTTTAGAAATTGAAAATATCGTTTGGTAATTTAATGTCTTTTAATGAAAATATGCAAACGATATTTTTATTAAGAACTTATTGTTGATTAAACTTACTTGTTATCTTAAATTTAATATCATTTTTGAAAAGATTAATTGCAAAAAAAATTATTTTGAAAAGTCAAAATATTAGAATATTTATTCAAGTGGTTCAAAATATTAGAATATTTCACATTAATTCTCCTTTAATTATTACCAATTCTTAACTGGTGGCATCATTGATTAAATTCAGACTATTTTATTTAAAATCAGTATTCTTTTTTGTAGTTTGTTTCTTTTTCGTCTTAAAATGGGCCGTGTGAGTGATATTCCTGAATCTACTAAACTTCGTATGGTTGGTTTGTATCGGCACGGTAAAAATCAATGTTTTATAGCGAATTATTTACATTGTTCGCAATCGAGCGTTAGTAAAATACTAACACAATATTCAAAAATTGGAAAAATTCAAAATAATCGCCGAAATGGTGGCCGAAAACCAAAAACATCTGCTAGAGATGACAGGAAACTGAAGCGTATAGTTAAGAAAAACCGTTTTAAAAGTGTGCGATTCTTGCACCGAAAATGGAAAGAAGAAGGAGTTGAAGTTTCTACATCGACAACATTAAGACGTCTCCATAAATTTAAATTTGAATCTCGTGTACCGAAAACAAAACCTCTCATGACTGCAAGACAAAAGCGTATAAGATTGAATTGGTGTAAATCAAGACGTTTATGGAGCAATGAAGATTGGAAAAATATATTATTTAGTGATGAAAGTATGTTTTGTGTTTCATATGGTAATCAAGGTATTCGAGTTTGGAGAATGAAGCAAGAAGCATTTGATAAAGAATGCCTTAAACGTTCCGTAAAATTTGCTGCTAGTGTCATGGTTTGGGGTTGTATGAGTGCAGAAGGACCTGGAAAGTTATGCATCGTCTACGAAAAGGTTAACTCTCTGATATATCAAGAAATTTTAGAATATTACATGATTCCATCATCAGAAGATTTATTTGAAGATGATTTCATCTTTCAACAAGATTTAGCGTCCCCGCATACCTCGGTGTCAACTAAGAATTGGTTCCGCCAACGCAACATTAAGGTACTTCCTTGGCCACCAAATTCACCAGATTTTAATCCCATCGAAAACTTATGGTGTATAATGAAGAAAAAACTTCAAGAAAATCCTCCTTCAAATAAAACTGAGTAAGTGGCACGTATAAAGTCTATTTGGGCTAATATTAATAGAAATGTTTGTAAACGCCTTGTATATAGTATGCAAGATCGATTGTACGCTGTTATGAAAGCTAAAGGGGATGCTACAAAATATTAACTACCATTTACTTCATATTCATAAGGTAATATTGTTGCGTAAAATAAAATATTCTAATATTTTGAACCAATCTAAATTTTATTCTAATATTCTGGTGTGTTTAAGGAAGCTGTATACCTAATTTATTGTGCTGTATTTTATATTTTATAAATGTTAAAATCTTATCTAAACATTCCAGATTTAATTTATAAGAAATTTAATTGCATTTACTTAGTATAAAAAATAAATAAATGACAAATAATTTTTTCTTATTACTTTTTCTCAATTATTCTAATATTTTGAATATGAGCTGTATATGAATATAAAATATAAAATTTTAATTTAAAACACCGTGCATAATTTTGTCTTAACACGTTGAGTGACACTGAACTCTCCATTTAGCCTGTGTCAGTCACCGGTGACTGACAGTATAAAGTATGATATAAACTAAAAAATATATATTGTTTGAAGTAATTATTAAGAAATTATAATCCTGTAATAAATAAAATCTAAGTAAATTTTAAATAAATTCTCAGTAATTATTTAAAACAATATATATAGTTTTAGTTTTATATCATATTTTAGACTGTCAATCACCGATAAATGACGCTGTTTAAGATTAATGTCAGTCACTAGTGACTAACATGGAACTCAACGTGTTTGGATTACTACGAGAGAATAAGATATAAGGATGTCATCTATCATGAAGTATTAGAGTTAGATAATGATCTGCAATTTTTATCTCGAATTACACAGTGTTTTTTTATGGATACTGACTGATGAGTTGAAAAGAAACCTCAAATTTGATTCATTATTAAACTGAAATCGTCTTTTACAATGCCAACAATTGAAAATAGTCAATACATGAATGAACTTGTTGTAAGTGTCAATCCCAAAACTTGGTTCTATATCATCCATCTTAATACTTCAAAATTCATTATCACAGTACCAAAATTAAATGGCAATCTATGCTCGTGATGGAAATTCTAATGATATGAAATTTCGTGCATTAGTTCTTGAGTTATGATTGTTGCTGAAATAACGTAAATCATTCAAAATACAGAATAGCAGCACCATTTTTGGGGTGATTTACACCGAAACCTAATTTGCGAGAACTTGTATGAACATCTACCTGAATCTGAAGTTTGATGAAAATCCCTGCATTAGCAAGATAAAACCAGGGTGGAAATCGTAAAAAATGCAGCATACAAGTGCGACTAGTTGCATGATTTACACCAAAATTTAAACAACACCTAGTCAGATTAAGGGGCATAGAACTTTTAAACTTTCAAAAATTTCGAATTTTTCAAAAAATATATGCTAACGGATAAGCGTTTCTGAACATTATAAAACAAACCGCATTAAAAAATTCCTATAATTACTCGAGCAATAGCCTAAAATGTACGAAGCGCCAAATGATTTGTTTTGGTAATATGAAACTTTAAAGTAATTTTTCCCAGATTGAGGTTTTCGAGCATAACGCTCCGGATTACTTGAAAACTGTTCAATATTTTTTCATAAAATTTTCAGAAGACATATGTTTATGTTAGTCTGTATAAACTGAACCTAAATTTAAATATTTATTGTTGAAGAAAATTTTTTAGGTGGTTATAGTGTTGAAAATTTCAAAATTTTGTATAAGCTAAATAAAATGTTTCATTAAAAATATAAAAAAGCTTTAAATACACATTTATTTAGGTTCAGAGTAATTATTATAATCTAGAATATAATTGGGCTCCAAAATTGTTGATCTAGATGCAAAATTTATTTTGTAATCCTGCGCGTAAGTTGTCATGGCAATTTTCTGCTCGTCAAATGTCTGACAGTTTGAAGCCCCCTATAAATATTAATTCTGCATATTGTAATTTTATAAATATATGAAATGAAATAACATTCTTATACCTTTCATAACTCCAAAAAATTGTGTTTTAAAAACATATACATTTTAAGATATTAAATGTTGAAAGTAGTCATTTTTTTTTTCATTTTTTCCAAATTTAAAAGTCTTATGACCCCTTAAAGAATAACCGAATCTGAAGTTTTATGAAAATCTGTGGATAACATCTAGAAATATAGTTATTATGGAAATCACAAAAATTGCAGCATAGCAGCGCCATCCGTTAATCGATTTACACCAAAAGGTAGAAAACGTCAATTCATGTCAAGGACCAACTGAAAGACGTGAAGATTGTGAAAATCGTCAAACTCGGTGTACCAGCTATTGAGGGCGAGCTTTTGCGAAAATATTGAAAAATGCTGCATAGCAACGCCATCTATTGAGTGATTTACACCAAAATGTAGAAAACTTCGACTTATGTCAAGAACAAACTGAATCTGAAGTTTGATGAAAATCCGTGCATTTGTTCTTGAGATAAAGCTAATGCGGAAACATGATAAATGCAATATAGCAGCGTCAAATCTTGAGTGATTTACACCAAATATCTAGAAAATATTAACTCATCTCACGAACTAACTGAATCTTAAGTTTGATCAAATTATTCAAAACTGAAGTTTGATTGCACTAGCTATTGAGAACGAGCTATTATGAAAATATTGAAAAATACTGAATACCTGCGCCACTTCTTGAGCGATTTTCACCAAAAACTAATCAGCACCAATTTATATCAGGGACTAACTGAATGTAAATTTTTATTAAATTTCGTGCTTTTGTTCTTGAGATAGAGCGCCTGGAAAATTTGTGTCACATACAGACAGACAGACTCATACACTCGCAGACAGACATTTTGTAAAAAAGTGATTTTCGGGTTCTCTTGCCCCCAAAACGTGTAAATCCGTCAAAAACCGGAATTCGAAAATTTTGACTAATCCAACACTTTTTTCTTGTAAAGATAGAAGAAAGTAGAAATATATAAATTCACAAAAATAAAAAGACGCGAAAAATTAGTGATTTTTTCGTAAAAAAGATTTTGAAAAATCGTATTTATGATTTTTTTTTAAACCTCTGAAATTTCAAGTACCTAAATAAAAACATCATAGCCAAATTTTGAAAATCTGAGATTTTGAGACAAAATCATTGTTTTACACAAATGCATATATGATGCATACTAACACCAGGAAATACCCAAGGAATTTTTGAACATATAAATCTAGATTTTTGGAATAAGTTTCTACTATCAAACAGGGCTTATTTCAAAGCAAGTAATGGAGAAATTTGAAATGTATTGCCAATAGGTACGAAAATATGGAAGAGAAAAAGTCACAAAAGTGTAGACACAGTATAAAAGGATTGTCTTACATATAAAAATAACTGTTTTAGTAACCTGGAAACGGAAGTTAGTCGATATCTAATAACTAGCTTAAATACGCAGTAAACTGCATGCAAAAGTATTGCATTTAAAATACAATGCACGCAGTTGAAAAGTGTTTATGAATTCGATTTTTCTGTCTGCCTGTTAGTTCTCTAATTTTCATAAATGTATTCGGAATAACACATAAATTTTATAATTATTGAGGTTTAGAATAGAAAGTTAGGCATTTAAAATGCGGGATTTAGTATTTATAGTTCATTTACAGGGATATTCCGTTGCACTACAGTCTATGAAGAAACATTGTTGGCGATTAATTGAATAGTTTTTATGATGTTTAAAACATAATGAGATTGATATACATCGCTTAAGGGGGCTGAAATGCATTCTTAGGTGTATAGAATAAGTAGCTTTTATAGTTCGTACTCAGGCACGCACAAAATAATTCGACTAGATTAGGCTGTGCAAAAGCGAATGTGGAACATTTTAAAGATGTTATGATACTTTAAACACAATGATTATAAAAATGATCACCTATGTGCGCAACAAGATGTTTTCCATGAATCATGCCATGAGTAGCGCTTATTGTTCATTTAAAGAGACGCACAAAATTATTTGGTTACAGGACTAAGTATGATCTATAATAATTGGACTTCACTGTATACATATGCTTCGCTAATTAAATATTTTTCATTTAATTCTTTAATTACATATTTAAGATCACTTCTGTATATTTATTTGTAAAATATTTTAAAGAAGCTTTAGTCATATGACCATATTTACATAATTTACATCTATTTTTATGTTTTTTTAAACACGTAACAATTTTTGTGAGCAGATGGCCGCACTGCATTTTTTAATTAAACATATGATGCTTTGACTGATCAATTATTTCAATAAATATTATTTAAACACTGTTTCAACTAACTTATAATATATGTTTTGATATTGTATTTTATTTTATTTTTATGGATTACTTTCGTTTTTATTACACGAAATAATAGACATGCATAGTATTTCTTTCTCCTTTTTTTTCCCTTTTCTGTTTAGATTATAGAGTGCTATATTACCAAACCATTTTTATAATCATAGCATAGGATAATATCTTCAGTTGAAAGTTACACTGGGATTTAATGAAAAAATAATATTATTCACAACTTTGATTGGTAATATAATCTCAATTTTTTACAATTTTCCAATAGTATTTCAGTTGTTAAATTTTGTTTGTTTATTTCATTTCCAATTTATATGTTTTGTTTGCTTCTTAATTCTGTGTACATTTGACAGGACATCTACGGAAAAGACTTTACAGCTTAGTTTGTTATTTCTCGTTCAAAAATCAAGTGTTTTTTACATATATTACCAAATAATGATATTAACGAAAATTTTGCACTGTAAGCTTTTGCTTTTTTCGTGTTTCTTACACCTCTTTTAATATTTTTCAGTAGATTTTCAGTTATTCAACTTTAATATATTACATTTTGGATGATCTATGATCTTCTTTTATGGTAATTTCATTTGTTAAATTGCTTATAATTACGAAAAGTTTGTCTACTTATATAAATTGTAAAGTCATCATGCCTAAATATGGTGACTCCTGAATTCGATAATGTTCTTTTACTTAAAATCTAATTGTAGGAATCTTAAATAAAGAGACGGCTCCAGAACTTGCCCGACGAGGGGAAGGGCTTAGAATTCCTCGGGTCGGGTACCCGACCCTACAACTTGATCCGTACCCGCCCACATAATATTCGGCGACCCGCAAACCTAGCCGAACCCGAAAAGAAAGTAAAATAAAGGCAGATTTAATTCAATTACGAAAAGTAAGCTGCAATTACATCTCTATTATCAATTATATGTATTATATTGAAAAATGGACACATCTGTATTCTTTAATATTCAAATACAGTAAAACCTCTGCATAGCAGATACCTCATTGAACAGATTCCTGCATCAGATCGGGTTTGTAATTTTCTTTTTTCGGGTCGGGTTGATATTAACTTCCTTTACGCTAGTCGGATTCACCCTAGAATATATATCTTAATGATCATATTTACGTTTTTTGCAAGTTGTATTATTGGAATTAATAAAATTGAGAAGAACAATGCTACAAATGAAAATAAATATGTATTTGAATGTGAATGAATTCTATTCTAATTTTAATTTACTGCATGAGGTATAATATAATGAATTGTTGTCAAAGATTATTCTTACTTGAAGAATTATTTTCCGTGTCTGGGAATATGAACAATATTACCAACTTTTCTTTTCTTATAAATAGAAATATGAATGTATCGAATTAGTGATGGTTTATGCATACATCGTTGACATATTACAAATGTGTAGATTGGGAGGTGCCCACTGTTCAAAGTTAGCCTATGAATATGAAAGGAAAGTTAGAAATTAAAAAAGTATTCGCTAAATTCGTCCGCTTCTCGGATGTGTCCATTGTGGAAATCTTATTGTAAATAGACTTTTAACCTGAAAAATACCTTGGAGATTATTTTGAAAAATCAGATCAGCTCGAAACCGACCTGCAGTAAAAAATAGATGTCAACTCGACCCGCAATGAAAAATACAGCTCCAATCCAACGCGACATGCTCGGCTCTTGTCGAGTGCACATAACCTGATCTGATTTTGACTCTAGCCTAATTCTTAATTTCTCCAGGAACACGGGTTGTCCAAGAAACGAAGGAATTTTTCATTCATTAGGAACATTCGGGTAGGACTGAGACTAAATTTTATTTTAGGAAATGTTGGGAGGTATAGGAATTTGATTCTTACAAAGACAAGTCCGAATATTTCATTTTTTTTCTATAGATTCGGGCCGTATCGGGTTTGTATGATATTCATTCGGAACATTTATTGGGGGATAATTTTTTCCCACAAGTAATGTCTTGGTCAGGTCCCTCCTTTAATAGTTAAAGAGATACTAGGAGAGTTATCGAATGAAGAACATATGTTTGTTTCTTTCTTCATTTTTTTTTTCATTTTCTTTTTTTTTTTTCGTGTTTGTATTTTTTAAATAAAAGGTAAATATGTTTTCTTAAATAAAAGGCCGATACCAAAAATTTTGAAGAATGAAGACACACCGGGCCGACCTAGTATGTTTGCTTTTTTAATGGGGAATACACGGGTGTTTAGCTTTTATAACCCGCCTGGCAAGCAAAAGTTCTTAATTTGATACAGTATTAATTAAAATAATAACATATTAAACATTCTGTGTTTGCCCATTCATTTATAAAAATACTCTCCAAACAATTTTCAATGAAAATTTTTGAAGTTGAGCAGATGGATTCTCGCATGTCTTATCTTTTCTTTGATCTTATTTCGTACAGGCACTTAAAAATTGCGGTCAGTCGAATAAATATTGATTAGAAGTGCACACGATTTCTAGATGAAATTTAAGGTACTAGTGTAAACGCCCGTCCTAGGACGGTAAGTAGGAATCTTGGTTTTCCTTTAAAATTTTGAAATAATTGATAAAAATATTCATATACTATTAATCCATAAGAGAGCTATTCGGTTTAAAAATCATAAAGTGAAATTTAGTTTTCATACAGACACTTTACATTTGAAATTACACCTTCCCTGTAGAAAGATGTAAAATTTTAAATTATGCGATTTTGAGATCTAAGTTTGCGAAAAAAAGAAAGAAAAAGGAAAGAAAGCAGATAAATGATTCATCAAAACAATTTTTCCAAAACAATTTTATACAAACCTGGAAAAAACAAACTAAAACCTATGATGTTTATTACATTAATACTAAAAAATAAAGTATTTTTATGTTAGCTTGTCCATGGGATAAATTGCCAAATATTGTTCTCATTGACATCATTTTATGTGGCCTTTAAACCATTTGATTAAAAAAAGGTTATTTTTTTAATTAAAAAGAAATAGCGCATATATTATCTGTCGATAATAATAAAAAAAAAATCATGCACTCGTGACTTCATAATTCGCTTTTATATTTTAACAGAGCAATAAAGTTACTATAACTTCTTGCTTCATGCAAAGGGATAAAATTCGAAGTTCGCGTGTGCAAAAGTTTCCGGCCACTTATCATTCTTTAGTTTTTTCTATCCGTAAAGTGTTTTTTGGTTGTGTTTATGAATGAATCAACGTGTATAGCATAGTTTGAATTGAAATTTGAAAAGTTCAAGAATTATTGTTCATAAATGAGTGATTAGTTTGTTGCTAAAAGGCCAATCTTCTCGAGATATTATGGCTAAGTTATCGATCAGTAAAATCGACTTTAAACGATATTTAAAAATTATATAAAGATGGCCATGGCTTTCAGAACTTAAAGAGGTCCGGGAGACTCCGAAAAATTACTATTCCTGTGGACAGAATTATCAGGAGAAAAATCAATGGTAATCCGCATGAAAATTCCGTTGCAATATACTGCGATTTACGAAATGAAAATATTGCTGAAATAAGTTAGTCTACCGTGTTGTGATGCTGACATGATACAGAACTTTATGGAAGAGTCGGTGTTAAAAAAATTTCTCAGGTAAAAAAAAATACAGACGTATCCTACTTTCATTTTCCTATGAACACAAAGTCTGGTCAAATGAAAACTGGACAAAATTCTATTTTTCCATTAATCGAATTTGAAATTTTTTTTGTAGTGATGGCAGACACTACATACGATGACCTAAAAACAAAAGGTTATAATTCGACCTATGTTATTCCTACAATGAAGCATGGCGGAGGACACGTTATGCCGTGGGGGAGTATTTTCTTAAAAAAGTGTCGGTCCGTTATTTGAAATCCACAGCCAGATGAATGATACAATGTATAAGGCTATCTTGCAAGACCATTTTTTGCCTTATTAGAGAAGAAAATTGGATCGCAACTATTTTTCGTAACATGATAACGACATAAATAATGTATGCAAGCCTCGATAAGCAATAGTTTTCGCACAAAAAATTTCGTTTTTGAAATGGTCAGCCCAAACGCACAACATGAATCCAATAGAAAATCTTTGGAAAGAAGTTAGCAAAAGTCTGCGGAACTATAAATATTGCAACTCAGAAATTGCAAGAAATGTGGAAAAAATGTACCATAGACGATCTTTAACCGTTGAATGTTACGTTGCTGCAACGCAGTACTTATTACTAAAGCTAATAAAATCATACGATAAAATAGTATTTGTAAATGTTGTTGATCACTGTAATTTTCTATTACAATACCACTTTTTTACGAACTTGTAAAGGTGGCCGGAAACTTCTGAGAACATGCGTTTTCTTTTATACTTAATTTTGTCAATTAAATGTATTGATATTTACACGTTTTTCTACAAGTAAGATTCTAACTGATATGTCAATAAAATGTATAAATATCGCTCTTAGATTCATCTTCATATGGGTATATTTACAAATTAATTGAAAAATTTTTGCTGGCCGGAAACTTTTAACCACCACTGTATATATATACAGGGTGTCCGAAAAGTCTGGAAACGGCCGAATAACTCGAGAAATACATATGAGATTGAAAAACGTAAATATACGTGTTAAATATTTTTAAATAAGCTACTCTGTGATACCAAATTTGACCTTCGAAACCGACCCCCTGGGGGTCAGAGGGGGTCCAACTTTGAAATCTTAAATTATAACCCCCATTTTTTATTGCAGATTCGGATTCTACGAACAAAAATACATAACTTTTGTATTTGATGTTTATTTCAAATCTTCGTTTATCACGGTGTAATCGAGCATATTAAATCGATACATATTCCCGCTTTTCCAACGGGATTTTCCCTAATCGAAACTGATTGGGCAGATTTTTTGACGTCAAATTCCTCATCTTTTGTAGGAATAGCGTTTCCTGAAAATCACCCGTGGCGATTATTTCAATAGCGCTACACTGTTAAAAATTTGACCCATTTGCTGCAGCGTCACTCCACAGCTATTATAGAATATCTCTTTTGTGACCAATGAGAATGCTCCATAACACAGTAAAGTAATCGTTTTCTATAAAAGCGGTGGAGTGACGATGCAGCAAAAGGGTCAATTTTTTTACAGTGTACTTTACTGTGTTATGGAAATTTCTCATTGGTGATGAAAGAGATATTCTATAAAAGCTGTGGAGTGACGCTACAGCAAATGGATCAAATTTTTAACTGTGTAGCACTAACGAAATAATCGGCACGGGTGATTTTCAGGAAACGCTATTATTGCAAAAGACGAGGAATTTGATGTCATAAATTCTCCCCAATTAGTTTCGATTAGGGAAAATCCCGTTGGAAAAGCCGAAATATGTATCGATTTAATATGCTCAATTACACCGTGATAAACGAGGATTCGAAAGAAACATCAATTACAAAAGTTACGTATTTTTGTCCGTAGAATCCGAATCTGCAGTAAAAAATGGGGTTATAATTTAAGATTTCAAAGTTGGACCCCCTCTGACCCCCAGGGGGTCGGTTACGAAGGTCAAATTTGGTATCTCTGAGTAGCTTATTTAAAAATATTTAACACGTATATTTACGTTTTTCAATCTCATATGTATTTTTCGAGTTATTCGACCGTTTCCAGACTTTTCGGACACCCTGTATATATATATATATATATATATATATATATATATATATATATATATATATATATATATATATAAGGAAAGATAATGGAAAAATTCAGGAATAATTTTGAGAGCATAGAGTCCTGCATAATTTTCCTTATACCCGAACCGTACCTGGAAATTCTATATCCATTCAGCCTGAACCAGTTTAATAAAATTAGTCGGCTCGAATCCAAGGAACTTCGACGCAGAACCTACAGACTTCAATATAAATCGAGCCCTATCCCAAAATTAAAAAAATAAATATTGTAATTGAATAATGGAAAAGTAGCCTACAATTATTTTTCTAGTATCAGTTATTTTTTTTATGCAGCAAAATCAATGTAGCTATTCATGCAATATAAATTATACTTTAAAACATATTTTGAAGAATCTTTTAAGGAATTGGGTCGAATCGAACTGTAACAATGTTTTGTAAAAGAACAAAAAAAAAAAAAAAAAAAAAAAAAATCTAAATTAATATGAATTAAAAATAATAGAGAAATAAAATTAACTAGGATAATAAATTAAACATAAGAGCTTGAAACATTAATTCCTGTTTTTAAAGTCTCTCGCATAGAGGCATTGGGTAATGGGTCATTGCTCCCAGGTATGTTTCTGAGGAATCCCCCCCCCCCCACACACACACACATCTTAAATCTCTTTCTGGGGTTGTTTTGGGATGTGCGTAACGTGCTTACAGGCTGGTTAAGCAGATGTGAGCGGTACACTATTTCAGATCACATAAACCAGACAAGAAAACTTTACAACTTTTTTAAAATAAACTTCAGTTTTCAACATTCACCTTTGAACTCTAGAGAAATAAAGTAGACACAACTGGGATTATAGTTGTCCTCGTAATCCAAGGCAACTACGGCAATTCAAGGTACAGCACACTTCAAATGCTATATAGCTAATTCTTACTTTACGATTTTTGCTGATCATGCCCCACTTACATTTGTTTTGAAAATTATAGACCCAGCATCCAGAATTACTACATGAATATGCGCATTGTCGGGCTTCAATTTCTCGGTTCAATATATTAAAAAGAAGTTTTATTGTCAAATTGTTAAATCAGATTTTTTGTCAAAGTATGTAAATAATGTAAATAATATTAATTTGGTTATTGAGTCTCGAATACTTATAATATAAATGAAGAAACTGTAAATATTTTTGAACTGCAGAATGATCTGATTGAGATTATAAATGGGGCTCAAAAGAAAGATAGTAAATGCAGCGAAATTGCTGATAAGGTTGATAAAGGTATTGATATAGCTCCTAATTATTTAGGATTTTATTTTGGGTATGATTTTTTAGTATTTTATGATGTAACAGATTTCCTATTAATAAATAGGAATAGAAAGTTAGTAGTATCGTTGAAGGTAGTTCCAAAAATTTTTGTCGGGGCCCAACAACTGCATAAAAAAAGTTAGAAAACACTCCATAATAGAACCCATCCACCAGAAACAATTAAATTTAACCCATCTCGAAAAATAGAAGTCAATCCAAACTTGTCCTAAAAAGGGATCAGTTTAGCCAAATCCAACTAAAACCATCAGTCGAGTTTTGTTTAGTTTGCCCAACCAATACAATACTCTACCCGAAACACGACCTGAGCCCGGAAAAAAAAAATCCATATTCCACATTTTCGATCTGAACCTGAAATTCTTCAACCTCAACTAAACCCCTACTCTAAATGATGAAAAAAATAAATACCCACACATATATATACATGCATACAGGGTGTTCTAAAAAGGATTTCCAACTTTGAAAGGACATAACTTCAAAACAGTGAGAGATAGAAATGTGAAACAAGTTGACTGTTAGACACATAGATCTCGAATTTTTTATACATCAATTTAAAAATATAATTCCAATATTGGACACGAGAGGGCGCTACAACCACTAAGCTGTGTCTTTGAAACTGTTCCTGAAAGTGAGCTGCTAGAACTGAGAAAAAAACGCATTGCAATAATTTTGATGTGGTTATCTTTTTCAGCAACAACATGACGCAACCTAAAGGTAAAGTTCGAAATCACTTGTTGCAATACTTCTACTGAAATGGATGCACATGCCTCACAGTTGAATTGTTCAAGCTGTTCGAACGTTTGGGAATTCTTAGAATAAACAGCGTTCTTCAAGTAACCCCACAAAAAGAAGTCGCATGGATTGAGATCCGGGGAATATGATGGCCAATACCTACCAATACCTGTTCTTTTGGGATAAAGCAATAAGTTTCTCGCTGAAGTATTCCTCGCGGAACTCAAATACTGCAGAAGTACGTGCGCAGTTTGCCTTCTATTTGGTGAAGGAAACTGCAGAGAGCCTATTAGAAGATCTTATAGATCAATATTTGGCTCATAACTGAGTGATGGTTACCATTATTTCCGTATAAAATATTCAGAAAATTTCTTGAATTGCTATTTGTATTTCCACCCTGTCGGACAATATATCTACGAATAGATTGAAAATAGAAGTATTGTTTAGATTTAGGTTTGTTTACGAAAGTTTGCTCATCATGATGATGGAAAGTGAAATTGAAACATTCAGCATAGCGTGCATGGAATACCTTCTATACCCGGCGCGGATGCCCAAGATCCGTGTTGGATGATCCACGTAACATAATGCGCCACGAGGCGGGGGAAATTGAAGCTAAAGCACTTTGTAGCTCGTGATGGTTCTGATATTTAGTTTATAGTTACTATTAAGTTAGAATTTGGCTACAGTTAGGATGCAATTACTTTACGGTTAGTCTTAGATTATATTTATTTTTCAGTTAGGTTATAGTTAGGTCACAGTTAAGTTACAGTTAGGTTTAGGTTAAGTTGCAGTTAGGTTATGGTTGCATTACGGATATGTTACGATAAGGTGACGGATAGGTAACGGTTATGTTGCAGTTTGGTTACAGACAGGTTACGGTTACGGTACAATTAGCTTACGGTTAGGATTTTGTCTACAGAATGAACACTACGCATGCTTTGATTAAAAATATATACACATTTTTTTGTACAATGGCGTTGAAATTATAATACTATATACTAACCTTTTAGCTAATCATCGGGCATCGATTTCATTCACGGTATAGTCGGATTTAAGAGTGACATAATTAGTTTGAAATTCAAAATATTTCACTTGGGATTTCCATGTAAAAAAAGTAATTAGTTATGTGATTTAATAGTAATTTTTACGGATAAATATCAACATTTTAACACGAAAATCATGCAATCGTTGGACAGATATTCCCTCCCGCGTTTCCCATTACAGTCATTTTGAATATTTTTACAGCTATATATTATTATTTTATTTTATTTTTTACCGATTTTTCACATAGTCAGCAACCACGTATTTCAGATAATGCATTTACACATATTTCGAGTTAAACATAAAATCATACAAATTTCATGTTTGTTTAATATTATTATTATGGACCCGGGCAACGCCGGACGGGTCTCCTAATTTATATATCTATTCATTAGAACGGGCATATGTTGTTTATGAACATAAGGTACCCTGGGGTAATAACGCCAAGCGGGGTAATAACGCCAAATGCTTATATTTTGCATAATTATGAAATAATTAGGTAAATGACACCCATGTGCTCTGCGCAGAAGGGTTTTGAGTCATATAAATCGCAAAAAACAGCTTCAAGTTAATTTGTTTCATTTTTAGGTCTTATTGTTTTTACAAGCAACTAAAATTAACGCTTGATCTAAAATTTGCGAGATACGTTTTGTGATGTGAAGACTATTTTTTTAATCCGGAAATACTTTGTTAATTACATAAATTTGTAGTGCATTTCATGTACTTTTAAAATGTTGGTAAAGATTTTGGATATCTTCTCGAGATAATTTGTAATTTAAAATGTACTGCGCAATAACTATACCGGGGTAATAACGCCAATCCTTGACTTTAGTACCCCGGTTGATTCCCTACAGTGGCCGAGCTACATCCTAAATACTGATTCAAATAAACACAGTTAAAACTGCCCAATGTTCCTCATATTTCTATTTAAGTGGTCCTTTTTAAGCAAAAAGAAGCTCACGGTCTGATATTCTTTTGTCTCATCCCCCCCTCCCACACCACACCTTTATTTTTCTTACATTTTCACAAAAAATTGAACATCTTCAATAGATTAGAATGCAATTTGTCAATTTCTAGGTTTGTAGAGTTTGTATTTTTAGAATTGGGCTATCTACATGCAATTATTCAATCTTATTTCATAGTTTTGTTTGCATGGCGTTATTACCCGTATAGGTGGGTAATAACGCCAAATAGCATTGGTCAAGAAAAAACGCCATTACATTTTATGAATACATATCTGTTAAATTATTTTATTTTATATAGATAGTCAATGAGTTGCTGTATCAGATCCTATATTTGTTTGAAAAATACAATCTAAAACTAAGCCGTGAAAATTGGTAGAACCTTAACGTGGCGTTATTACCCCAGGGTACCTTATAAGAAGTAATGTTACTGCTAATTTAGATAAATGAAGCCCTTTCTTGAAGATTTAAAAACACCATTCAAATAACAGCATATTCTTTCTGTAAAAATATAATCACAAAAAAGAAAGAAAAATACGCTATACTTATATAATAGTCTATTATTTTTTAAGACTAATATTAGAAACTTCGGGACTAAAAGCTCTTAATCTATACTAAATTAATTATCTTGGTACACATTTTACCATTGAAAATGTTGTTTTTGAATATATCCAATGCAGGTCATTTGAAGCAAGAACTAATAAATCAAGAAAAAACACTCTGTAACATTAAAACAAAGGAATAAATTAAAATTAGAGAAAGAACATAAGGAAATTCACTTGGATTAAATGACCTTGTGCTTATGTATGGAGAGAGAAAAAGCAATGAGTTAATGAGTTAAAGGTCTCGGAGTGATTGATTAGTTGCTTTTCTAAGAGAGAAAATAGATTGGGTTGTCCAAATCTTTCGACTCGTTGTCGATATTTTTAAAAATTGGAATAGCCAGAGAATATTGTAAAGCAAATCAGTATAGAATGTTGGACAATTTTAAGGCTACAGTGGACTCTCAAAACTATTTTTTTTTAATTTTCAATGAATTTTTAAAAAAATTTCTGGAAATAATCATAATATATATATCTCTTATTTCGCAATTTTTTATTTAAAATATATTCGATAGTTTTTGAGATACAGATTTTTCTTTTTTAAAATTAACAAAAAATGGCAATATTTCAAAATGCTCCATGCGAAATTCTTTATGTCCAATTTTTCTGATTTTTTGTTTAAAATGCTCTCTATGTATGTGTTAACAAATGTTACTAAGCATTTTTAGCATATTACTTGTAAAACGTTTAAAAAAATATTTTAATTTAATTCTTTTGTATTTTCCGTTAAAAAATCATTAAGAATTTCATATAACTGAAATTTAAAAAATTTACATGCATCTAAAAAATTTTATTTTTAGTAACATTTGTTAACACATACATAAAGAGCATTTTAAACAAAAAATCAGAAAAATTGGGCATAAAGAATTTCGCATGGGACATTTTGAAATCATCAAAACGACGAAAATATTCATTCTGAGAAAAACAGGTTTTAGTAACTACAGTTGTTATAATTGCTTAACATTTTCCTACTGACACAGTTTCAGCTATTAAGGGATATAATATTATTTCTTGCTTATATGAAAGTGTTTTATGTTTTTATGGTAAATTCACATAAAATATGTGGCTTCGACAGTAATTCATACAAAGAACGTGAAGTATCTGAATTTTAAAAAATCTTCTCAAAAGTAACATTTTGTATTTTCTAATGAAATTTTTTCAAATTTTACTAGAAATATTCCTGGTTTAAATACCTCTAATTGTACAAATTTTTGTTAAATATATTAAATATTTTTAATATTTTAAATATATTAATATTTTTTAATTTACTCTAAAAAGATTGGGGACAAAAAGCAATTCCTCTAAATACATTGTAAACAAACGCTAAAAGAAGCAGTTAAAGTATTCTTTTGCGAAATCACAAAATTAATAAGTACTCAGTGAAAAATAATAACATTGAGTAATTTAAAACGAAAAACTAAGCTAAATTTTACAGTTGCGATTCGACGAAAAAGTAAACAAAGGGGCGTTACAGAATCAGCTGGAGCTGATTGAACAAAAATGCTTGTAACTCCTGTAAAAATAGTCAAAATTGAAAAATTCTTTTTGTGTTCAATAGCAGGGAGTTCATATAATATTATTATGCTAAAAATGAAAATTCGACAATTTGATGATTTTTTGCGATTTTGAAAGTCCACTGTAGCCTTAAGACGATATTCGGGTTTTTTAAAACCTTGCTCTTCCTTCCGAATAACATTGAATATGAAATCAAGTACAGGGATACTACTTCGCTACATGTATACATTAAAAAGCGTACCCTGCAAAAATGTACAAGTTTTTTTTTATTATGGAAAAATTTAATATAACCACAGATTAAAATGTAAAAAATTCCCTTTCGAATTACCAATGACTCACCAAATGATTCTGAAAAGCGATCTTTCATTTAGAAACCTCAATAACCAATCTATTTTAAAAATTTAAAACAAAATTTGTGAAAACAGTTTATTTTGCTGTCACTGATATTTAAAAACATTTCCTTGTAGTTACTGTGATGTATTAATCAGTTTTCTTAATTTACGATATTGGTTTTTCGGATGGTAGCAAACGCTGAAACTTTTTGTGTTCAACCTACATGCTTTTCATGGATAATCATGGTAAATTAACAGCATTAACATTGAAATTAATATTATTTTGTTACCGTTGCCTCCATATATATGATTATACACCTGTGAATGTTTATTTGAGAAATGATAGCATCCTAAAAAAAGCTGTTCCAGTTACATAAAACGATTAAATTACTATAAAATATACGCGATAGCATTTATGAAAATGATTCGCATTAAAAGAAACATTATTTTTAAAAATTCTTACATACATCTTGAAAATATATTGGCTTCTGAGGTTTTAAAGATAAATAACACTCTTCGAAATCATGTGTTACTGAGAAGAGATAATTGCATGTACTCTAAATTGAAATGTCTGAAAATCAGTAAATTAAGTGTCTTAAATGCAGTGTTTAGTTTTCAGACTGTTTAAAATGTCTTTATTTTTCAGACACTTTATGCGACTGAATTTCACACTTCAAGCCTCTAAATCACAGCCATGTTTTGCAAGCATTATATCTAGACATATTTGATCACTTTAAATCCTGGAAAAATATTTGGCTATGGTTCTGCCCCACCCACCCTCTCCGTTTCAGGTGACCCCAAAGTTGGTACGTAATTTTGGTAAACTTGATAATTTTTTGGCATCCTACTCAATATAATCAATATTCGAATTTCTAGAGTAGAAAAAGACTAAGGGAAAAAATATTTATCTAAATACAATAAAACTTCTTAAGGGGCTACTTCACTTAAGTGAAAAGACCCGTTCGCTAATGCTAATCCTATGGAAGAAATTTATAAAGATATATCGTTTGCATTTCAATATTTTTAAGTGATTCTTTTTGCACTGGATAGTTGAGATCGATCAATATGCAGGCCGTTTTTAACTTTTTCGATTTGGGTTGAAGATATTTTTGGTGAGGGTGCTTTCGCTTTCCAAACCGGTTCCAAAAATAAAAGCGTCCTCCTAAAAAATATCTGTAAACAAAATCAAAAAAGTAACAAACGACATGCATACAGATCAGTCTCAGCTATCCAGTGCAAAAAGAATCACTTAAAAATATTGAAATGCAAACGAGATATCTTTATAAATTTCTTTCATAGGATTAGCATTAGAGAACGGGTCTTTTCATTTGAGTGAAGTAACCTCTTAAAAGGGGTTATAATATGTGATATATAATGCATAATAAATGTACAAGTACATATTAATATACATAAGCCACAGATATGTGGCTACTTTATATTAACCTTCCGTCGGGAGCGCCGTTGTAATAAGTACAGCATCGACTTTCTTTTTTCTTTAAGACAAAATTCAAGCAGTATTGGTTGTATTCGTTTGTATTCGTTTATTGGATCTCTTTATCCAATTCCCGAAGATTGCGCAATTAGCTGCACCTGCCATTTTAATATGTTATCAGTACATGAAATGAGCAAGATTTATCTGTAAACAGCCTTCAAAAAAGCAAATTTTATGCTTGATATGGGAATGGGCTAATGTAGATGAAATATAGGATTAATTCTGTAAATCCGAAATTACTTAATTATTGTTTAGTAGTTCATTATTAATTTTTATTCTTTGTTATTATAGTTGTACGTGGCTTTTTATGTATCTAAACATCTGCTTTAGTATGTTATAAAAAAATAAGTGTTTTGCGGAATGCTTTCATAAATTGTGGTCAGAGATAACTTATATGTTATTTGTAAGCTATATTATTTGCAAAATTAAAATAAAGCAGCAATAATTGGTTGTTTTTCGCCTGTTGTACAATTTACAACGCGCGCCCGCTCATGTGATGAAACTTTGCGCGCTCGGCAAAAGGTTAAATATATATTGTATAGATATTGAGTGAATTGCTTGAGTACATAAAACAGTGAATAAAATAACAGAAAATATGTTACTAAACTTCGTCTCTTGGCAAGACTAATCGGTCTATCTCGAAGCTTCCTGTATTGGAAAAGTACAATATTTTCTGTTACGTTAAGGATGAGGGATTTTGATTGCATTCAACATTGTTTATGTGGTTTTTATAAATTTTAATATTATTATTATTATTATCTTATTTCTGTATTTAACCCTTTCAAGTCCGATTGTTTTTCCGTTTTCAAAAAAAAAAATTACTTTTATCTTAATAATGTTAATCATAGCTATCCAAATACACTTCCTGAAATTTAAAGAATATCTCATTGTCTGAAGTTTTATAAATATACTTATTTTGTGTACAATTCAATTCATATTTATATGATAATAGTCTAAGGAAAAGTTTTTGAAGACTTTTGGAAAATAATATATTACAATCGGATTTGAGAGGGTATTGCAAGTTTTTAATATTTTTTGCGTGTTATCATACATGATTGGTCCAGAAAAATAACTCATATTTTAAATTTAAAAAGTGAAATATATGCATAAAATAAAGGAATCGCCTTTGGTGCAAAGATAATAAAATAATCTTTTATTATTACTCTTATTACTAAATGTAAAAACCTAAATGAAGTCATAATATGAAAGTCATAGCGATATACAATCATTTCTATTTAAAGAAAGTAACTGAGTAACTGTTAAGACAAAATAATAATCGATGAAAAGAATGTAGTATTAATAGTACACCAGACCCGAAAGGGTTAAGTTATAGTATGTAGTCAATCAAACATTTGATGATAGCAATGCTGTGCTACTACTGTACAAAAGAAGAGACTAAAACTTCACAATAAACTAGTCAGATGGGGCAATCTCAAAACTTTCTTCTAGCTTATGTATGTTAATACTTTCTGAAAAATGCTGCCTAACAGTGCCACCGGTTTGGTGGTTTAAACCAAAATCCAATCAGCAACAACTTATGTCATCTTATAACTGAAACTGAAATTTGATGAAAATCCATGCATTAGTTGTTTTGTTTTTAACTCCTGACCTAGACTTGTCCTTGAGATAAAAACAGAAGTATGCGCCGTTGCTGCTATTTTTCAAATATGTTTTTCTAAAAATTGCAAAAGTTAAAAAAATGAAACCAACGCCAATTATTAGAAAATATATTAGTTCACATTTTATAATTTTTTTCATTTTTTTTTTTTTTTTTGCACAAGCTTTAAATACAAAATTAAACAAAATTACTTTTTTCAAAAATTATTAATGTAGCACTTTTACATTTACACCAACCAAAATACTATACAATAATGTTCAAAATATGCACTTGTGACAAAAAAATTTCGTTGAAATCCAAGATGCGCTTTTTGACTTATAACAAAAATAATGGCATCAAATTTTAAATATTCCTAAATTTCTTGTTTGTATTCGATGAGGTACGCTCCTATCAATGGATTGGTCAATTCGTAACCCTTCCACTCAGGCTAGATGGGCAGTTTGCCAAAATAAGAGAATGTTTCCATCCACGCCATTTCCCTACAGGTTATTTTCGTATTATAAACATTCTGCTGTTTTGGCTTCCTGCGCATCCTTCTCAGGTAATAATATGAAGCCTATGGCCTAATCGATTGTGCAAGTGGGGCTGAATAGGAGAACTGTACATAGATAAATTTATCAACTTTTTGACAATTTCGTACCCGCTTCCAACCTTCCAATGTCATCCGTTACTACTACTCGAAACCCTCCTCTCCTGCGCTTTATAATATCGTTATCAGCGTCTATATTTTTTTCTTTTTAAAACATTTTTAGGTAGCTTTCATTACCAAAAGTAAAAAGCTACCTATTGGAGCCGACTGGAAGAAAGCATTTCCGGAAAATTTTGGCATATTTTCCCCGATCATGACCCCAAAACCACCCTCCGTTCAAATGTTTATATATATATATATATATATAATCTTTGTCATGCTGTAACAATCACATTTATGAACCGATTTAAATGAAATTTGGGCTGTATATAGTACATACTAATGTCTTGACCGAGTTCGTTGGCCAGCGTCATCCGCTATCTTGTTTTAATCGCGGCCATTTATTTTTTTTTTATTTTAAAATTTTAATTTATGTACAAAATAATTAGAAATTGAAAAATATCTTTCGTTTATGTGTTTGACCTTGTTACAAATATTCCAGAGCATGTTTTGTTTTGTCTATCTTAAAAAATTGCTGAGTTATAGCACTTTGAATTTCTAGAGTTGCTGACATTTTGAAACGGTCTGATTTTTGTCACGTAATAACACGTGTATTTATGAGCTGATTTGGATGTGACTTGGTGTGTAGATAGTATATACCAGTGTCTGAATCGAGTTCTTAGGCTAGTGTCATACGCCATCTTGTTTCAAAATTGCAGCCATTTAAATTTAATAAATAAATAAAATTTAATATTAAGTAGAAAAAAATTAGAAATTGAAAAATATTTTTCCCTGTATGTTTGAGCTTGATACAAAGATTCCGTAGCATTTTTTGTTTTTTCTTATGATATATTTATCACGTTTTTATGAACCGATTTGAATATAACTTGGTGTGTACATTGTATATACCGATGTCTAAACCGAGTTCGTTTGCCATTTTAATCCGTCATCTTGTTTCAAGATGGCGGAGATTTAATTTTTTTTCAATTTAAATTTAAATTTGGGAACTCAAAAATTAGAAGTTAAAAACGATTTTTCTTTTATGTGTTTTAGCTTGATACAAAAAATATTTTGTTTCGTCTGTATCTTAATAAATGGCTGAGTTATTGGGCTCTGAATAGTATTTCTGATATTTTGAAATGATCAGTTTTTTCTCATGCTATAATATGCACATTTATGAACCAATTTGGATATACTTGATGTGTACATAGAACAAACCAATGTCTCCATCGAGTTTGTTGGTCAGCTTCATCCACTATCTTGTTTCAATATAGTGGCATCTTAAAATTATATATAAAAAAAAACTTTTAAATGTATAACAATGCACAAAAAATAAGATTACGGAATATTTTCTGTTTTGTCATTATCTTAAAAAATGACTTTTGGTGACAGTTTGTATTTCTAAAGTGGGTGACATTTTGAAAAACCTATTTTCATGCAACATCACTTGCATATATTAACCGAATTCGTGGTGAGTGAGTATGCGCATAATATTTACTAATTATTAATAATTACTAATTATTTACTAATTATTACTAATTATTACTAATTACTAACTATTTACTAATATCCTGATGAAGCTCATTGGTTACTTTCTCCCATCATGTTGTTTTAAAATAACAGGTACTTCATTATATTGCCGAATTTTGTGATTAAATATAAATCGTTTTAAATAAATTCAGCTTGTATAAAGTTGATTAATTTCTCGAAATTCCCATTCATATTCAGTATTGACAGAAATAAGTACTGAATCTTCTGTTATCGTGTTGCACTTTGAGCCTTGTATGGTTAAATAATATGGCTTGTTTTTTTTTTTTTTTTTTTTTTTTTTTTTTTTTTTTTTTTCCAAGTAATGAATTTGAAAGCTATCTTTTCCTCCCGGTATTTGCATGAAGGACTTTTTTATATTATTTTCATACGTTTGCAATGGTTTACATATATAGTTAAACGTTTTTTATTCGCATACTCTAATTTAAATGAAGAGAAGAAGTTTATAAAATATCATTGGAATATCAGAAATAAGTTTGTATCAAATAATATTTTATAGAAATATGTATTATTTAAAAATATTTTAAAATAGCTCTCTGTTATATAATGCACTGAACAGTAATATTGTCTACTTGCACTTCCTGCATGCACGGTGCTAAACAGAGCTTCTTGTTAACAAAATAAGTGGACAGCATTCTTTCCCATTTTTTAAAAGTTGTGAGGGAGTGACCTTTGCATAAAGGCACTTTAGTATTTCTGAGATCGTGACGTCAGTAATTTAACATGTGTAAGCGTAAAAGCGACATCTATCCTCTCTTTTACTTTAACTTTCTAGAGTGTGTGTGTCTCTTTTGGATTCTACAGTTAGGGCTCGCGGTTAGTAGCATTATGTAAATTTGAGGTATCTCAGTTTGCAGCATATAAAAGCTTGGAGTTTGAGTGTGTGCGAGTGTGTCTCTGGCATTAACCAGCCAAGACGGAGTGTGACTAGCGACATTAGATAGCGAGAGTGGTGTTTCTGGCGATAGCCAGCAGAGTGTTCTAGCAATATTAGTCAGTGAAGTGTGTTTCCCGCTGGTATCTAGCAGATTGCAAGTAGCATCGAGCCTCCAGTGAGTTGTGAAGGAGTTTCGGTATTCAATTTGAGAAGTGGGCCAGTGGTAAGAAATTTAGTAGTAATTGTGTTGATTATCCAAAGTTGAATAAAGAAATAAACACAGCCACGGGCTGTCTAATAAGATTTTATGTAGCAGTTTAGCCGAAGATAGCTGAGAAGTAATTAGAGGTGCCACGATTGAGCTAGTTTCCGGAGCTGTGAGTATGAGTTTACTCTTTTAATAGTGTTCTCAGTAGTGAAAAGTAAGACTTGCTCCACTTCCCTTAAGCCCTTATCGTTTTTAATAAACTGTTTTTTTATCTTAATTTCTGAGTATGTCTGCATCTAACTCCCAGCACGAGCACCCAACCGTTACAAATGGCGCCAAACGAAATGTCGGACATTGTGAGATTGTACCACGTGTTTATTTTACCGGTGAAGGGGACATTAATGAATTTTTAGTCAAACTAGATGATTATATTTTGTTCAATAATATACCTGAGAAAAATAGATACGTAGTGCTTAAATGCTCATTGAAGGACGAAGCACTTTTGTGGTTAGAGAATATAGGAAAATTTCTGATTAATGATGAAGGTAAAAGATTTGAACAGACTGTGATTGAGTTAAAGAAGGCATTTCCTCCCGTTAAAGATAAAAGTATTTTAAGGAAAGAATTCTATTGCAATAAGCAGAATATTTATGAATCAGCATCAAAGTTTTATCTACGTAAGCTTGAACTAAAAAATAAATTGGATTCAGATATCACATTTGAGAAATTGTTGGACATTGTTTTTCCTCTTTTAAATCCGAATATATAGGACTATATTGAAGTTAGAGCACCGAAGAATTTTTCAGAAATGCACCAGATATTATCGAAGTATGAGACTCGGCATAGCTCGAATCAACGGGATTCGCGTAGCCCTCGTCAGAGACCTGTCACTGATAGTAATTTGAGAAATGAGGGGGTTATGAATTCGAGAGGGGGACAGCGATTTCCGGATAATAATTTACGTAATAGAAATGATGGTCGTAATATGTCAAATACTGGTAATGGTAATAGGAATTGTGGTGGTGCTAATAATTTTAGAAGTGGTGATAGATATATGTATGGAAATAGGCAAAATAGTGGTTATGATCGGAGTGGGGGAGTACGGGACAAGAATGTTTCTTCGCAAGTAAGGCGATTAACTTCGGATGAGAATTTTGAAGGTAGATCAGTGCAAAGGAGATGTGTGAAGAGGTCGGGTCAGTTAAACTGGTAGGTGACTGTATTTCGGAAGGTATGCAGTCACAGGTTAAATCGGAAAAGCCTTCTGTGAGTTTGAATAAAGTTACTATTAATCCGGTTGAGTTACCTGAAGTGTTAATTGTGTTAGATGGTATTGTCGTTAAGAGTGTCTTCGATACAGGGGCAGATAAGTCGTTCATTTCTTTTGATTGTTATCGGAAATATTTTTCGTATAAAAAGTTGAAAAGGTCAAGTCTGGTAGTTCAGTTGGCGCAGGGAGTAGCTTGTGATAATAAAGGTTCAGTAGAGTTGGAAGTTGAAATTCGTTCGGTTAAGACATGTTGGGAGTTTTGTGTGTTAGATGGATTAACAGCATTGTATAGTTGGTGTGGATTATATGAAGGATAGAGGAATTAGTCTGGATTTCTTTAAAAAGTCGTTAATCGTGAATAATGATGAGAATGTGAGTAAGAAAGAGCCTGTTTCAGTGTCAGTTGATTTGGAGGAGTAGGGGTTAAGTGAAATCGAGAAGGAGGAATTTAATAAGTTTTTGAATGAGTTTGGAGAGGTTTTTTCAGATAAACCGAGTTTAACGAATGAAATTCATATTGGTTTTGACGCACTCGTTGCTAGTAAACCATTTCGTTATGATTTTATATCTAATATTTTTAAAGCTCTGTGTGAGAAGCTGGAGATCGATCATTATTTTATCGTTCCGTATCGTCCTCAGTCTAATATGGCTGAACGTGTAAATCGTACATTAATTCAAATGATTTCTTCTTATGTTGGTTCTTCTCATGCAAATTGGGACCAGTTTCTTCAGCATTTTGCGTACGAACTTCGTACGGCAGTTCACGAATCGACGGGGAAAACGCCGGCTGAATTGTTTTTGGGTAGAAAAGTCATTACTCCATTCCAAAGGCTAGTTATGGTGTCAGATGCGGAAAGTTAGTACATGTGTCAGGATATTGAGAGGTTGGTTAAGGAGGCTCAGGTTCAGATGGGAAAAGCGCAAGAAAAGCAAGCTCAGTATTATAATATGCGTAGGAGGGAGTTAGAAGTGAAAGTTGGAGATTTTGTGTTAGTAGAAAAGCATTGGTTAAGTTCAAGTCGTCAAAAGAGGGTAGCTAAGTTTGGGCCGAAGTTTGTAGGTCTGTTTGAGGTTTTGGAAGTTCGAAATAATAATTTGGTTGTTAATGTCAATAGTGAAAGAATGACAGTTAATCTGGATCAGGTTAGAGTTTATAAGTTTAGAGAAAATGGTAGTGAAGGTTCTCATGTGTCGAGCGGTGTTTCGCAATATTCCCAATCCAATGAGTGTCCCGAGTCCAGCACTTCTTTATCTAATTCTTTTCATCAGTATGCAAAAAGAAAATCTAGTGAAACAGCTCCAAAAACTGTTATTGAAAGTAGAAAGCCTATCAATCCGAGAGCACAGTATGATAATAAAAATAAGAGAGCAGTGTCAAATACATCAGACTCAGGGTGCCATAAAAGACAAAAGATTATAAACTGTCCCGTTTCTCCACTTATTAGACAGCAACCTCACAAACACAAATTATCTAATAGTTCACCATCTTCAGTAATTAATCCTCGAAAAAGACTTCGTATGGACACTCGTCAAACTGTTAAAAGAACTTTAAAATCGGAATTTTTGCCCAATAAGAAACAGCATAGATCCGGAAAGAAACGTGGCCTAGGATCTTCAGTAACTTCGGGTGCGTCTAGAAAGAGGAGACAACATTCAGATTACCAGCGTCAGCAGTGTGAATCTCGCCATGGAGTGACCCCAGCGAATCGACCAGAGCAGAGTCGTCGAGTGAAATCTACAAGTATCCCACGGCATCCATTCAGGACCAGGCTGCAGGCACGACAGTCAACTGTGGCGTCACCGTACAGTTCTGATGACGAAAGATCCTTCGTACAAGGTTTTTGGGACAAGAGGAGAAAGCCATCCTGTAGTATGAAGCCGGCTATCAGCGAATCATCTCTATGATTGGGTGATCATGTTCCTTATTAAATTTCTATTAGAGTGCATATATATGTGGTAGCAATGTGAAGGAATAAAAAGCAGAGAGACTGTTTGGTATTTTTGGCCATTTTTGGAATTTTTTGACGGACTCACGATTAGTGCTTAATTGTGTTCAAAATTTGTTTGCAAAATTGTTAGTTTTATGTATGTTTGAAATTTTGGTCTTGACTGCTTTTAAAAATTCTGTATCTATTGTTAAATTGTTATGTTAATTGTTAAAATGTTATTATATTGTTATACTGTTCATGTGTTATAAAATGTAGGTTAATGAATGTTTAATTTTCAGAAAGTACAGATAGTAATTTGGGTTATTTTGTACACGCGCCGCGATTCAGGCGTGCACGTGTTTTGCGGTCAAGAAGTCCTTGACACGCGTTTCTATCTCTTATACTAACATTTAATGAATTAACTTTCTCCTTATCGTTCGTGTTTCATGTGTTACGTTTGTACTTTAGTTGGGAATGGTTTCCGCAAGTTGCGAAGTTTTAAGTTGCATTTGAATATGAAATTGTATTGTATTAAAATTGAATGTTAATGTGATTTTCTTGCAGGCAAGTATACCTGTGTTAAATATTGATATTGATATTTTTCTTTTAGTTTATACAGATGAAGAGTATGATGACGTCATTTTGTAAATTTGATATTTTGATTATTGCATAAGCACATTTATGTAAAGCTGTACGTATGTGCCCCAAATATTGTGAAAGTGGAGCTAGTTCTGGAGAAGTTTTGGGAGTTAGTTCATTGGCTAATGGGTATGTAGGTATTACGTAGTAGCAGAGTGATGGTAGTACGAAGTGAATTTAATTTTAGATGAGTTCGGAATTTTGTTGAGGAAAATTTTTTCGCATTGGGTTTTTTTGGACTTGGTGCAAATTCAAGTATGAGGAAAGTTTTATGGAGAAATTTTTGGTAAAGTTACGGTTGTATTTCAGTATTGAGGAAAATTTCGAAAGTTTAGTGTTTTGAGCAATTTTAGCACTCCCAGTGGAGTGGGTTGCTTTGGAAAGAGGAAGTAATTAGTTTTGAAGGTTTTAAGAGTTTTGAAAGTTTTTCGGAGGCTATTTTTAAGATAGAAGGATGGTTGGATGGAATATGTGAATATTTGAGGCAAACTGAGGTTTTTGTTGTGATGGGTTAAAGTGTAGTATTTTAAAAGTTATGTTTCGGTGCCAAATTTCACCCATCACTGTGTTTTTTTTACGGTTTGAAATTTATAACAGGAAAAAGTCCTGGGCATGCATTTGGCCTAGCCCTTTTTCTCTGTGGAATCCGAGGGGGGGGGGTTGTGAGGGAGTGACCTTTGCATAAAGGCACTTTAGTATTTCTGAGATCGTGTCGTCAATAATTTAACATGTGTAAGCGTAAAAGCGACATCTATCCTTTCTTTTACTTTAACTTTCTAGAGTGTGTGTGTCTCTTTCGGATTCTACAGTTAGGGCTCGCGGTTAGTAGTATTATGTAAATTTGAGGTATCTCAGTTTGCAGCATATAAAAGCTTGGAGTTTGAGTGTGTGCGAGTGTGTCTCTGTCATTAGCCAGCCAAGAAGGAGTGTGACTAGCGACATTAGATAGCGAGAGTGGTGTCTCTGGCGATAGCCAGCAGAGTGTTCTAGCAATATTAGTCAGTGAAGTGTGTTTCCCGCTGGTATCTAGCAGATTGCAAGTAGCATCGAGCCTCCAGTGAGTTGTGAAGGAGTTTCGGTATTCAATTTGAGAAGTGGGCCAGTGGTAAGAAATTTAGTAGTAATTGTGTTGATTATCCAAAGTTGAATAAAGAAATAAACACAGCCACGGGCTGTCTAATTAGATTTTATGTAGCAGTTTAGCTGCAGATAGCTGAGAAGTAATTAGAGGTGCCACGATTGAGCTAGTTTCCGGAGCTGTGAGTATGAGTTTACTCTTTTAATAGTGTTCTCAGTTGTGAAAATTAAGACTTGCTCCACTTCCCTTAAGCCCTTATCCTTTTTAATAAACTGTTTTTTTATCTTAATTTCTGAGTATGTCTGCATCTAACTCCCAGCACGAGCACCCAACCGTTACAAAGTAAATGTAAGAAGTATAATTTCGAATATGGTATCTCTAACAACGAATTATACACACTTATGTCAAGAGAATATTAATGGCGAACGTTGCGTTATTTCATATTTGGGAATGAAAGGATTTTATAATCATTCAATGATTTTAATAATAACTTAGTATTTTCGTAAAAATTAAAAAAAAAGGCAAAAAAATTAAGATGCCAGATGTAAAAAAAAGTTACCAGAAAAGTAAATTTTAGTTTGATTAAAAATTATAACGATAGCAAACGATAACTCCTTCCCTGCAGATATCTTCCGATAATAAGTGCCAACCCTCCTCCCAGCTAAAGCACTACGTTGTATGCGTACACTTGTAACGGAAGGGAGGTTATGTTGATGTAATGAAGACATATTTCTAAGTATAAGATAAAATCAACAGTTTATTTGAACCTCTAGGACTTGGGGAAAGTGGAGCGTCAGTTCAAAAATTTCAATAACTAATCACAATACCAAGAGATTAAGTCGAAACCATATTCACAACCTCGGCTTAGACTCAGTCGAGGCACTTCACACCAGCTTCTCGCTCAGACTTCGACTAAACGCTAGATTCAATCTTTATAAGACAGCCCGTGGCTGCAAACACTCTTTATTACTCAAAATACTCAACGTATTAAACTATTTCTTACCACTGGCACTCTTCTTGGGTAGCTCCGCGCACGATAACTAACTCGGCGCAAGCTGCTGGCTAGCTCACTCTAAAACACAATCTAATTCACTGAAGGCTAATCTCTTCACAACGCTATCTATTTCACAACTCCAATCTAACTCCGCTTTACAGCACAATCTAATTCACCTGCCTTCACCACACTGGCTGGCTTTTGCCGCCTCACCACACTGCTAACTGGCTTTCGCCACCCCACACACTAGTTGGCTTTCGCCACACCAACTGCACAGCACTCCAACTCAAAGCTTTTATATGTTGCAAACTGAAGACGGCGCTATAAATTTGCATATTACTCCTAACCGCGACTAACTGTAGAACCGAGAGCGACACACACGCTCTAGAAAGTTAAAGTTGAATAAAGGATAGATGTCGCTTTCGCGCAACACATGTTAAAACATTGCTGTCACGATCTCACTGAAAATGCAAGAGTGCCTTTATCACAAAGGACACTCCCTCACACACTGTACAGCTCTACAATCTTTTTCTATGTGCAAATCAATATAGGCATGGTATGCAGGTCTTACTATTTTGTTTGTAAAGTCTTGATATATTTATCCCAGAAAATAAACAGTACGACAAAATAACAGAATACTGACAAACATAAAACAAACCTATACGGAAGTGGTATGTATGGAAACATTCCCTTAATTTGGTGAACTGCCCTTCCTGTCCGAGTGGAAATCTCAGAAATTGACCAATGCATTGATAGCAGCGTATTTCTGGATATACAATTCGGAAAAGTTAGGAATCTTTTAGCATGTTTCTAGCATTATTTTTGTAATTGAAAAAGCGCATCTTCGATTTTAACGAATTTTTTTTTTAATTAAAAATTCATATTTTGAGCATTATTTTGTAATTTGTTGGTTGCTGTAAGCATAAAATTAATACATTAATAATTTTCTTTAAAATACTTTTGTTTATTTTTGTATGTTAAATTTTCTGTAAAAAAGTGAAGAAATATGTATAATGTGAACTAATATATTCTTCAATAATTGGCGTTGGTTTCATTTTTTAACTTTTGTACTTTTTGAGAAAAACGTATATAAAAAATAGAAGCGCCGCGGATACTTTCGCGAATATTTCAAGGACAGTTCAATGTAGAAGCTGAAAGCACTGTATTTTGTTTTCTCTTGGCGTGCCTTATTATCACACATGTTATTTCAAACATCGGCCGTGGGGATCATTTCGCTATGCTTACCTGACTAGACTTCTTTTGAGCAGACTATTTTTGGATTATATTTTCATGAGAAATATTTTTAAAAAGTTGCCGGTGCAAAATCGGTGAATAAATTGATACTTAAAGAACAAATTCATATATTTAAATAGAAATCCACCAGAAACATTTGGTTAAAAGACTCACATCGCTTAAATAAACCTTTTAAAGTTTATTCGTCTTGAATGTTTCAACAATGCATATTTTATTCATAAAATGATATACATGGCTAAGAATATTAATGATGCATTATACTGCGCAGAAAAGTATAGCATAGAAAAAAAAATCTTCTGAATCATTATTTCATGCATTGAAGAGAATATATTTTAATAAAGTAGATTTCGGGTACAATATTAGACGCCTTGCTGAGAATAATAATGCAGAATATTACAGATACAGCTAGAAATTTTTATGGGTTTTTCGGTTAAAAGATACGCAAATGCAATAAGTTTTGAGATCAAAGCTTCACAAAAACTTTTATTCCTTTTTATGCAGCAGAATAATGTTATTCTTATTAGAATTCGAAACACTAAATGTTTGTCTAAGCTGTTAAGCTTGAAATTTAAAATACTGTAAGTAACTATCTCGTTTGGAATCTCATTTATTAATTTTGAAAGCAAAAACTTTATTGTAATATTTCGTATTTTTATATTAGCTTAAGAAATAGATATAAAATAATTCGTGGGATTTTTTAAATTTTTTATTTATTTGTTTACTTTTATTTTTATTTTATATATTTATTTTGCTTCAATTGTTTTTTCTTTTTGGACTGACATCCCAGTATAGCTAATTTTAAAAGTAACATGACAAAATTATTGATATTTAAAATACTTCTTTTTTAGTTCATGTTGATGATAAGAGAACTCGTGTAAAATGAATAAAAATGTAATAATACGGCAATATAATAAAAAAAAATCCCTGTATAGTCGCTTCTATAAAACGTTAAAAATATAATCACGATAAAACGACATTTCTAAGACGCAATCATATTTAAATATCTCAACTTTTTAAATTAGAATGCTGAATTTCTTTCGGTTGTGTAATAAAAAATTATACGACTTCCCTGACAAATACAAAAACAAAATGTAGGAAAATCAAGCCAATCGCGTAGCATTTAATAGATTTTCATTCATACAAAATAAATCTACAATGATTTCATGAAAATGATATAATTTTTTGCACTAAGCTAAAGGGGTAAAAATTATTTTGTTTCATTTCCATATTTAATATAAATCTTAGAAAATGTTACTACTGCAATTAAAAGTAATTAACTGGAAGGTACAGCTATAATATGCAGTCAGTCTATAGAAACTGGAAATAATCCACTTGAACTTGTAGCAGCATATGACCCACAAGCACAGTTATTTTAAAATTTGCATAAGAAATATTCATCCATGTTTAAAATAACTTTTATAGCAGTTTTACTTTCAAACAGACGGTATAAAATAAAACTGAAGTAACTTATGATTACCTGGTTTAGATACTTCTTTTCACTTTATCAAACATCAGTTCACTTTTCTCTTCACTTCCTTCACTGCCTCTCACAAAAGCATATTAAAAATACTTATAGATAAAAATACAACTGATGTTAGAATAAAAAAATCTATCCACTTCTTTTCACTTCATTAAAGATCAATTCACCTTTCTCTTCTCTTCACTTCACTACCAGCAAAAACATTTTAAAAATACTTATGCAATAAATAACACAATTGATGTTAGAATAATAAAATATATGTTTTTCAAAAATAATTGCGAAATGTTTCTATTTTTGGCAGAGAATGAATGTAATGATTGTGGGAAGCATATTTCCTAAATTCGATTTCCATTTCCCTATGAAAACTGCTTTAGTGCCCATGAGCCATGATTATATTTTGTGATTTTTAAAGGTGAATAGTTATTTCAAATTTCTATCATTATTTTATAGACTTCTGACTTTAATGCATGTTTGGTATAACTCACTAAAATTAGGCAAAAATATAAGTATTTTTGGAAATTTGGGATAAAATTTTAGAATGCATTCAAGTCTGTTCTTGGAAGGGTTTGCTTTTCTGTGTTTCATTTCACCACTGGGAAGCATACAGCAGTTAAAAATGATGGGATGATTTTAATGCAAAGAGCTACATGTGTCAAAACTTTAGTGAAATTTCAAAAAACTTCAGTTTTTGCAGCCACCTAGCTCACTGCATTACACATATCCTATAATTTTTATTCTTGAATAGCAAAGGGCCAATCTTATACAGGGTGTCCACTCTCAACGGTGGCCAATGGCTAATTTCAAAACCGTTAGTCATAGACATATAGTTCCAGTTGCAAAAATGATTTAAAAAAGGTAAAGAATTGTTTATTAAGTGATTTAGGTCGAAAAAAAATTATTAAAAAATTACGAAAATTAACTTTTTATACGGTCCCTCGGTCCTATTAGTGATATTTAGTAAAAATTTTCCATCACCCTATGAAATAATACAAAAATGGTCCCATTCATCTAACATTAAAATTGACCGAGTTATGAAACTAAATTTCATGACTTAAACCATTTTTCTGTAGCTGAAAACGAATGAGTTGGACTTAGTTTTCAGGGAACGTATACTAAGAGCTTAAATTATTATAAAAAGCATCCATTTCCAACGCTGTCCAATAGCTAATTCCTAAACCATTTGTCACAGACGTTTAGTTCCAATTACAAAAATATTTTAAACAAGATAAAGAAATATTTTTAAAGCAATTTAACTGAAGGTGCTACCACTGTATAAGTTTTACGGTAGTGTTAATTTTTATTAATTAACTTCTAGATTGGTTAAAATAGTTGAAGACGTGAGTTTTAAAATTATCTTTATCTAGAAAATAAAATTTTGGGAATTGGGAATAAAATTTTATTTTAAAAAGGTGTGTTATTTTGATAAGCTTATTTTTTGCTTAAAACGTTCTTATGCAAGTTTCCTTAGTTCAAAATTTCTATTCAAAGTTTAAATCACTTCCAAATATCCGATCGAGGTTCAATTTGCACGCTTATTTATATCCAATGACATTGTAATATTAATGCAATTTTCGGTGCGTACCATTTACTTATTTTATAGCAGTACACCAAATTCTGTTAGGTTAAGTAATCTAATAGAACTTTAAATATATGCCATTTTGTAACAATTGTAACTGTTGCTTTTCATAATTTAATTTAACAAACTTTCTGTTTTTTATTTTACTTATATTTTTACTACAAATTTTGCTTTAACATGTAATCATCAACAAAAATTTAAAAATAGTATTGTAAAAAATATTTTAATCTCAATGTTTAATGTTAATTTTTATATCTTGCGTCTCTTTTTATTCTCAGTAAATTTGTGACTGACCCCTAATTTGTAGCAAAAAATATGCTTCAACTTTAAACAGCTATTACTCAGCTTGTTTTAATCGCAGAAGAATGGGACTTTTTTGTATTACTTGTTAGAGTTATGGTAAAAATTTACTAAATATCACTTATAGGACCGGGGAACCGTATAAAAATTTAATTTTCGTAATTTTTTAATAAAAAGTTTTTTGACGTAAATCGCTTGAAAAACAATTCTTTACCTTTTTTAAAGCATTTTTGCAACTGGAACTATATGTCTATGACTAACGGTTTAGAAATTAGCCATTGGCCACCGTTTAGAGTGGACACCCTGTATAACACAACCATGTAGTTTATTTTGTGGGATAACTTCGATGCGGACTATGAGAAATACTATGCAAAACATACAATTTAAATTTTTCAAGTGAACACTGAACTTTGACCCATACCAAATTAAAACCAACGGTCCCATAGCATTAACATTTTGGATTTCTTTCTTTCTTATAATCATCTCACTGAGAAAAAAATCACATGATTCCGTTTACCATTTAATCACAGCTTTGGTGATTTTTATATGGAATTGCAATTAAATTTCTCGTAGTTCTAGTGATAAACTGTTTAATGCTTTAAAGTAAATTTTTTTAACGAACGATGAAATTACTATAGTTTCACAAATTCATGTTTAATCTGAAGATATCTCTTAAAAATTCGGTGAATGTATAGTCTAGTGCTTTATTTAAATTCATGTCTGAAATGGAGGCAAATGGTCCGATGGAGCCTTTATGAGCAGTTACTTAGAAAATTAGATTTTGCTCCTTAAATAGTAAAATTCTTTCAAAATAATTTAAAATTCGTTCTTTATGGTTTTTTTTTACTTCGTTTGCTAGAAATATTCTTAAATATTTTATTTTAATTTCACAATGTCATGGTATAGATGCATTTTATTAAGACATTTTTAAAGCACTAAAGATGAGCAATATTTCTTAGTGAGTTCCAAGTGATTTTAATGTTATTTAAACGAAAAATAGATGAATCCATTTTGAGACAGGTTTTCCGTATTTTGATACTTTACATAATTTTATTTTCACTCAAACTTTAAAAAGATAAAGCGCAAAAAAAAAAAAAAAAAAAAAAAAAAAAAAAACTTGCTTTTACAAATAAACATGTAATAAATTCTTGTGATCTAAAAAAAACCCTCTGGAATTATTTTAAAAAAATACTCCACTGTTTAGTAACTAAAATTACTAAAGATAGATTCAAAATAGCCGACTCAGTGGTATTGATGCCGATAATTTCGCTTGTATTACGCATAGGTTTATTTTGATCCTAATTAATCGTACTATCACAATTAAAACAATCAACACACTAAAAGTAGACATAAAAAGTAATAATGGTAACCAGAAATATATTGAATTAAAAAGGACGAGAAAGTATTTGTCCTTTCGTATACGGGTGATTCTCAAAATAGGGGACAATTTCAAAAGTGAAATCTTAAAAAAATTACTGTTAGCAAAATTTCTGAAAAAAATAGGTGTTGTTAATATAGTATTAGGTATACTTTACATGTAGTCAGCAGAGCTAAATATTTAAAAATTAACTTAAAAAAAAATAATTAGTATTTTTTGAGCCATGCTAATGACAAAACAAATTGCATGGAATAAATATATTAAGAAATTTTTATTTTCTTCCTGTTTAAATATTTTTTTCTATATTTATTAACCTTCCTTTTCAGCAAATGGCTTCCATTTTTACATATATACATATAAGGAGAATAAAAACATTACCAAAGAGCAAACTTTGTTAACATGAGCAACATTCTTACACTAGCAATGTAAGAAGCTGTCTTAGTGATTTTCTGACAGATTTAATGCATATTTTAGGGATAATAAATGTAATACCTAAATTTATATGTAAATTAAACTTTATAAAGGATACAATATAAGCAATGGTTACATTTATGCATATAGGAGTCTTTAGCATGGACAGAAAAACCATGCTAACGACACTGATATTTATCCATGCTAATGACAAATTTTAATTTAAATAAGATTATGAGCCATAATATAATCACAATGCAATAGTCCTTTCTGGGGCTTTTTAAAACACAAAAGTCCTATGCAAATAAGTAAAATAAAAATTTTAATTATAAAATAAACATGAAAATTATTATCCATTCTAATGACATACAATTGATGTACGCCCCTAATATTCAACTTCTATTCTTAAAATACAATACATGCTTCTATTTTCAGGCTGGGATAAAATGGCTACTTGTTGCCACGGAGAAACTTTATATTTTCAAACTATTGTCATATGTGAAAATGAAATTTTGATTAATAACCGGCTGTTATAGTATGACCTTGTTTTGAAAATAGAATATGGAGGACAAACTTTAATTCTTTTTTTATATACTATAATTTTATTTTTAAAAAGAAATTTATTGGATAAATCCTCTCCTTGATTAATTTAAAGAAAGAATAACATTTGTTTCATTTTATAAACATGATATTAACTCTTGAAAAAGCTAGTATATACAAGGCAAAGCTGCTGTGGACATCCATGCTAATGACATTTTGAACATTTATTCTGTTATTTTAAGGTGTTTTTAACTAAAAAGTGAGTAATTCTTGAGTGCAAATAATGAATAATATTAAGACAAACATATCTAAACATAAAAACATGACAGAAAACCTCTCAATTTTTTTTGTATGCCGAAAGACATAAATTGTACCCTATTTTGAGAATCACCCATACACGTAGAAGGTGGTAAGCTTTGAGGAAATATTTTTTTTTCTTGTATTGCAAATTCTAACATTTGTTGTTCAAAAGGAAAACATTTTGGGGTGTAGGAGCAATTCTTAATTAAATTCTATACTATTCTTAAAATTATGTGTTTTTATTAGACTCTATGTTAATCAGGTATTAAGAATAAAATTTATCCCTTAACAAAAAAAAAAAAAAAAAAAAAAAAAAAAAAAAAAAAAAAATATGCTAGAGTGAAAAAAAAGTTAAAAAGTTTTTTATCTGCACTATGAAGATTCGGCTACCATACACAATAACTGCAATTTGATGATGGTGATTATGGGAATCCATACTTATTTACTTCCTCTTTTTGACACTTTAGTGGTTGGTGGGTGCTAAAAACTTTTAATTTTAAATCTTACATATGGGAGTGCTTTAAAATTTTATTCGTGAGGTAATCAAAACTGCTTAGCCACTAATTATTGTTTTTAATTGTTGTGTCTCAAAATATTTGAGAGTTTGATATAATTGATTGGCTCTAATGAAACGAATAATGTATGAGATCCAAATTTACATTTATATGCTTTCATATATTATTAATAGCCTAAGTACAATATAGAAAAGTCCAACAAACTCAATTTTTTGGTTTTGGAGTCAAGGTATTTTAAGGTCTTGAATTTTAATGAATTCTATTTAATGTTATTTGCTGGAAATTTGGTGTAAATCAGCATTAATAGATGCCAACATCACTTAATTATTCCGGAGTCTGATCCAAGGCAAATATGTTTTTAACCGGAAAATATGTATAAGCAAATGCGTTCTCTTTCAGTGAGGTTCATTTAAGATTTCATTTTGAAATTTTTGTTTAAATTAAATTTCCGTTTAGAAACATATTCATCTTGGATCAGACTCTGGAATAATTAAGAGATTTGGGCATCTATGCAATATTATGTATTTTAAATTTATTTTATCCTTCAATGAGGTGACATGTCCAAGCTACTAATGCTGTATGATATCGGGCATAAATGTTTCCATCTTAATTCAGGTTCTATTGAATCGAATAATGTATGAGATCCAAACTTACATTTTAGAAACATTTTCGTCTTGAATCAGACTCCAGAATAATTAAGAGATATTGGCATCTATGCAACATTATGTATTTTAAATTTATTTTATCTATCAATGAGGTGACATGCTCAAGCTACTAATACTGTATGACATCGGGCAAAAATGTTTCCATCTTAATTCAGGAATCCTTCCTTTTGATAAATTTTTGCCATTTATTCTGTTGCCATTATTCCCGATTACTTGCAAATTCTGATTTGATGATCTATATTTCAGTGAAGAATGTTTCATTAAAACAATAATTTTGCAATAGGTATCCAGAAAGTATTCATTAAGATGTATATATTATATTTACTGTTTTAAGAAGCAATATTTTCTAATCAAGGTATTTTTAATTTCTAGTTCTATAATCGGCTTTTGAATGGCAGGGAATAGGAAGCTCTAGTTTAAGAAACCACAACTTGCTATGGAAATTGAGCCATTTTCAAAATCTAGTCTCAAGCAAATTTCTTTCAAGTTTAGGAAACCAGAACTTACAGCTATGGAATTTTGGCCGTTTTCAAAATCTAGTCTAAAGACTATTTTTTCTAGTTTAGTAAACCTGAAGTTACAGTTTTGGAGTTTACATCTTTTTAAAAAAATCTAGCCTAAAGCCAAATTTTTAGTTTGCAAAACCAGAATTCCCAGTTATGATCTCTCTTTCTGCTTTAGGAATCAATATTTTTTAGTCAAGCTTCTTTTTAAACATCAGTTCTAATATCTATTTTCAAGGGTCAGGGAACTGGAAATTCTGATTTATGAAACTAGAATTTATAGTTATGAAATTTGAAAATCTAGCTTGAAGCTCATTTTTTTTCTAGTTTAAGGAGCAAGAAAATTCTGAAAACTCATTCAGAATATTAACTAGAACTCTCTAGCAAAGGGAACTAGAATTTATATGGATGACATGGAACTATTTTTCTAGAGCCACAATTTATTTTTTAGACGGCAGTGGCAATTTTTTTCTTCAGTTTACAATACATCGTCTGGTTTTGTTCATATTACTGTTAAAAAAACACCATCCAGGGAGATTTCTTGAAAGAGCTTAACTTATGTCATTCCTGCAAGAATATATTTAAAAAATTCTGCAACCAATTGATCCATGAAAATTTGAAACAATCAAAACTTTTAAAAATAAAAGGTAAAGAACATTTAAATTAATATATTATTTATAACTTTATTCACACAGGGTGTCATTATCATCCTCACTTTTATTGAAATTAGATTGTGAATATGTAAATAAATAGCATAACTTAAATTACTTATTAATGTAAATCCAGGAAAAATTTATTAATATTCCGTTTACAAATATATTACTTAAAAAGGAGACATAAATAAACGTTATTTAATTATACATGAATTAACTATCAATGGTAATATATATAAAGACCATTTGCTCAGAAACGTGAATTATTTTTCGATTTAAGTAATCAAATGTTTTTCTTTTACATTTTTTTAAAACGCGAACTATTTCAAAATAAAATCATGTTTAAATCTATAAAATTGAATCTGGAGAAAACTCGAAAGATTCAATATGTGTTTTCATTTAATTATTCGAAACACACATTTTCTGTCAAATTTAAGCGCGTTATTCAATCGTTGTTATAATCCGATTTATTCACTCAGAAAAAATCCAAGAGAAATTGTATGATGATTTTTATTTTTCTTGTACTTCAAATAAGTTTTTCCGATGCAAGAAATGTCTGCATTCTTTTCCTTAAAATTCGCCTTTTTTTGCATTTAATCCAATTTTTTTGTAATACAGTTGGTAAAAGGAAACGAATGAAAATGTTATATATATTAGTATAAAAACACCTATTTGCCGAAAATATGTTTTAAAATACATAAATATATAAATACATTAACCTATTACGTCCCTATGAGACGCCAAGGTACTTATTTAAAAATACCATATAATTCATTGTCTCAAATATTAATTACAGCATAAATTAGAATAAATACTAGGCATTTCAAATGTATCTTCTATAAAAAGTATAGAGGGTGTTTCCAAATTCATTGTACAGACTTAAAGGGGTGATAGTACACATCAAGACAAACAATATTAAATAGGGGTCCCAAACGTCTTCCGAAGGACATAGGCGCCATTAAAGTTTAGGGTCCAAAAATTCAAATGATTATAAAAAACAGAAAAATTGGTCGATTCGTTTGCGGTTTTCACTAAAACTATTCTTTGTGTCAGTATTGTCTTGAAAATAAATTATAAAAATAAATTTCAAAAAATACCGATAGAGGGCGCTTTAGACTTTGGAGTAACGAACAACTAATTTTTACCGTTATTTTTTGGATCTCATTAGATTTTTTTTAGAACCTTAGACATAAACTTAAATTTTAAACTCAAAATCTAAATTGTTGGGAGTGGTTAAGTAGCGCAAACTGAACTGCGGGAGGAGGTTCAAATTTCAAATTATTATAAAAAAAACGGAAAAATTCGTCAATTGATTTGCGATTTTCACTAAAATTATTCTTTATGTCAGTATTATTTTGAAAATAAATTATAAAGATAAAATTTTTAAAATGCCGATAGAGGGCGCTTTAGACTTTGGAGTAACATACAACTATTTTTTACCGTTATTTTTTGCTTCTCATAAAAATTTTTTAGAAGCTTAGACATAAATTAAATTTTGAGATGAAAATCTGAATCGTTGGGAGTGGTTAAGTAGCACAAACTGAACTGTGGGGGGAGGTTCAAATTTCAAACGATTATATAAAAAACGAAAAAATTGGTCAATTGATTTGCGATTTTCACTAAAATTATTCTTTATGTCAGTATTATCTTGAAAATAAATTATAAAGATAAAATAAAAAAAATGCCGATAGAGGGCGCCTTAAACTTTAGAGTAACAGGCGCCCTCTAACGGAATTTTTTGAAATTTATCTTTAAAGTTTATTTTCAAGGAAATATTGACATAAAGAATAGTTTTAGAGAAAACCGTAATCGAACCGACCAATTTTTCCGTTTTGTATAATCATTTGAAATTTGAACCTCCCCACCCCCATTGAACAAAGTTCAGTTTGCGCTACTTAACCACTCCCAACGATTCAGATTCTCATCTCAAAATTTAAGTTTATGTCTCAGCTTCTAAAAAAATTTTATGGGATGCAAAAAATAACGGTAAAAAATAGTTGTACGTTACTCCAAAGTCTAAAGTGCCCCCTACCGGCATTTTTTGAATTTTATCTTTATAATTTATTTTCAAGACAATACTGACATAAAGAATAATTTTAGCGAAAATCGCAAATCAATTTACCAATTTTTCCGTTTTTTAAAATCATTTGAAATTTGAACCACCCCCCACAGTTCAGTTTGCGCTACTTAACCACTCCCAACGATTTAGATTTTGAGCTCAAAATTTAAGTTTATGTCTAAGCTTCTAAAAAATTTAATGGGATGCAAAAAATGACGGCAAAAAATAGTTGTTCGTGACTAAAAAGTCTAAAGCGCCCTCTATCGGCATTTTTTGAAATTTATCTTTATTTTTTATTTTCAAGACAATACTGACATAAAGAATAGTTTTAGGGAAAACCGCAAACGAATCGACCAATTTTTCTGTTTTTTATAATCATTTGAATTTTCGGACCCCAAACTTTAATGGTGCCTATCTCCTTCGGAAAACGTTTGGGACCCTTAGTTTCCTATTTAATATTGTTTGTCTTGATGTGTACTATCACCCCTTAAAGTTTGTACCATGAATTTAGAAACACCCTGTATGTACACTACGCTGTATAGCTTAACACTATATACACTGTATAAATATGATTCAGTCCTAAATTTGGTCAAAGAAAATCTCGATTGTCTCGTGTGTTAAAAAATATGCGTGATGCTACCCTACCGTGCACTTTGGAACGCTGCCACACAGAGTAGTAACAGAGCCTCAACTCGGCTTGAAAAGAGTGCCCTCAGTGGGTCACCAAGAAGCGCCAAGCAGAATAAGATTACAGTTAAACAGAAATCACGAGGATAAAAATCGCCAACGCGATGGTTTAGTTTTTAAGTGACCCACTGAGGGCACTCTTTTCAAGCCGAGTTGAGGCTCTGTTACTACTCTGTGTGGCAGCGTTCCAAAGTTCACGGTAGGGTAGCATCACGCATATTTTTTAACACACGAGACAATCGAGATTTTCTTTGACCAAATTTAGGACTGAATCATATTTATACAGTGTATATAGTGTTAAGCTATACAGCGTAGTGTACATACAGGGTGTTTCTAAATTCATGGTACAAACTTTAAGGGGTGATAGTACACATCAAGACAAACAATATTAAATAGGAAACTAAGGGTCCCAAACGTCTTCCGAAGGAGATAGGCACCATTAAAGTTTGGGGTCCGAAAATTCAAATGATTATAAAAAACAGAAAAATTGGTCGATTCGTTTGCGGTTTTCCCTAAAACTATTCTTTATGTCAGTATTGTCTTGAAAATAAAAAATAAAGATAAATTTCAAAAAATGCCGATAGAGGGCGCTTTAGACTTTTTAGATTTTTCTAAGGGATTAACATGTTTCAGATGGCAAGATATCAATATATTTTTGTGCTGCCATGTACATCAAACCAGTAAAATTTGGTTCAGCAGGGAAAAAAAGAAAACATAACAATTGAAAGTGCATTTTTTAGTAAACCCTTTCATAAATATTCATACGAATTTTCGGTGGTAAACCTGTATCTGTCTGCATATCATACACTAAAATTTACCTTGAGCTGGAAATCGTGTAACATATCATCATCTATAAGAGCCAATATGTTTGATTTATTTAACGCAGCTGTATGAATTTATTCGTACTCTAAAAGCATATTTTTGTATAGAGATATAGCTTAGCTTAAAACTGACAGACATTTTAGCAATCCACACCTATAAACTGGCTCATTCAATGATTTATTTTGTGTAGATTTGTATTTGATCTATAAAATTTGTATTCATCACATAATGTACAAAAATTAAGTTTAAAAATGCATACCAGATGAAAATGTATTTCAAGCAATTATGATACATTCCTATTCCTGTAAAGAGTGTTTACTTCAAATTTTATAGAAAGCTTGCTGTAATCCAAACATCAATGTTGCATGTCAGTCACCATGTTGGTGTTATATAACATCACTGAAATACCCCTGAAACGATATTTCCTCGAGGACCATATAATGTAACGGAACATTTTTGTGTTTCCCTGTTAACGTGCAATAACAGCTATACAGGGTGTCCCAGAAGTAATGAGACAAACTATAAGTGGAGGTAGGGGACATGACATGGATTCAATTTTGCATAGCAATCCATGGTCGGAAACGCTTTCCTGGCGCGGTAGTGATGGCACAAAGCACAAATTGAGGAGACGAACAGGGAGAGAAAACATGTTTATTATTCTTAGTACTCCAAAAATGCCGGTACAATGCTGGAAAGTGCTGAGGATCTTGTTGTACGCATCGTTGAAGCTCTTGGAGAAAGTTCAGGACATGACATTCACAGTATTTTCGAGAACGCTAGATCTTCCATGCGACGGATATAAGCTTCCATGCAACACTGCTCGGAGTCGTAATTACGAACATCTACTTTGATAACGCTCGTTGTCTTTTTAATGTTCTTTTTCATTAGTTTTTTGCTGTACTAAGGTTAATAAAAATAATTTTTCCTCTTACTCTAGTTTTATCTTCCTTGTGTTTTGTGTCATGACTATTGGACCAGGAAAACGTTTCCGACCATGGGTTGCTATGCAATTCTGAATCTGTGTGATATCTCTTACCTCCCCTTTATGTTTGTCCCGTTACTTCTGGGACACCCTGTACAAACTCCATCTTCAACCTCAATAGCATCTAATAAACTGAAATCAGTATTTAGGAGTATCCAGAGAGTGGACAAACGGTTAAAAAATAGCCAGAAAAACAGAAATGATAAATACTTTATAACTATGTTGGGAAGTGTTAAAAATTATGGAAAAAGTTTCTTTTTTTATACTACATTAAATTACCTAATAGTTTTTTAATACTAGATTGTAAATAAACAGCATCTAATGTTTATTCTATGAGTCTACATCCAAGACAGCACATAAAGAATTAGATTAAAAACACAAGTAAAATTTTAAATCCAAAACTGGCCCATAAACAATGCAAAAGATGGAGTGGTAAAAGTTTTGCCCTGTTCCTGAAAAATTTGGGGCATATGCCCGCTTTTCCTTCCGCTTTGCCTAAGAAAGTACTGATCAGAGATCAGACACAGTAACCATGATACATTTTCCCACAAGTGAATCTAAACAAACATCCTTGAGAATGAAAAGGGAAAAAGTCTCTCTTACATTGCACAAAAAAGGATTCAGAAAACATTTTTACTTGAATTACTACGGTAGAAGATTTTTTTTAAGACGTAAAACAGAAATTAGTTATTTCAATATGAAAACGTTAATTCTGGTAATTTTGATTGTGATTTATCAAATTCTAGTTTACAACCACGTTAGTATGTAAGTTATGTAAGTTATTAAACTAAAGGGAGGAAAATAAATGTTTTTTTTTTTTTTTTTTTTTTTTTTTTTTTTTTTTTTTTAACTAGAAAACAAAACAAAACAAAAAAAAACTGGAGGGGCAAAACCATGACTTTGCCCCTGTTCTAAAATAACTAGGGGGGCATATGACCCCCCCTTGCCCCCGCCAGATTACGCCCATGCCTGAATGGGTCTAATCGACCCAGTCCTGTAATGTGTTTCATTCGATTCAAACCAGAAAATTTTTCATAAAGTAAATTAAATAAATAACACAAAGATTTAAGTTAAATAAGTATGTTAAATGTATTTAAATAAAAATTCTGGTCTGAAATATTTTAATCAAGTTTGAGTAAAATTTCAATAGGGTAGGAAGGTTAAAACAGCAATTCACATATATTTCCGATGTTCCATGTCGCTCCACATTTAGATAGAATGCAAAATGCTTGCTTTTTAAACGTGTCCGCTGCATGGCAGCGCACAGAGTACGGAACAGAGAATCTACTTTAATACACTGTAATGGCAACTTGTTTAACATGGGATTACGCATAGACAGTAGCGACACGAGCGGACCACTCTGAAACTACGATCATAACATAAGAGAGGTTGCTAATTCGGCGAAACATCGCTTCCTTGGCGACAAATGATAAGGGGAAAAAATACAGCGACGGCTTGCTGCTTCTTGTTTGAAATTTATGAAAGAATTATGAAGTAACTTTGACGTATTCGTCTTGCAAAAACCTTGCAACTGCATGCTTTCAATGCTTGTGTCTCTTCGTAACATAATGATCTAATAATTTAAACTTGAAAATTCAAGAATAATAACAGTAATAATTACGAATCAATATAAGCGCGGAAATCTAAGATCAAATAGCATAAGCACATGTGCAAAGATAATCAAATCAGCACTCAGCAAGAAGCGCCAAGCAGAATAAGATTACAGTTAAACAGAAATCACGAGGATAAAAATCGCCAACGCGATGGTTTAGTTTTTAAGTGACCCACTGAGGGCACTCTTTTCAAGCCGAGTTGAGGCTCTGTTACTACTCTGTGTGGCAGCGTTCCAAAGTGCACGGTAGGGTAGCATCACGCATATTTTTTAACACACGAGACAATCGAGATTTTCTTTGACCAAATTTAGGACTGAATCATATTTATACAGTGTATATAGTGTTAAGCTATACAGCGTAGTGTACATACAGGGTGTTTCTAAATTCATGGTACAAACTTTAAGGGGTGATAGTACACATCAAGACAAACAATATTAAATAGGAAACTAAGGGTCCCAAACGTCTTCCGAAGGAGATAGGCACCATTAAAGTTTGGGGTCCGAAAATTCAAATGGTTATAAAAAACAGAAAAATTGGTCGATTCGTTTGCGGTTTTCCCTAAAACTATTCTTTATGTCAGTATTGTCTTGAAAATAAAAAATAAAGATAAATTTCAAAAAATGCCGATAGAGGGCGCTTTAGACTTTTTAGTCACGAACAACTATTTTTTGCCGTCATTTTTTGCATCCCATTAAATTTTTTAGAAGCTTAGACATAAACTTAAATTTTGAGCTCAAAATCTAAATTGTTGGGAGTGGTTAAGTAGCGCAAACTGAACTGCGGGAGGAGGTTCAAATTTCAAATTATTATAAAAAAAACGGAAAAATTCGTCAATTGATTTGCGATTTTCACTAAAATTATTCTTTATGTCAGTATTATTTTGAAAATAAATTATAAAGATAAAATTTTTAAAATGCCGATAGAGGGCGCTTTAGACTTTGGAGTAACATACAACTATTTTTTACCGTTATTTTTTGCTTCTCATAAAAATTTTTTAGAAGCTTAGACATAAATTAAATTTTGAGATGAAAATCTGAATCGTTGGGAGTGGTTAAGTAGCACAAACTGAACTGTGGGGGGAGGTTCAAATTTCAAACGATTATATAAAAAACGAAAAAATTGGTCAATTGATTTGCGATTTTCACTAAAATTATTCTTTATGTCAGTATTATCTTGAAAATAAATTATAAAGATAAAATAAAAAAAATGCCGATAGAGGGCGCCTTAAACTTTAGAGTAACAGGCGCCCTCTAACGGAATTTTTTGAAATTTATCTTTAAAGTTTATTTTCAAGGAAATATTGACATAAAGAATAGTTTTAGAGAAAACCGTAATCGAACCGACCAATTTTTCCGTTTTGTATAATCATTTGAAATTTGAACCTCCCCACCCCCATTGAACAAAGTTCAGTTTGCGCTACTTAACCACTCCCAACGATTCAGATTCTCATCTCAAAATTTAAGTTTATGTCTCAGCTTCTAAAAAAATTTTATGGGATGCAAAAAATAACGGTAAAAAATAGTTGTACGTTACTCCAAAGTCTAAAGTGCCCCCTACCGGCATTTTTTGAATTTTATCTTTATAATTTATTTTCAAGACAATACTGACATAAAGAATAATTTTAGCGAAAATCGCAAATCAATTTACCAATTTTTCCGTTTTTTAAAATCATTTGAAATTTGAACCACCCCCCCACAGTTCAGTTTGCGCTACTTAACCACTCCCAACGATTTAGATTTTGAGCTCAAAATTTAAGTTTATGTCTAAGCTTCTAAAAAATTTAATGGGATGCAAAAAATGACGGCAAAAAATAGTTGTTCGTGACTAAAAAGTCTAAAGCGCCCTCTATCGGCATTTTTTGAAATTTATCTTTATTTTTTATTTTCAAGACAATACTGACATAAAGAATAGTTTTAGGGAAAACCGCAAACGAATCGACCAATTTTTCTGTTTTTTATAATCATTTGAATTTTCGGACCCCAAACTTTAATGGTGCCTATCTCCTTCGGAAGACGTTTGGGACCCTTAGTTTCCTATTTAATATTGTTTGTCTTGATGTGTACTATCACCCCTTAAAGTTTGTACCATGAATTTAGAAACACCCTGTATGTACACTACGCTGTATAGCTTAACACTATATACACTGTATAAATATGATTCAGTCCTAAATTTGGTCAAAGAAAATCTCGATTGTCTCGTGTGTTAAAAAATATGCGTGATGCTACCCTACCGTGAACTTTGGAACGCTGCCACACAGAGTAGTAACAGAGCCTCAACTCGGCTTGAAAAGAGTGCCCTCAGTGGGTCACTTAAAAACTAAACCATCGCGTTGGCGATTTTTATCCTCGTGATTTCTGTTTAACTGTAATCTTATTCTGCTTGGCGCTTCTTGGTGACCCACTGAGGGCACTCTTTTCAAGCCGAGTTGAGGCTCTGTTACTACTCTGTGTGGCAGCGTTCCAAAGTGCACGGTAGGGTAGCATCACGCATATTTTTTAACACACGAGACAATCGAGATTTTCTTTGACCAAATTTAGGACTGAATCATATTTATACAGTGTATATAGTGTTAAGCTATACAGCGTAGTGTACATACAGGGTGTTTCTAAATTCATGGTACAAACTTTAAGGGGTGATAGTACACATCAAGACAAACAATATTAAATAGGAAACTAAGGGTCCCAAACGTCTTCCGAAGGAGATAGGCACCATTAAAGTTTGGGGTCCGAAAATTCAAATGATTATAAAAAACAGAAAAATTGGTCGATTCGTTTGCGGTTTTCCCTAAAACTATTCTTTATGTCAGTATTGTCTTGAAAATAAAAAATAAAGATAAATTTCATAAAATGCCGATAGAGGGCGCTTTAGACTTTTTAGTCACGAACAACTATTTTTTGCCGTCATTTTTTGCATCCCATTAAATTTTTTAGAAGCTTAGACATAAACTTAAATTTTGAGCTCAAAATCTAAATCGTTGGGAGTGGTTAAGTAGCGCAAACTGAACTGTGGGGGGTGGTTCAAATTTCAAATGATTTTAAAAAACGGAAAAATTGGTAAATTGATTTGCGATTTTCGCTAAAATTATTCTTTATGTCAGTATTGTCTTGAAAATAAATTATAAAGATAAAATTCAAAAAATGCCGGTAGGGGGCACTTTAGACTTTGGAGTAACGTACAACTATTTTTTACCGTTATTTTTTGCATCCCATAAAATTTTTTTAGAAGCTGAGACATAAACTTAAATTTTGAGATGAGAATCTGAATCGTTGGGAGTGGTTAAGTAGCGCAAACTGAACTTTGTTCAATGGGGGTGGGGAGGTTCAAATTTCAAATGATTATACAAAACGGAAAAATTGGTCGGTTCGATTACGGTTTTCTCTAAAACTATTCTTTATGTCAATATTTCCTTGAAAATAAACTTTAAAGATAAATTTCAAAAAATTCCGTTAGAGGGCGCCTGTTACTCTAAAGTTTAAGGCGCCCTCTATCGGCATTTTTTTTATTTTATCTTTATAATTTATTTTCAAGATAATACTGACATAAAGAATAATTTTAGTGAAAATCGCAAATCAATTGACCAATTTTTTCGTTTTTTATATAATCGTTTGAAATTTGAACCTCCCCCCACAGTTCAGTTTGTGCTACTTAACCACTCCCAACGATTCAGATTTTCATCTCAAAATTTAATTTATGTCTAAGCTTCTAAAAAATTTTTATGAGAAGCAAAAAATAACGGTAAAAAGTAGTTGTATGTTACTCCAAAGTCTAAAGCGCCCTCTATCGGCATTTTAAAAATTTTATCTTTATAATTTATTTTCAAAATAATACTGACATAAAGAATAATTTTAGTGAAAATCGCAAATCAATTGACGAATTTTTCCGTTTTTTTTATAATAATTTGAAATTTGAACCTCCTCCCGCAGTTCAGTTTGCGCTACTTAACCACTCCCAACAATTTAGATTTTGAGCTCAAAATTTAAGTTTATGTCTAAGCTTCTAAAAAATTTAATGGGATGCAAAAAATGACGGCAAAAAATAGTTGTTCGTGACTAAAATGTCTAAAGCGCCCTCTATCGGCATTTTTTGAAATTTATCTTTATTTTTTATTTTCAAGACAATACTGACATAAAGAATAGTTTTAGGGAAAACCGCAAACGAATCGACCAATTTTTCTGTTTTTTATAACCATTTGAATTTTCGGACCCCAAACTTTAATGGTGCCTATCTCCTTCGGAAGACGTTTGGGACCCTTAGTTTCCTATTTAATATTGTTTGTCTTGATGTGTACTATCACCCCTTAAAGTTTGTACCATGAATTTAGAAACACCCTGTATGTACACTACGCTGTATAGCTTAACACTATATACACTGTATAAATATGATTCAGTCCTAAATTTGGTCAAAGAAAATCTCGATTGTCTCGTGTGTTAAAAAATATGCGTGATGCTACCCTACCGTGCACTTTGGAACGCTGCCACACAGAGTAGTAACAGAGCCTCAACTCGGCTTGAAAAGAGTGCCCTCAGTGGGTCACTTAAAAACTAAACCATCGCGTTGGCGATTTTTATCCTCGTGATTTCTGTTTAACTGTAATCTTATTCTGCTTGGCGCTTCTTGCTGAGTGCTGATTTGATTATCTTTGCACATGTGCTTATGCTATTTGATCTTAGATTTCCGCGCTTATATTGATTCGTAATTATTACTGTTATTATTCTTGAATTTTCAAGTTTAAATTATTAGATCATTATGTTACGAAGAGACACATGCATTGAAAGCATGCATTTGCAAGGTTTTTGCAAGACGAATATGTCAAAGTTACTTCACAATTCTTTCATAAATTTCAAACAAGAAGCAGCAAGCCGTCGCTGTATTTTTTCCCCTTATCATTTGTCGCCAAGGAAGCGATGTTTCGCCGAATTAGCAACCTCTCTTATGTTATGATCGTAGTTTCAGAGTGGTCCGCTCGTGTCGCTACTGTCTATGCGTAATCCCATGTTAAACAAGTTGCCATTACAGTGTATGAAATTAGATTCTCTGTTCCGTACTCTGTGCTCTGCCATGCAGCGGACACGTTTAAAAAGCAAGCATTTTGCATTCTATCTAAATGTGGAGCGACATGGAACATCGGAAATATATGTGAATTGCTGCTTTAACCTTCCTACCCTATTGAAATTTTACTCAAACTTGATTAAAATATTTCAGACCAGAATTTTTATTTAAATACATTTAACATACTTATTTAACTTAAATCTTTGTGTTATTTATTTAATTTACTTTATGAAAAATTTTCTGGTTTGAATCGAATGAAACACATTACAGGACTGGGTCGATTAGACCCATTCAGGCATGGGCGTAATCTGGCGGGGGCAAGGGGGGTCATATGCCCCCCTAGTTATTTTAGAACAGGGGCAAAGTCATGGTTTTGCCCCTCCAGTTTTTTTTTGTTTTGTTTTGTTTTCTAGTTAAAAAAAAAAAAAAAAAAAAAAAAAAAAAAAAAAAAAAAAAAACATTTATTTTCCTTCCTTTAGTTTAATAACTTACATAACTTACATACTAACGTGGTTGTAAACTAGAATTTGATAAATCACAATCAAAATTACCAGAATTAACGTTTTCATATTGAAATAACTAATTTCTGTTTTACGTCTTAAAAAAAATCTTCTACCGTAGTAATTCAAGTAAAAATGTTTTCTGAATCCTTTTTTGTGCAATGTAAGAGAGACTTTTTCCCTTTTCATTCTCAAGGATGTTTGTTTAGATTCACTTGTGGGAAAATGTATCATGGTTACTGTGTCTGATCTCTGATCAGTACTTTCTTAGGCAAAGCGGAAGGAAAAGCGGGCATATGCCCCAAATTTTTCAGGAACAGGGCAAAACTTTTACCACTCCATCTTTTGCATTGTTTATGGGCCAGTTTTGGATTTAAAATTTTACTTGTGTTTTTAATCTAATTCTTTATGTGCTGTCTTGTATGTAGACTCATAGAATAAACATTAGATGCTGTTTATTTACAATCTAGTATTAAAAAACTATTAGGTAATTTAATGTAGTATAAAAAAAGAAACTTTTTCCATAATTTTTAACACTTCCCAACATAGTTATAAAGTATTTATCATTTCTGTTTTTCTGGCTATTTTTTTAACCGTTTGTCCGCTCTCTGGATACTCCTAAATACTGATTTCAGTTTATTAGATGCTATTGAGGTTGAAGATGGAGTTTGTACAGGGTGTCCCAGAAGTAACGGGACAAACATAAAGGGGAGGTAAGAGATATCACACAGATTCAGAATTGCATAGCAACCCATGGTCGGAAACGTTTTCCTGGTCCAATAGTCATGACACAAAACACAAGGAAGATAAAACTAGAGTAAGAGGAAAAATTATTTTTATTAACCTTAGTACAGCAAAAAACTAATGAAAAAGAACATTAAAAAGACAACGAGCGTTATCAAAGTAGATGCTCGTAATTACGACTCCGAGCAGTGTTGCATGGAAGCTTATATCCGTCGCATGGAAGATCTAGCGTTCTCGAAAATACTGTGAATGTCATGTCCTGAACTTTCTCCAAGAGCTTGAACGATGCGTACAACAAGATCCTCAGCACTTTCCAGCATTGTACCGGCATTTTTGGAGTACTAAGAATAATAAACATGTTTTCTCTCCCTGTTCGTCTCCTCAATTTGTGCTTTGTGCCATCACTACCGCGCCAGGAAAGCGTTTCCGACCATGGATTGCTATGCAAAATTGAATCCATGTCATGTCCCCTACCTCCACTTATAGTTTGTCTCATTACTTCTGGGACACCCTGTATAGCTGTTATTGCACGTTAACAGGGAAACACAAAAATGTTCCGTTACATTATATGGTCCTCGAGGAAATATCGTTTCAGGGGTATTTCAGTGATGTTATATAACACCAACATGGTGACTGACATGCAACATTGATGTTTGGATTACAGCAAGCTTTCTATAAAATTTGAAGTAAACACTCTTTACAGGAATAGGAATGTATCATAATTGCTTGAAATACATTTTCATCTGGTATGCATTTTTAAACTTAATTTTTGTACATTATGTGATGAATACAAATTTTATAGATCAAATACAAATCTACACAAAATAAATCATTGAATGAGCCAGTTTATAGGTGTGGATTGCTAAAATGTCTGTCAGTTTTAAGCTAAGCTATATCTCTATACAAAAATATGCTTTTAGAGTACGAATAAATTCATACAGCTGCGTTAAATAAATCAAACATATTGGCTCTTATAGATGATGATATGTTACACGATTTCCAGCTCAAGGTAAATTTTAGTGTATGATATGCAGACAGATACAGGTTTACCACCGAAAATTCGTATGAATATTTATGAAAGGGTTTACTAAAAAATGCACTTTCAATTGTTATGTTTTCTTTTTTTCCCTGCTGAACCAAATTTTACTGGTTTGATGTACATGGCAGCACAAAAATATATTGATATCTTGCCATCTGAAACATGTTAATCCCTTAGAAAAATCTTTTTAGTTGTTTCCTGTGCTTTCTGGCTACTTAAATTTTAGTTTCACAGTGTGAAAAGGGTAAAGCTCTATAGATCGTATCCAGGGTTGCACAAAAGAATTTGCATATATTACCTGCTATGGACAGCAATTTTTTATATTGGACTTTTAACTGCGTTCTGGGATTTTTAAATTATTTATTTAGGCTCATTTCAATGCATGAAAGAAGAAAAATTCTTAGAGCTATTCTCAACTGCTTTGCTCAACAAATGCAAAACGTTTTGGCGCATTTATAAATTCATCTTTTAACGGAAAGATATAAAATATCAAAGCCTGATCATGGAAGCGATTTGAAATCTAGCTAAATTTCAATTTTTTGACCAAGAAATCACATATTGAATTAAAAGCGATTTTGATCACGTGGCAAGAACGTTTTTCTCCCTTCGTTGACTTTTTTTTTTTTTTTTTTTTTTTTTTTTTGACGAGAAAAGTCAGTTCAGAACGCTGACTTTTACACTATTTTCTAAGAAATCTATTGCGCTTGCCAAAAAAAGGAAAATGATTGTGATTAGATAGTTTCTAAAGAGAAATCCCTTATAGTTTCATGCATTTCCGAACAAAAATAAATTAAAACTTGTCATAAAGTTGTTCTTTTTGATTCAAGAACAGCCTTAACAGTGTACTGATAATGTTCGAAAATGTTTCATATTCTATAACCGATGCAGAAATTTTAATTCCTGCTTTTCTTAATTTGAAACCTGAAGAGATATAGTTTTAAATTTTTTTTTGTATTTAAATATAATATCATAACTTAAATTCGTAAGGTAAAATTTTCCTTTTTACCCTAAAATAATGCATCGCAGTAAAATTCAATCATTTTATTTAAAATACTAGCTATAGTTTTTATTTTTATAAACTTTAACCTGTTATGCAGTCAATATTTTAAAATCATCATAATCAACCGTTTTCGATCCACAGTTGGATATAGGTCTCCCCCAGATTTTCCCAATGTTTCGTGTCAAGTACTTTCGTCATCCATTTTATACCGGCTATCTTTTTCGTACATTACTAAAGTTTAAAATTTCATTTAGACATTAAAAGTTTGAAATATCATACAGCACGATAGTGCTGTATAGTAGAGCTCAGATGCATCTCTAATGTTAAAGTCCAAAGTTTGCCTCTTTATAACTTTGGAACTAATCATCGGATCGCGACGAAATTGAAAAGGGGAAGTGTCCTACCCTAGATCTCAAAGTTTACAAAATTTCATCCAGATTCACCGATTAGTTTCGGAGATCCAGAACCCCTGTTTTGACACTTTTTGCTCGTGAAACAACAATAAAAAGAGAAACAACTCAATTATAACCCGAACCAGAAAACATTCAGCGACGTGTATTAGCTTATTCGAAAGCTTTTATTTTAGGGATGTGCCTTTCGAAGATCCGGTAAAAAAATATCAAACATTAAGGAAATGGCACTCATTTAAATTTTACATAACGCTATACCTTCCATAATTTAACAATATAGAAATCTCTCCTTTTTAATTGCTAGTTCAATTATTTCTTTCGAGTTGCCACCAACTAAAACACAGTTCAATAATTTAAAAAAGAAATGATAACACGTGTCCTTTTTTTTATAGTTCAATAAAAATCCTGATTCTCTGACCATAGATTTTTGCATTTTTGATATTGACGTCATTCGAAACAGAAAATACATATTTTTCATAAACATATATATAAACTGTAACTAAACATGTGTTAAACAACATCGTAACAACAATTACTATAGTACAGATATTTCAATTAAAACGGGATAATTTAGAAAAGAATACTTCTATACATAAAAAAATAACGATTTGAAAATGTAGCAATGAAATCTGTGCAAATACATATGATTATAAGAAATTTTGCGTAGATACCGCGAAACTGCAATGGGACTACAAAAGGGGAAGAAACGGTTCTGTCGCCAAATGTCGCCAAGTTTTTCGCCAACTTGGCAATATATCGCCAAATCTGGCGACCAAAATTACTTGCCAAAATTGACGCCAACTTGGCGTTATGGTATTTCGCCAAACTAATCTAACTAATAATAACTTTAAACTAATACTAATAATAGTTTAGATTTGTTAGTTGAAATGATTGATAAAGTTCTTGGAAGGATCTGAAAAAGCTATGAAATCATATAAAAAAGTGGTGGAACCAGAGGGAAAAGTAGAGCTCCATCTAAAAAAATTTACAGTAAAATTGGGAAATATTTTCAATCTAAAAATGTGCGTAGAAAAGAAATGGAATCAGATGATCTCTAAAGCTCATGAAATAACCCAATTTTTTATTAACTGATAATGTGGACTGAGCTTTACTGGTGCCTTATATTCAGAATTATACTATTATGCACTCAAAATGATTACTGAGCAAAGTAGTCAATAGAATATATTGTTATGTTGTCTCAAATCAGTTGAGCTCCATAACGCTTCATAACGCTAAACGAATATAAACCATGAAGTAATAATTAAAGTATAACATTAATGCAATCAGGTTGTTGAGGAATTGATGTAGATAAATATGTCTGAACACAAATATTTAATATATGGTTGAATCGTATTTGATCAAGGTTTTGGGTTTACTTGGGGCTTTGATCTTGCATTTATTAAAACATTTGGAATAAAATTGTGTCCACACTTTGTACTAAACGGACTGTTCTCATACTTCATTAAATCAGCCTGTAACCTATAGTTATGAATAGTTATAGTTATAGAATATAGTTATAGTTATGAATCCAAATTTTTAAACTGGTTATGGATAATTAGAATATGGAGTGAATTAAAAATGACTCTTTTTCCCTGATTGAGTTTAAGGCACCAGTAAAGCTCAGTCCTCATTTTCAGTTAACAAAAATTTGGGTTATTTCATGAGCTTTAGAGATCATCTGATTCCATTTCTTTTCTACGCACATTTTTAGATTGAAAATATTTCCCAATTTTTACTGTACATTTTTTTTAGATCGAGCTCTACTTTTCTCTCTGGTTCCACCACTTTTTTATATGATTTAATTTAGTTGAGTGTGTGTATGCGTGTGGTTATAGAAGAGGGTGGTGGAGATAAATTTTTTGCAAAGACACCTACAGATTTTTGCCCCCCTAGTTTTAGAGCCCAAGTTACGCCTATGCATTCAGGGTAGGAAGGTTAAGGACACAGAAGAACAAATTTACTGTATCGAATTCTTATGGAAGGTTAAAAAATCATCACAGGAATTCTAAACGACTAAAGGTATCGATGAATCCATAGGATATCCGTCGTGAAGGAAAATAAAATTCTCAGCGGAGCTATTCCATCTCAATTCAGGCAGGCAGTATTGATATGCGTTAATTCACCATCACAGATTTTTTAAAAAAAATACAGTAGTTAGAACTAAGTAAAACATAAAATTTCCCAAAAGGATTTTAAAATTTCCCAAAGGGCCTATTCTTTCTCTTTATTAGCTCTATAAGCTTAAATAATCTTTTTTCTAGATGTAGCAGAATGATATTTTTTAACAGAGATGAAAGTTCATCAACAAATGAGACAAAATCTCGGATAGCTCTTATTGGTTTATTTTGGAGATTAAATTTCGTTGAAACAATTCTGAATAAAAACACCTTCACTAAAATGTTCTACTTTTATACAACATTAGTAAATGGTAGATTGTATGATAATAATTGTTAAAATTTTTTTAAAATAAAATAGAAAACTTTCTTCGTGCAGATTTTTTAATTAAGAAAATTATTAAAATTTTAAATATAACTGTACTGTTAAAATACATTGTAATAAATCAGGATAAAAAAATTGAAATTTATAAATTCAGTGAAGTTAACTTTCAGTTATATATGCACATCTTAGAACATATTAAAACATATAATCATCATAAAAAATCAAAACATATTTTAATAAAAGTATGAAAATAAAATTTTACATTTTCCTCTAAGCAAAAATATACCTGTTCAATAGTAATCTAATTATTGAGTACTTAAAGGAGAGAAAATGAAAATGAAATCAGATTTTTCTTTTTTAAAGGGGAGTTTGAATTATTTACATTTTATGAATAGGAATTTTTGAAGATTAGCTTATATTTATCTGCCATAATTATGTACGTATTATTATCTTTTCATTAAAAAATAGCAATCATAGTATTAATTTAGTTAAATAAGAAAGAGTTTGACTTTCTGGTTTTTTGAAAAAAAAAAACACTCATGTTATATTTAAAAAATCATAAAAAAATTTCTAAGCAAAAATACACGATTTGCTTGTAAGGTATTTATTAGAAACTAATAAGGTATCTATTGAGCATATTATCAGATTTTTAAAAAATGGTGTTTTTGAGAAATTGCACTTTAAAAGCAGCGATTTTACGAAATTTTGCATAATTTAAAATTGAATTACAAAAGTTGTATGCACCTTAGGGTTAAAATAAAATTTGATCTAAAACTCCCATTAAAGGTCTTTGGATGGCCATCAACGTTTAGCTTTAAAATATTTTTTTCATTCTGAAAAAAAATCTTAAATTCAGTAATAACTATATTTTTGGTACTTAAAAACTATTTTTTTTTTGAATAAGTAAAAATGTCACTATATTTTTTAAAACTGTGCTAAAGTAAAATTCAGTTTAGTAACTATTTGTAAAAAATAAATTGACTGAATATGTTGAATATGTTTAGTACTGCGTTCATTTCAAAATTAAGCATTTTTCAGTTTTTCTGAAAATTGTCAATTTTATCACAAACTTGAAAGTGCTGTAACTGGAGAGAAAAAAAAAATTGGTAAAAATACTTTTGGGAAATTTTATGTTTTACTTAGTTGTAACAACTGTATTTTTTTGAAAAAAATCTGTGATGGTGAATTGACATGCTCTGCCTGAGCTGAAATGGAATTGCTCAGCTGTAAGTTTAGGATTAATTGAGATAATTGTGAGTAAATTTTACTAGATTCAACAACTGGCTGCTTTAAGAAACATTGATCCATGCGAAACTGTCATAAAGCTATTGTTTCACTTTTATACCTCGATTGTAATTTTTCATTGTTGGTATGAGGATGTAATTAAATACCTAAAATTCCTTGCTCATAATTACCCACAAAGACTACGGGGTAGTTGTCAGCATCCGCTTTTGGGCCAGGATGGTATATTACAAAATTTATCAAGTTTATACACAAGATTGTTTCGCGAACTAGTCCATGCACACATTATTAGACGATTAGCTGAAGTACCCGTTTCCCGAGGCCATTACAATTGCCTTAAATACGCCAAAAATCAGTGTTGAGTGATTTTATTAATTTAAATAAAAATAAAAGTATTGCCAAATGAACTTAATTTTGTTGGGTTGAGCTTCTTCGGCAGCTTACACTCCCGAATTCGTTTACTTTTATATTGTTAAATGAAATGACATCAAAACATCTCCTTGGATTGAGTGGGATTGTCTTTGGCAGCGCACCAAGCAAGCTCCGATGTATTTGGAACGCATCTTTTTAATCGGAAAGCCTTTGATAAAGTTGTATTCTAGCACGAATAATGGACTTAATCCATGTCACGTTAGCTGTGGTGCGGCGCACGGGTGTATAAAAGAAAAATACCAATATGAGTGAAGAATATTTTAATCTTGCTACCCCTTCGTCCAATGGACTTTACCCATGTGACGTCAGCTGCGGGTTTGTTTGTTTGTTTGTTTATTGAACAACATACATCTGACTTGTGTGCTCGACATGAAGTCTGCTTATAAGCCATCGTCAATATACAGGGACGAGATAGCACACAAAGAAAAAAATATTACAACACACGAGAAGTACAACCAGGAGCTCCACACAAAGAGTGTGTGCAATGGAGCCAGTGGGATTCGAACCCACACCCTCACGATCAGCGGCGTGATGTCTTAACCACTCAGTCACGGAGGCCCAGCTGCGGGTAAACAGACGAAAAACATCAAAAAGCGTGAAGAACATTTGAAGACCGCTTTCTCATTGTCCAATAAACAGTCTTTTTCGTAAGGAATGTACCCGAACCGACGTGGCTGTTGCCAATTGTGGGTAAAAAGTCCATAAGCATTTTTTAGAGGGTATATACACGTAGAGACGTGGCTGTTGCTACTCGGGGGTAAACTTCATTAGGCAATCCAGAGTGATTTTTTTGAGACTTTTTTTTGTTAATCCCTTTCAATTTAACTTACGTTGTTGCTAGTATAGCGCCTTTATAAATAAGGTAACAACAACCACAGAGTTTTAAAGAATAATCTAGATGTATTATGCTGTAAAAGTGGTATGAAATATGAAAGCAATTATCGTTCAAGTTTAAATATCCTTGTTCGGCCCAAACAAGACAAGCACGTGGGATAACGGCTGAATTTCATTCAATGCCGAGATTGTTTCAAAGCGCAGCGTGCACAGTTAAAAATCTATACCCTTTGCTTTATCGTCACGAGTACCACTTTTATAGAAAGCAGTTACTGTATTTTGGAGCATTCTCGTTGGTGAGAACAGAGCATTCCTATAAAAACGACAGAGTGACGATGCAACAAATGGTACAAATGTTTGATAGTGTAGCCGCAAGTATTAAGCCAAAACTTTATTTTCCAAGCTTCATGAGTCTGATAACTTTAAAAGGAATTTCGTGGAACCTTTAAAAATTTTGGAAGAAAATTTAGTTTGAAATTGAATAGCAACAGATATTGGTTCAAGTAATTTAAACTCGGACCTGTGCAGAGTTAAGCGCAGTGGAGTATATTATCAACTGATAAAAACCACCACAATTTAACAATAAAAACAGACATCTTTTTTAGAGTCTAAACTTAAAACCCATAATACAAGAGAAATATGAAAAAATAATCATAATGTAACAATTTGTTACATAAGGAACTTCACGTTCAATAAATAAAGCAGGGATAAAGTCATATAACCTTTTCTATGTTCTAGGACATTTGAATACAATAAATAAAAAATTCCAGTCTATTACATCCCTCACACATTTACTGAAAAAATCACATAATGCGAGCTGCTAAAAATAAAACAGCAGCAAAAATTTCCTTTCTATGCAAGCAAACGTTCCGCAAGTTACGAAGTGTCTAAAAAACTGTGCCCACCCCCTAAAAAAAGATAATGTGTGGTTATAATTTTTTTTTTCTTGTAATTCCGGGAGAAGTATTGCTAAGATGAACAAAACTAGACGAGGGCATCGTAACTTGCGAAAACTTCCCTGTCAAGTAGTTAGTAGTCATAGAATATTTTATCTGCAATTACAAATTCTCATAATAATTACTATAATATAACCTTATAGTAGTTATTGGTAATGTATGGCACTGTAGAAACAGTTAGTAAACTTAAATTGCACTTATTTCTTTGAAGGCACCTGTTTTTTATTGAACGAAAATTTGAAATGTAACCCGACCTCCTGTCGTTACAAAAACTCAATAACTGATATGCGAAATATGATATTACTAAGCTCGATGAGACGAATCGAATGATCTATAAAAATCGAAATTCGCTGCCACAGACTATATTACCTTTACTTGTAAGAAAAATCCGGTACAACAGCGAAAAATTGAAAAATGTACCCCAACTGCGTCTGCTAGGCAAATTTCTTTTCTAAGCATAGTTTGAACTGCAGATTTAAAATATGTTGTCGAAACTGTGTGTAGCCATTAAAAAACAATGTTTGGTATGTTTTCGGTTTGTAGAGGGCTCCCTAAGCTAATTTATTTATTCAATATATAAAAGTAAACTTTATTTCCAATGGTTTGGTACCAGCAACTTTTCTCATTTTCTCGAGCTCGTCTTTTCCTATTTATGAAAATTAATCGTTACATTCATGGGCTTTCCATATTCCGATACATTGGTAAAAAAAGGCATTTCTAGTATACTTGGATCAAGATCTCGGGCTTAGAATTCGTTCGGTGTTTGGTTTTGTTTGGGGCTCCTGAAGAAATTTGATACTGTAATCGAAATCGAAAGGTTACAATCATTTCAAAGGTTACAAGTCTTTTTCGGCGATAATTCATGTTATGGTCATGCACTGTAAAAAAAAAGGGGTCGATCTACTAAAAAAATTTTAGTAATTCTTGTAATTAATAAAAAAATTTTAGTAATCTTACTCGGTTACAAGGAATCTGTAAGAATTACTAGAAAAAAGCTAGCAACGAATAGAGTTAACAGGTTTACATTTTTAATAGCTATTACTAAAACTCACTTGGTGTGGCCGTTATAGCTTAGTGGTCATAGCACCGAACTCCAGGCTGGAAGAACCTGGGTTCGATGCTGGCCGCCGCTAAATATGCACCGAATGTAAACAAAGAGATTATGAAAATCCTGTCGTAGCAGTTACCATGGGTAATGTCTCTGAACTTTCTCTCCCCTTTAGAAACATGTCAAAATAAAGTAGGTAGTAATGTTTGGTGCTGCCATCTATTGCAGCTTTACCGAAAATCTTCCGTTTCAGAAGTCTGTCTTTTCACCCACTGGATGCAGCTCGAAGGAAGCTCCTGCCCTTCGGGAACACGTAATGGTTACTAAAAATAATTTTGGCGCTATTACTAAAATTTGTTTGGTGGCTCATACTAAAAAGTTTTAAGTTAGTTATACAAAAAATTCTTTTGTTCAGTTTACAAAAGAAATGTTTGTTTCACTTGCAAAAAAAAGTTTGTAATGGTTACTAAAAAATTCTGTGGAATACAAATTTACTAAGAAATTTTTAGTAACCTCTTGAATTTTTTTTTTTTTTTTTTTTTTTTTTTTTTTTTTTTTTTTTACAGTGTGATCATGGTCATCATGTTCAAATAAAAAAAAAAAAGGTTTAGGGAAGAGAAACTATAAATAAAAATATGTTAAATAATCTAAATAAAATGCATTCCGGCCACTCAAAACCTATTATTTTCATAAAAGTATACTATTTATTAAATACTCCTCAAAATGCATAACCTAATTAAAATCCCCTTTAAGTAATTTACGCTCATATCCAGTATGTTTTCGAGCTCTTTTGCGTAGCCCTGTATATCAACTATAGCATTTATATACACCAAATAATATCCATAGATTTAGTGAAACTTAAAAGCGCATAAAATAAGTAAAATGCATTTCATCCATGCATCAGCCATCTTCTGATACATATATAGTATTTCGGAAGGAATATACTATTTAAAGTTTTTTATATGTCTCTTAAATACTATTCCCTTCGTATTATGTAAGACAATATCATATAACTTACGTTAAGCCTCAGCGACGTATAACAGTTTTATTACTGATAGAATAGTTTAATATAATTAAAACATATCGGAGATGATATTCCTTTTTACCATTATGTTATAAAAAATTTTGTGTGGCTCTGTAAATGAATAAAAGTATTTTTTCACCGCATATTTTACAGAATGCGTATTTCAGTGCACTTCGTAAATGGATATAAATTTTAATATGTTTGACATGGTATAACATCTCTATACTTCATTTAAAACGATTTTTTCTCATAAACCGTAATGTAACGGTAAACGTGACTCCTAAAACTAAAAATTCCTGTAAATAAACTAATCATGCTAGAAACTTCATTTGAAATAAGATTTGTGCTAGAGTAAATATCAATAACGTTCAACATTTTCGGGGAATTCCGAATATATTTACGGGAGTTAGAGCGCGGACAGACGGACAGACAAGCTGAAATCATGAATAGTTTTCAACTTTGTTGGAAAGTGTTAAAAAGGTATCTAAGCTAATTCTCGAAAAACCCATCAACTTCACAATGCTACAAAAACTGCTTTACAAAATATATAACTATCTTATCTTGTTATAATTTTCATGTTCCTCTCAAATATCTTGAAGCAAAATATCAAATTATATATTTTGGACAAAAGTTGTTGAAAAAAAATTTCAATCCCCCCCCCCCTCTCCTAAAAAAAGAACACTTTCCTTGAGCAGACTATTGCGCTACTAATTAATGATAATACTGAACTGATTCATGAAAGGAGTACATTGGTTTTTAAATTAATGGACATGTTTTTTCACATCTCTCTTGAGACAATAAAAATCTGCTATGTAAATGATCCTTCTGTTTAGCACTTTCCAACGAAGCTGGAAAGTGCCAATGCATTCGGTTTGTCTGGCCGTCTGTCCACATTCTAATTCCCGTAAATATACTCAGATTTTCATGCAATTGATAAAGCTTATTTAGTTTTACCAAAGCATATTTGGTATTGCATATGAAATATGTACGATTAATATTTCATTTATAGGGACACTCAAAAGTTTTCGATTACATTATGATATATGGAGAAAAATCGTTTGGAGAGAATTTTAATGACATTACGCTATTTCAGATATATTGAAACTGATATAAATCGATGAATTGTACTAAGATCACGTTAAAACAGAGCATTCATAACATTTTTTATTAATTTACAGGGACACACGAAAGAAATCTGTTACAGTACTGTCTTTACAATATAATTTCTGGAGAGTACGTTTTAAAATTCAGTATGCGGTTTTTAATTTAATTAGTTTCTTGCACATTACTCTTTAAATATAAATTCTATACTTAATAACAGGGTTGCACAAAAGTATTCGCATACCATTCTCCTTATTAGAGGAAAACGCTGAAGGAGAATTTTCAACTATAATATATGTATCTCTTAAATGAGCTAAATTTTGGAATGCCTGTTGTTAATAAATATAAATCTCTATATTATATACATGGCTGCTAAAAAATTCGGATAATTTTCCAATTATAGATGATAAAGCTGAAATTCGATTTTGAAAGGAGTTATATACAGTCGAGTCTCTATATAACGAAATCCACCGTTCCAGTAAAAAATTCGTTATATAGAGAAATTCGATGTATAGAGAATGATGTTAAAAATCGTATTTAATGTGTGAAATTTGAACAAATATTATTTTTGATCTTTTGAATTATAAATTTGAAATGTTTAAAAGTATATATTAACCTAACATTTTATTTCTCAATTATTTAAGCTGTTTCATAAAAGAGAACAGACATTTATTTGAAAGCCTAATGAAAATCTAGTAAGGAAGACTTGCATTAATTTCAGACGAAGAAATCTGTAATTTTTTGTTGTTTTGATTTCAAAATTATTACGCTCTCAAAGAAAAAAAAAAAATGCTCAAATTTTAGCAAGGAATGTAAAATTGTAACTAACATTTTCCTCCATTTGAAGGCCTCTCTTATGTGTCTCTCATTGATTCCTCTCTAACATGTGTATCAATCCAATTGACTCTGTTTTGAGAGAGATGTGAAAAGGTGTGTGGGAGGTGGGATGAATTCGTTGGATTTAAAAAACAAGGAGAGAAGTAATAAAAAAAACTCAGCACTGACGATAAATCAAAAATAAGTGATGGAAAATTGATTCTATATGATTTTGAAGCTTTTAAGAACTGAATAAATTAAGACCAATTTATGAAAAAATTCGTTATATAGGGATAGATATTTCGCTATATAGAGACTGTTTTTAATGTAATCATGTGAAAAGGGGACCGTTCCTACTAAAAATTCGTTATATAGAGAAATTCGATGTATGGAGTTTCGTTATAGAGAGACTCGACTGTATTTCCATATGGTGAAATGAGGCATAATATTTTATATTTATAAACGGTGGAATTTTGTTACATTATCTTGAATGTGTTAGAAAATTATTCATAATCAATGCTTGACGCATGATTTTTTTTCTTGTATACTCTTACTCCTGCTTTAATACCTCTTTTTACATGTAAATTTCTGCTTATATATATTTTCACCAAATAAGCATTTTCCCAGTATCTGATGCAAAAGTTAATGCAAATAATTTATTGCATATTTTATGCATTATTACATATAAAAAAATCTTCCATCATTCTTTTTCTTGTCCAAAAGTGCTATAGATATTTTTGTAAACTTTTTGATTAAATAAAGTTTGGTTTTAATAAGGTTCCAATTATTTTGGTTTGTTTTCTGATTCTCATATACGCTGCTCAAAACAATTAGAGAAGCACATGGTTTTAGCAAAATTACACAAAAACTTACATCGATAAGTAACATAAATTAATCATCCATAATTTAAAACCAAGCAGGAAAAAGAAGAAGAAAACTTCATATGCAAATCAAAGTTCTTGACGTCAAAAACCAGAAGAACATAATGGCAGAAATCGTTATGTAGCAGAAACATCTGTTTCTATGTCCTAACTGTAAATTTCTATTGCTCAGCTTATTTTTTTTTAGAAAGGGTGATTTTAAAATGCCTCAACAGATTTACCAGAATCTATGTCATGGCCTATTATAGGCAAACACAACGATGCGTCGCGGACGCTTTTGGAGTCGCCAGAAGTGTCGTTGCAAAGTTGTGGTTTAAATTCCAAGAAACAGGGAATGTTAGACGTCGTCCAGTGCAAGGTCATCCACTCGCCACTACAGAAACTGATGGCTGGTATACACTGCTAACAGCCCGTCGAAACTGAACAGACAATGCTACTCAGCTGCAAACGCATGTGACTTTTGGCAACATAACGGAGGGTGTCCAGCCAAATAGTATAGAATAGGCATCATCAGCGAAGTCACTATGCACATAGGCCAATGCTCTGCATTCCACTGACCTGAAGTCACCGTGTGGAGGGAAGAAGGTGGGCTGCTGAACATCGAGATTGGGAGCAATATGATTGGAGCCAAGTGCTGTTTACAGACACATCCCGATTCAGTCTAGAGTGTGACACACGACATGTTTTATTATGAAGGAAAAGGGACACTCGACAGAACCCCACATACAGACGAGGTGGTTTGATGGTATGGGGTTGAATCAGTATAAATGGACGTACGGACCTGCATATCATTCGGATGGTACTTTGACGGCCCAAAGGTATGCAGACGAGATACTGAGACTCATGTCATACCTTATGCTGCTGCCATTGGAGATTACTTTATTTTACAGCATGATAATGCCAGACTGCATACAGGTCATCTTCTGGAGAACGTTTTTCTAGCAGAATCAGTACAACTTATGGAAGCCAGCGTGCTCTCTTAACCTAAATCCGATCGAGCATGTTTGGGACATGTTCGGACGACGCGTTGCTGCAAGATTAAGGCCTTCTTTTTCTATCTGAGACTTGAGGATTGCACTTCTTGAGGAGTGGAACAGTAATCCCAAAGTTTTATCGATAACATTATCGCACCCATGGAAAATAGGCGTGGAGTAGTCTTAGCTATTCGAGAAGACCACACGCATTACTAAAAATCTTGCATTATTTCTAGACAATACTTTTTTTTACCATCTACATGTAACCAAATTGTTGCCCTAAATCATCTTTTCATGTTTTTCCTTCTTAAAAAAAAGACTAATTTTAAATTTTTGTTGCGTCTTTTTCTGTACTGTGCTTTGATATGCGTGTACTATCCATTTTATGCTAATACATGTCCGTCTCGCACGGTTTTCTTAACTTCTTTGCTTGCTCCCCTAATTTTTTTGAGGAGTGTAATATTGTCTTTCTTTCACAGTCTAAACTATTAGTATAAAAACTAACTTATTTTTATTGTTTCTGAAAAATATTTTATTTTAGCGGAATATTTATGGATGCCGATAGTTTTACAAAAGAGAAAGCTTTTTTTTTTAAAGACATGTTCCTCATAAAAAAAATTGTGAATTTTTAATTTAGGAACTAAATTTTAGAAGAAAACATTGCCTAAAAATATACTAATAGAAATGGAAGCAACCTATTTGGTCGTTTCTTATATTTATTAATGTTTGAGAATGTCTATTTTATTAATAAGTAGACATTTAATAACAAGATAGTTATTTATGGTAAACTTTAACTGTTTTAATTTGATAGATTACGAGGTGAATTAATTGCTTTCATAGTTCTAACTACTTATTCTGGCGCTTTTAATATCTGCAGTTAATGCCTTCTAAAGTTTTCCTTTTCTGAACAGCATTAAGAAGGTGATTTATAAGCTGCATGAAAACTATAAAAACTACAGAAGTTATCCATTTGATAAAGTGTAAGGTAAATGCACATAGACTAAAGTGAATTCGTTTTATTTCATTTTTACACGTACTGTAATTCATTTTTAAGTCGTTATTTTTCACTGTTGATTACCACTGTTAAAGATGATGGTTGGATCCGCCCTTCTTTCTGAGAAACTACGTGATAGCGTTTCCTAATACGTATGGTCTCTTTCCGAACTTGAACGCGTGAGTAACATGTAACTCAATTTAGTAACAGTTCTTAGATAATATTTAGAAATTAATTATTACCATCACTTGACCCCAAGGTTAATAATCAACTATAAAATTACATTATTACATCTGAAAAAATGAGTATGCACATCGGTTTCTCCAACTTATTGTTTATGAAGAGGCAGGTCTAATCGTGCATTAAGTCTACATTGCTATAACAGCATTAATAAGGTTATTTAAGAAAGTTGTTGTACATTTTATGCATATGTAAAATTATTGAAAAAAAATAATCAATTTATCATTCAAAATTATCAGTTTCATCAGTCAATTGAGGACAAATGCATTTATAATTAAATAAATAAAAATGCTATGAAATTTTAAAATATGTAGCTATTGGGAAATTGGACATAAAAGTTTCCCTTTTGACCCAATTTCTCTAAAAATTTGTTGTTTTTTTATTTTTATTTTTTTAGAAAGTATTACTACCATTCAAATATTATTTAGCAAAACTATATCTGATTTATTATCTTTCTAAATACAGTCCGAAACTTCAGAAGTGCTTCCCGGCGTAAAAAGGTCTGAATTCAGCCTCTGACTCAATGACCCATGACTGTAAGCTCTCGACAACAGTTTAATAATCTCTGTTTTAAGTGGTAACCTATTGCTCAACAAATTTCTATTTTTTCCCCCTCAGACCTGCTTAATAATGTTTTTGCTTAGAAACTTGCCTATTTTCAGAACATTTAAAACATAATTTTATTTTTTTAACAAAAGCCTTATATTTACAAAAATAACTGTATGCTTCAAATAAATCATATTTCAATGTTTAACGCTGTTCTCAAATAGAAAGGAACAACTTCATGACAGTTTTAATTCATTTTTGTTTGAAAACGCATGAAACTGACAGGTATTATTATTCAGACACTATGCAATCGAAAGACATATTCCGATTTTTTGTGAACGCAATAGATCTTTCAGAAAACACTATCAAAATTGGCGTTATGAATGGAATCTCCCGACGATAGTAGAAAAACCAGTCAACGAAGGGGGTAAAACGTCTGTCACATAATCGAAACGCTTATAACACGATGAGTAATTTCCTATCAAAAAATGGAAAAATCATTTCGATTCCAAATCGCTTCCATAGTCGAGTCTCCAATTTCGTTCCTTTACGTTTAAAAATATGTACTTCATTGTGTCACAATATTTCGCGGTTCTTGAGTTGTGAACTTGAGAACAACCATAAAGCTAAGTGATAGCTGAAATATTTCTTTTAAAATTTCGATTTTAGTATAGAAAGATATTTTACCATTTTTTTCTTCCTTCTTATACCTCTTTTATCTACATAAAAAGGAGTTAAAGTTAATAAATTTATAAAAATATGAAAGTTTTATCCTGCATATCACAATTAAAAACTTTCAGAAAAAAAGCAGGAAAAATAGAATCACTAAATTGTCAGGTAACATGATACATTATTTTATTATTCAGTATTTGTATACTGCAAATTTCGTTAATACTTTGAAGATAGACGTCATTTAACATCATCTTGCTTTTTTAGCACCATTAAATCTGTATAGTTCTTTTCGTCTTACTTAATCCATGAATTCTACGATTAGACAAGGCAAAGGTTAAAACTTTACGACCAAAACATTCTAGTACTAAAAAGTAAAAGCCATAAGGTCTGGTGACAGGTTTTACTAGCCCCCGGGCAGATTAAAATACGGTCTCCCTGCAAGAAAATAAAATAAATTACAATAATAAATAAATAATATAAAGAAAATTTGCCGATTATTCGAATCATAGAATAATTGAATCAGTCTCTTTTATATTTAAGAATATGACGTTTATTGTCGTTTATATGAATATCCTCCTCTCTAATTGAATCAGATTCAATTTTACAAATAGGTTAATTTGTAAAGCTTTATCAGAAATTGATACACTACAGCGTATTCTGAAACATTTTTTATCCGCTTGACAATCCCAATGTTATGGCACAAAAAAATTACAAACAAACTCCATAGGCATCGTAATTTAGAACGTTTTTAAAACGCTTTCTAATTATTTCATAATTTAATTTTTTTTAACTACTTTTAGAGACCATTTGTATTTTAAAAGTAACTGGCTTACCAAATTTGCAGTTTCTAGTCCCTTCAGAATTACAAAAATCGTAAGTTTTTTCCAATGCACTCGTTTAAATTTCAGATTAAAATGAAAAATTATATTTTTTGAGCGTGCAACTGCATCTTAAAAGTAGCAACCATGTAAAATTTCAAGTTTTTATCCTTAACAATTTCATATAAATCATAATTTAAACGTTTGTTACTTATTTCAGCTTTTCAAATTTCCAATGCTTTAGAAATAATTCTTAAAGATTTTTTTTTAAATGTTAAAAGATTCCTCATTCCAAATTTATAATTTCTAGTCACCTTAGTACCACAAAATTCACAATTCAGAACGTTTTACTGTTGTGCCATTTTCAAATTCAATACAAAAGACATGCATTTCAGTTTTACAATTAGCAGCCATTTCAAATTTTTATCTTTAACAATTCCTTAAAAATTGCATTCAGAACATTTTTCTCTCGTTTCATTCTTTTAAATGTAGAGTTAAAAAAAAAAAAAAAGTTCTCAGAGAGCATTTGCATCTTAAAAGTAACTGCTAAATTTAAAGTTTCTAGCCCCATCAGTGTCGCATTGCAGTATCGCTTTTTCTCTTGCACTTTTTAAAATTTCGATTTTTTTAAAGCTGTTTCTTCCCTTAACAATTTCATAGAAATCGCATTTAAAATGGTTTTAGAACGCTTTTCGCTCATTTCGCACTTTTACATTTCGGATTTTTCAGAAATCGTACTTGACAGCATTTACTTCTTATAAGTAACTACCAAGCAAAATTTCATCTTTGTAGCCCCTTCAGAATCACAAAATCGCAATTTTAGAGGATTTGCACCCTCTTGGGGGTAGCAGCATTGACATAAATTTTTGTCAATTTTGAGGCAAAGACTGTCATCACCAATTTGCCGCCATAACTTTATAAATCGATTCGGTAGTTCCAGAGATTACCGATACAAACAAACTAACCGGCAAACATTACTTTAACCCTTTATAATTTTAGTATAGACTGCTGTCTGATAACCAATTTTTCATAATTTTCATATCCCAAAATTGATTTTAAGTACCAATTTTGACTTGTGTTCATAGTTATATATTTGTTTTCGAATACTAATGTCAAAATTTATATTCCACATATAAAAAATGTTAAAATGTATAAAAATCGCATGTTTGGAATATTTAATACTAAAGCCACAGAATATTCAGTATTAAAATATTGCTTGATATTATTAATACTTTTAATGCCACAGAATATTAACTACTAAAAAACAACTACATTTGTATAATTTTTCTAAAATTCTTGGCTGAATACTTTTCAGTTTCAGAACCAAAGTTACAATTAGATGTAAATTAAAAATATGAATTAAATCATGTTTTAGTATTGGAAGTTTTAAGTACTTTTACTATTTCATTATGGATACGGCTATCTAAAACTTATTTTTTTTTGACTAATTTTTAAACAATTTTGACTACAAATTCAACAGAAAATGCTGCAAGAAAGCACTTTTTCCTGGAAACTTTTATGCATAACGGAATAATCTTTTCAAAAATTTTAGCGTGATAAGAGATCAGGACCCTAACCCATCATGTGGTACTTTGACTTATCAGAAACTTCTCTGCGCTCTCACATTTAAAGATCATTTACACTAAATTAATCAAGTTTTTGTTCAAGAAATTTATGCCTCCACATTAATATAATTTTTAATAGAAAAGGAAGAACAATTTGTTTCTATGTGGAAGCCGTGTTATCATGATTATGGCCTCGGGTCATTTTTTCATGAGCAGAAATATGTTTCTGCAAAAGCACGTCAAGTGAGAAGCAACTTTAATACATTAATATCACGCTTCAAGTTTTACGCAAGTACTAAACATGACCACCCAATGAAACAGTTCCTTCGTAAAAAATTTTTTTGTCAAAATTCGACGGTTTCCGATTTGTTATTTTAAAGGACAAGAAAGGAAGAAAAACTCTGTACACAGGAATGCGTTAATATATATTATTAGTATCTTTTAAACTATCAAACTCATTTATAAATTCATTATAGAAGGATTTCACTATATGCAAAATTTAAAATAACATTCAAAATAAACCTTCGTCATAGAATTTCGCGTGAAATCTAAACCCGTCATCATTTCCATCTTCTAAAAACTTACATACATACTTCTCATTTCTGTATTCACAATGTTTAGAAAAAATGGTATATTAATTTGATCATTTTAAAATCACTTAAACTCAAAACTTGAAGTCTGGATTGTCAACAACATCTTTGCATGTGAATGGTCGCACTCACGTACTAAATCACTTCACATTTCAGGTACTAATTTCAGTACCGAAGAGTAAAAATTGCCGTAATTTATGTTTTTTAGACGCATTTTAGTTAAAATATTTAGTTTTATCTAAAAAATGATTGTTTTCTTTTAAATATGACGTCATTTTCACTGACTTACGCATATCATCAAGTGTCTTAAAATTAGTATCAGTACAAATTCAGAAGGAAAAAAATATTGAAACATTATTGAACATATTGAAACAAATATTAAATAAGTAAAATTGGATGTTTTCAAAAGCACTTTGTAATTTTTCTTTTAAAATATTTTGGCAAAGTTGGTCTTTAATGGGATTTTGCACCACTAAATCCTATGCAACAGAATTTAAAACACAGAAAAAAATCAATTTTATCAGAAAAAGCATTAAAAAGATAAGTATACCCTATTATTCTCTCTTTTCTGCAAAATGAAAGCTATCTAATTATCACCATTTTGAAAAAACAACAAAAAAAATGAACCGATGATGTAGAAAATTAATTAAAATAATAGACTTTTTCAAAATTTTATGCTTTGTCGTGTGACAAAAGGTATTCAGCTGTAAGCACACAAAATTTTAACTCACTGACTTCTGTAGTTTTTGTGTACGAACTCTGTGACAGACAGACGGACAGACACACAGAGGACAGAGACGAATAGGGTTTCGTCAGATGAACGAAACCCTAAAAACTGGGTGTCAAATAAGTCCATTCACATATCAGAAATTCACATTCAAAGGAAAAATAACCTTATCGGAGCATGATTTGCGCCATAAGATTTTATAGCAAAAGAATGAAATAGAATTTTCGACTATAAGTGGCCCAAGGGTAAATCTTAGACAGGTTAAGACATAAAAAATATTCTAATCATACAAGAGTAATTTATTTACACTGGGGAATATAAAATATTTGCAGCTATATACGCTACCAGTCGGTGAAAGTCTGGAGAATGTTTCCATCCATTACAGAAAATCCAACTCCTCGACAAATCCTACAGTGCAAACCGCAAACCAACAATCCACTGTGACTATTTATTTTTCATGGGAAGTTACTTAGGGGATGCCCAGTGGTATAAAAAATAAAAAAGTCCTTCCGGCAATGCCGGGAGGAAGAGGTAGCTTTCATATATATATATATTTATTTATTTATTTTAAATTAAGTTGTATTATTCAGACATACGAAGCTCAAATTAGTGGAACACGATTTTATAAGATTGAATGCTAGTTTTTGTCAAAACTGAATATTAATAGGAATATTTAGAAATTAGTCATATTTTATTCAACCTGGTTTCATTTTCAGCGATTTAGAGAGTCGCCAAATTCCATGATATCATGATGTGTATTCCATTTTAAAGCAACATGATTGATAAAACAAACCAATGAGCTTGCTCGAAATCTTAATTCATGTGCACATGCCACTCATATCGAAATCGATTAATATATACGAGTGCAGTCGCGGACAAATTGATTTTTTTTAAATGTCACCCACAATAGAAATTCAAACTGCTATATCTCAGGCGTTTTTAGGTAGATTTCGTATGAAATACTACCTATTGCGATCGCTCCCATGTTGGAATTTCTGAAAAATTTTTGGAAATCTACACCGATCTCCAAAACCGATCCCCTAGACCCCAGAACTACCATTAGTAAAAAAGTTTATCTATCTATCTATCTATCGGTGTATATCACTTTCTTCTGGACACGATAACTTCCATAATTATGCTCAGATCTTCTTCAAACTTTTACATAAAATCAAGGGGCATAAAATCTCGGTTAAGTTCGTTAATGGGCAAAATCGGACCAAGGGGGTGGAAGTTAGGAGGGTTTTTGTAAGAACAGAAAAAACGCGATAACTTCTAAATTAAAATAGATATCGAATCAGTTTAAAGTTTATATTACTGCTAAAAAATAGGCCAAAAGTTTATGCATGACAAATTTTTGATAAAGTTAAAAATGGGCTCAAGGGGCGAAAAAACCAGGGTTTTTGGGAGAAAAAAAATCATAACTTCGTCAATTTATTAGATATGAAATCCAACTAAATTTTTTATAAATGTTCTCAAAATTATCTAAAACTTTTGTATTGACAAGTTTTTGATAGGGACAACTTTTACCGATGAAAAAAATTAAAAACGAAAAGAAAAAGGGGGGTGGAAAATGAAAAAAATCCATAACTTACTCAATTCTTAAGCAATCAAATCAAATTAATTTTTTTTTACATATTCTCAATAATATCTACGACTTTTATATCAACAAGTTTTTCACAGGACCAATTCTTATAGCAAAAATAAATTAAACAAAAATAGGAGTTGCATTTTTTCTGACTCATTTTTAAATCCATTTTTGTTCTCAAACGCATCCAATTTACAGGTCCTCTTATATAGGAACTATATAATGTGATGGATTTGCCAGTTTTTTGATAAAGGCAGAATATATTTCAAAAAAAAGGCTGCCAAAATGGGCATTTCGCACAAAATTTCCCAAAACTATCATGATTAAAGAATTGCGGATGTATTCAAATAACAAATTGGTTATTTTATGACTCATTTTTAAATTCAATTTTGCTTTCAAACGCATTTCATTGACAGTTATTTGTTATTTAGGAACTGTGTAATATGCCGTATTGGTTAGTTTTTTGATAAAGATTAAATATATATATATTTAAAGCTGTCAAAGTGAGCACTTCGGACAAAATTTTCCAAAGCGATCATGATTTAAGAATTGAGGACGTATTCAAATAACAAACTGGTTATTTTATGACTCATTTTTAAATTCGACTTTGCTCTCAAAGTCATTCAATTGACAGTTTTTTGTTATTTAGGTACTATATAATTTTCGTATTGGTCGATTTTTTAATAATAAAGTCAGAATATATTTCAAAATATGTTGTCAAAATGGGCATTTGAGCCGAATTTAGCTTAAGATGATTTTGATAAAAACCAGTTCTTGCATAAAAATAAATTAAAAAATTTTCAAAAGCGGCCAAAGAAAATTGTTAAACTGGATTTATCTCTAATCATATTTTTGTTGTTGTTATTGCTGAAATGAGCACGCTTCGAAATCTACCTCCGCCTATAGGCCAAGCCGACAGGGGTTTTTTAAGATAAAGACAAAGCAAAAAATACTCCGGAATTCATTATTCAGATAAATACTTTAGAAAGAACCTTTTTTCGATTTCAATTTTTTTTGTTTGTACATCATTATACATTTAAAAGATTTTTGGCAAACTTAAATGGCCGCCATTTTGAAACAAGATGGCGGATGAAGTTGGACAGTGAACTCGGTCCAGACATTGATATGTACTATGTACACACGGAGTTATATCCAAATCAACTTATAAATATGCGTATTCAAAATGAAAACCATAAGAAAAATTGAAAGTTCTATAACTCAATAATTTTTTAAGATATAGACAAATAAAAAATGTTCTGGAATCGTTGTTTTAAGTTCTAACCCATAAAAGAAAAATATCCTTCAACTTTTAATTTTTTAGCATTTAATTTTAAATTTTAATTTAAAAAAAAAATTTAAATGGCCGCCATTTTGAAACAAGATGGTGGATGATGTTGGCTAACGAACTCGGTCGAGACATTTGTATGTACTATGTACATACCAAGTTTAATTCAAATCGATTCATAAATACGCGTATTATCACAGGACAAAAATCAGATCGTTTCAAAATGGCAACCATAAGAAAAATTCAAAGTGCTATAACTCAATCATTTTTTAAAATATAGACAAAATAAAAAGTGTTCTGAAATCGTTGTTTTAAGTTCCAACTCACAAAAGAAAAATATTTTTCAACTTTTAATTTTTTCCCATTTAATTTTAAATTTTAAATTTTTTTAAAAAAATTAAATGGCCGCTATTGTGAAACAAGATGGCGGATGATGCAGGCTAACGAACTCGGTCGAGACATTTGTGTGTATCATGTACATACCAAGTTTCATTCAAATCGGTTCATAAATACGATAGTTATCGCATGACAAAAAATCAGATATATATATGAAAACGCATAGCTTTATAGCAAAATATATGATATACATGCTAAAAGAAACAGTGTTTAAATCGAATAATTATTTTAAATGCTATATAACGTTGAAAATGCAAACATTTACTCGAATGTTAGAATAAGTAATTTTACACATGTAAAAAATGATTTGAAATATAAAGCTAACAAATGATTTTTTTCAAATTTGCAGTAAGTAGAAAATTACATATTTCACATCAATATTTTCAATTTTTAAGTATTAAATAATCAAGTTAATATTTTTTAAATGTAAATAAAGTATAAAATTTCAGACCATAATCACAAAATAGAAACACACACTGGTATATTATTATATTTACAGAATTAGAGTATAATTATAAATACCAAGCCTCATTATAACCTCAGGCCTACCAGATGGGTCGGAAAGAAGAATTAGAATCCAGAATAAAAAAATAAATAACAAACTAGCATTCAGTCATTAATTCATTTTAGTTTCATTCTTTCAAATATACAGGGTGTCCCTAAATTCATGGTACATACGCTAGGGGATGATAGAACACATCAAGACAAGTAATAGTAAACTGGAAACCAAGGGTTCCAAACGTTTTCCAAAGGAGGTAGCCGCCATTAAAGTTTAGGGTCCAAAATTTCAAATCTACATGAAAAACGAAAAAAAAAAATGGTCGATTGATTTGCGGTTTTTCTTAAATCTATTCTTTATGTCGGTATTTTATTGAAAACAAATTATAAACATTAGTTTCAAAAAATGCCAATAGAAGGCGCTTTAGACTTTTGAGTAAAAAAACTATTTTTTGCCGTTATTTTTTGCATCTCATTAAATGGTTTCGTAAGCTTAGGCTTAAATTTAAATTTTGAGCTCAAAATCTGATTAGTTGAGAGTGGTTAAGTAGTACAAACTGAACTGTGTTCAGAGGGTTCAAATTTCATATGATTATAAAAAACGGAAAAAAAATGGTCGATTGATTTGTGGTTTTCACTAAAACTATTCTTTATATCGGTATTTTATTAAAAACAAATTATAAACTTTAGTTTCAAAAAATGCCGATAGAGGACGCTTTAGACTTTGGAGTAACAAACAACTATTTTTTGCCGTTATTTTTTGCATCTCATTAAATGGTTTCGTAAGCTTAGACTTAAATTTTGAGCTCAAAATCTGAATAGTTGGGAGTGGTAAGTAGCACAAACTGAACTGTGTTTAGAGGGTTTAAAATTCAAATGATTACAAAAACGGAAAAATTGGACGATTCGTTTGCGGTTTTCGCTAAAACTACTCTTTAAATCAGTGTCTTCTTGAAAATAAATTTTCAAGATAAATTTCCTAAAATGCCGATAGAGGGCACCTTAGACTTTGGATGAGCGTACAACTATTTTTAACCGTTTTTTTATCTCATCAAATGCTTTCAAATGCTTAGACTTAAATTTTGAGCTCAAATTCTGAATCGTTGGGGGAGTTTAAGAGCTCAAAATTGAACTGTGTTCGAAAGGGGGGGGAGGTTTAAATTTCAACTCCTGAACACACTTCAGTTTGCGCTTCTTAACCCCTCCCAACGATTCAGAATTTGAGTTCAAAATTTAATTTTAAATCTAAGGTTTCGAAAATATTTAATAAGCTTTTGCAAGCATTTAATTAGATACAAAAAATAACGGTTAAAATTTGTTGTTGGTTAATCTGAAGTTTAAGGCGCCCTCTAACGGAATTTTTTGAAATTTATCTTTAAAATTCATTTTCAAGAAGATACTGACTTAAAGAATGGTTTTATTTTAAACCGCAAACAAATCGACCAATTTTTCCGTTTTTTATAATCATTTGAAATTTGAACCCTCTGAACAAAGTTCAATTTCTGCTATTTAACCACTCCCAACTATTCAGATTTTGAGCTCAAAATTTAAGTTTAAATCTAAGCTTACGAAAAAATTTAATCAGATTCGAAAAATAACGGCAAAAAATTGTTGTTTGTTACTCCAAAGTCTAAAGCGCCCACTATCGGCATTTTTAAACTTATGTTTATAATTTGTTTTCAATAGAATACCGACATAAAGAATAGATTTAGTGAAAACTGCAAATCAATCGACCTTTTTTTTCGTTTTTTATGTACATTTGAAATTTTGGACCCTAAACTTTAATGGCCGCTACCTACTTTGGAAAATGTTTGGGATCCTTGGTTTCCAATTTACTATTACTCATCTTGATGTGTTCTATCACACCCTAGCGTATGTACCATGAGTTTTGGGACACCCTGTATACATATTTTTATTAAAATCTTTCAGTAAAATAAAATTTTGTATTTTCATTTTTTAACGATTTCAGACTTAAAGATTACTTTGAAAACTTCCCTTTGTAAATATAAAATTTAAAAATTAAACTTTCAAACAGTTATATTCTATAAGATAGCTTTTTAAATTAGTAATTTAAATACCTTTAAATATTTGCTAATAATATTAAACTGACTTTTAAATTTTACCGCATCATTTTAAAATTTGAGAAAACATGTGATTTTAACGAATGGTATTTTACAATTAAACAAATGTTATCAAAATCTAATTTATATAACTGCTTTCTATCGTTGGATTGCAGTTATTGAGAGACAGTTGTTTATTTGTATAAAATCATAAAGTTTAAAGAAAAGCAAGAGAAAAAATAACACATTTTAATACCTTTTTTATGTAATCCACATTCGCAAAGAACAAAGGCAGAACAAATATATACGTTTCGATAATAACTGAAATAACAATGACATGAATCCTTTTTAACACGCCACAGCTATTTTAGTTTTCTCGGACGCATACACTGGTGTGCAAGATTTAAGGACGGAGTCCCAAAATGCCAATTTTCAAGGGATTTTCAAGCGATTATTTTCACGCGAATATTCAAAAGGATGAAATATAATTTGAATAACTACTATCCCTGCAAAACAGCTAGTCCATATAATCTCTCATTCAGGTCACACGAGTCACAGTCACTACGGTGAAACAAAAAAATAGGAAATTTCATACGTCTCTTTTATGAGTCTTAAATGACTACTATATGTGACTCCACTGTCAGGTCACTGCGACTGCTGCTTTGTGACGAGTCACCAGGTGACTTTACAGTGTCGTTTTATTGACTCTCGTGTGACTGTCATTTGGAGGCTCAATTTCAAAGTCATTGTGAATGTTGCATTATGATAAATCACCAAACAATGTCCCATTAAAGTCACATGGTGAGTTTCACCACTTTTCACAGTGGTTACTTCACAGTAGGGTCTCTGTTACCATTTGACAAAGTCTTGTGACAGAAAGTCACCATGTGACGTTAATGTGTCATTATTTGGTTATTTATAATAATGCAACATTCACAATGACTTTGAAATTGAGCCTCCAAATGACAGTCACATAAGAGTCTCAATAAAACGACACTGTAAAGTCACCTGGTGACTCGTCACAAAGTAGCAGTCGCAGTAACCTGACAGTGGAGTCAAATATAGTAGTCATTTGAGATTCATAAAAGAGACGCATGGAATTTCCCATTTTTTGTTTCGCCGTTGTGACTGTGACTCCTTTGACCATGTGTGACCTGAATGAGATGTTATATGGACTATATATATATATACTATGGGTTATATATATACTAGCTGTTATGCAGGGATAGTAATTATTCGAATTATATTACTTCTTGTTGAATATTTGCGTGGAAATTATGGCTTGAAAATCCCTTTGTCCTTAAATTTTGCACACCAGTGTATTTAATCTAAATCACACTTTTAAGGCCTCTTGAGAAATTTTTTACTTAAATTTTTTAATCAAGACTGACGATACGCTCATGAGATGGCCGTTCTATTCTACAAATTTTCTGCTTATTCGAAAGTCATTTTTGAAATCTCTGCGATTTCCGGGACAGGTGATTTTTTTTTCTCTCATCTGTTCTTATATTTTCGTATGCTGTAATATTTTTACAAGAGTTTCCTAATTAAAATATCCGACTTTTTTGTTTCAAAATAGTTCAAGTTTTATAAAAAGCTTCAGTCTCCTTTTTTTTGTCAAATATAACAATAATTATACTGATATAGATGATAAACAAATTAAGAAAGGTTTAAATTTTTAAAGTAGTTAATTTTTTAAAACGCCGTTTTAAAACAGAAAGCAAACCAACAGCTTTAAAATTCTCGTAATTTCTCGCTGATTTATCTATACTTATTATTGAGCATTTGCCTATATTATTGCTGTCAAACTTATATAAAAATCTCTGCAAATAAATGCAAACACAAGAAAAATGTTACAATAGCTAGAATTCCAGTTAATGAATCGATTCCAGAAATCAAAGCGATAATTTCTCGCAGTTCAAACGATTCGTAGTAGTTATAATTCGTAAAATTTAATTTAGTCATCTATAAAACAACAGATTAGAAATTCTCGATCATTTCATCGATACGGTTTATTTATTAGACTTATTCGCATAATTCTGACATCTAGGGTAACACCCCCAGTAATTGGCATGCACCAGTGATTGGCACATTTTACACACATGTCTTAAAAAAGATTTCTATCCAGTCTTTTAAAAATTCAAGACCATATATCAGTTATATGCTCATTTACGTTAAAGATTATAACTTTGATTTATTTTACAAGATGACAATAGAGCCTAGGAAAGAGAAACAAGTATGGCTTGTATCAAATTAGCCGTTTTGTTGCAAATTCTTCTTCTTTGGCTTAAGGAAGGCATGCTTTTCAATTCATTATTATCTGATTTATAATATATTTTAAATTTTAATTGACAACAGTTTTGTTTAGTTAAAAAGGGTTACTTTAATTGTGTAAAAGTATTTTCGACCCAAATATTTGGATTTCTGAATTAATGGTAGTTGCCAATTAATGGTGCTTCAATATTGCTAGTTCCATTAATTGGCACCTATTCCAATTACAAGGAATTCGCAAGGAATTTGAGATTAAACCATTTATTTTGGAGGTACTTTTAAAATTATAGACTACTTTTGTTTATCATTTGTTTTTATTTGAAAATATAAATTTTATCAGTAATTGGAATCCATTAAAGCTTCATATGACAATTACTGGGGATAGCATGACAATTACTGGGTGTTAATGTAAGTATATTGTATTGTTTTAAAGTGTTCACATTTCAGACTAATATGCTGATTTCTTACTCTCAAAAACCTGAAATATGGCATCTTCATCTACAGTAAATTCATTTAAAGCGATTAAACCCAATGCAAAATGTAAAGTTTTTTTTAAAATATAAACATGTGCCAATTACTGGATCACAAGGTGTCATACATTGGTGCTCTAGGTGCCAATTACTGGTGATTTCAGCAACTTTTTATAAATATATTTTTATAAAAATACTTTTCCAATTTTTTTTGCTTTTAGTAGGCAAAATAGATGAACCGATATGCATTCTTTGATTTAAAAATATTTCCAAGTAAATAGCTTATTTCTTTGTAATGAAAATTTAAGTAAGTTTAACGACAAATTCTTAATGTGCCAATTACTGGGGATGTTACCCTATATTTCTAGTTTAGAGATTTAGAAATAGACTACTTATTCATTCTAGATGAAGGCGGTATATTTTTTTTTCAGTGTATGAAGATTTCAACTTTGAGCATCGGCGTTTCAACTAAGACAATTTGTTTACTAGCAAGATGCTTTACCTTCAAGCTGAGATATCTATATCAGAAACGTTGAAAGTAAGGTTCTGTTTTGAATTGTATATTTCAAAAATGAATGGATATTATTAGAAAAACCAATTTAATTGAAGTAATAGATTTCTTCAAAATTTTATGATTTGTGTGACACGAGGTATTCAGATTAAGTACACAAAATTTGAAGTCTCTGACTTATTCAGTTTCTGTGTACAGATTCTGTGGCGGACAGACAGACAGAGGAGTGGGACGAATAGGATTTCGTCAGATAAACGTAATTCTAAAAATAAAAATTGTCTACTTTTTTTTCATTGCATACCCACTTCAACATTAAAAACATTTATATCATAATCATTTTAATTTCTAACTTTGAAATTTGCAAGATTTGTGCCTATCTAATTTACATGCAAAATCTCTGCTTTTCAGCTTAATACATATTTCTGTTGCCATATTACGATTAAGTGTCACTGATTTTGTATAGAACGCATAATATGGAATTATAATGCTTTAAAAAAATACAGTTAATGTTTCATAATCTTATTAAACTTTACTGATAACAATTTAAAAGAATAGTTAGCGACTGAGTATAATTAAACAGAAGAAAAACGGAAGAAAAATTCTTCTATAAAGCAAGGTTATTTTCCGGTTTACGCACGTTAACTCGCACCACACCTCCTCCACTGATTTCATTCAAAGCATCTCTGAAATTAGGTAGACAGCTATTATCTTTATCTCTTCTTATATAAAGCTTAGCTTGATTAACTAATGAAATCAGGTTATTTTTGTTTTGGATAATACTTAATTAAAATGCGTATCAGGTTTAGATTTTGAGTGAAATACTCGAAAAACAACACAGATTTAGATTTTAAAGACTATGTGTACTCCTGAGTTAATATCGATTTAAATACAAAGAAGTTGGGCAAGAAAAACTATATTTCCTCAACATCAATTTTAATATAGCATGAGAAGTTGTTCTTTCCATTAAATTAATAGAACATCTCTGAAAATATGTAATAGAGACAACTTTATTTGTGAGACATATAAATCAAGAATAAAAAATTGAAATAACTTGGATAACATAAAATAATTGTTTAAAATCATGCTTTAATAAATAATACTCGGAAAAATTGCTGTTACTCGGAGACATTTATTGATAATTAAACAATACAAATACAGTAAGTGCTGCTTAAAGAAATCATTTGTTAACACAACCAGTCGTTCGAAGAATCAAATGTCTAAGAAATAATCATGATATGTGTTGGATCTAACTAGTTTCTCCGAATCATCTTTTTTATTTTCAACAAATGTACTTCATTTAGCAACACAAGAGAAAAAAGTTCCTGTTTTGAAAATAACATATTTATGAATATGTAAATATGTAAATGTTAAATATTATTACATAGTGTGATTCAAAAGTTCAGGGAAAAGTTGTAAAAGATATTACACTGAATAGTTCACGGTATCGAAGCATATCCACCTTCAAAGTAGTCACTTTGGGCGCGGTACAATTCTGCATCAGTTCTTATAACTTCTGGAAGTACCGCTGGGAAGTCATTTTTCGCGACCTCCCATAAGGCCTCCTGCAATGTTATTTTTGCCTCATCTGATGACTGAAAACGGCGTCCCTGAAAAAGTTTTTCATTGATGGGAACAGCTAAAAATCACACGGGTCTATGTCCAGTTGATAGGAGGTGGGATGTGAAAGCACATTAATGCGAGTTTTTACGAGAAAATGTTTTGCCAGTTGATATCGATGTAATGATGCTTTGTCAAGCAGAAGGTACCAGTGTGAAGCCTCACCGAAGGTTTTCCAACACATTTATCATCTATCATCTCGGCCCTCTTTAAAAGGTCGATGTCATTCATAAACCTTGAGATTCACCTGGTAGATTCAGCGTGCACTTATCTTAGAATTTTCAGTCTTCATTGGTGTTTTATTTAAACATTGACAGAATTTAATGCTGCAACAATTCTAAAAAAACCTACCTTTCTTACATCGCAGGCCAAAGGAATTAACTTTTGAAGATATCAGCTGCTCGTACAGTTCGGTCACATGACATGGACTAAACCAACATGAGTACGTAGAAAAGGTTGGGAGAACACTGTTTAAACGGTTTTACTTTAAGCACTTGCTTTCGTTGTCAGAAATGGTCGCATTCCCTGAATTTTTGAATCGTACTACGTATATAGTAATTAAATTATATATATTATATAGTAAATATAAGTAAAAATATACTAAACAAATCATGAAAATGTATGAATCAAATACAAATATAACGTTGCGCCTCTATGCAAAATATTTTTTTTCTTTTTAATGTGCCGAAGAACTTGCACCTTTTAACAGATAAATAGAAGCATTTAACTGTGTGATGATGCGTTGTTTGATTTTTCTATGAATTTCAATTTATCTAAAAATATTAGTAAACAGTTAAAAAAATTAAATTTTAGAATTTAATAAATATTATTTGTAGAATACAAATAAATCTGGTGTATACCTCTACTTTTTTAATTTTTAAAGATGTACAATGTGACACATAAATACTGTGACGTGATAAAAAAAAACAATTCAGTTTAATGTTTTCCTTGTGTTCTTGAGCCAAACCATAACATGATATGCAAATGAAATTTTAACAGCGTTGACGCATGCGCAGTAAAAAATTATTTAGTAAACCTGCTCATTTGTCGTATAATTTTTATTATTTTTTAATTCTAATTACAGGGTGCTGTGAACAATGTTGATTGTCATATTTTCTGAAAAGAACATTGTGTTTTATGAAGAACTTTAAGGAAAAATTTGGGACCGTTTTTATAAAAACCTTAATTTACCTACGAGTTTACATGCTATATTCATAAAAATTAACACAGTTAATTACAATAAGCCACATAATCATAATCTGCAGACATTAGTTTTGACAGGGTTATCCAAAAAATCTTCGTTCTTTTTTAATTTGTTGACGGTCCCCTGTTGGATTCAGGGGAAAACTTTTTGCGAAAATACATGACGTGTACTATTTTGTTTACACGCCTGGAGTTTCAGAATAATTCCTTATGTATATTTCTAGATATTTAATAAAACATCTAAAATCGCAAGTGTTAAGATTTTTTTTTTTTTTTTTTTTTTGCTGAGACTGTATTTTATTTTTTTACAAAGTTTCTACTATTATTCCGCAGCTAAATTTGACTAACCCTTTATTACATACATAAGTAGTTTAACTTGAAATTTTTTAAAAATGTGTGTGCCCAGTATGGAGACCTTCTTTGTAAGAAGAAGAATTATAAAAAAATAATACTTGAGAAAAATATACCATAAAATCGTTTTTTTTTTTTTTTTTTTTTTTTTTTTTTTTTTTTTTAAATCTAAGAAGGAAAATGTGTCTGCTTATTTTAGAAATCTGAAAAATAAAATTGCTTATTTTCTAGCATAATGAAAATATTAAACCTTTTAAAAATGGAAAAATGCAAAGCTAATACCGAGTTCCATAATAATAATTAGTTCCAAAAACGTTAATTAAGTATAATTAATCCAATTAAATATCCATAAAAATGCATATTGCGAATATTTAGGCTGAGACTAGATTTACGTAATGCTTATTAATCACATTATTAAATAAAATTCCTTCCAAGAAATGTCCATCAATCTATTGTAGAGAATAAAACTTGAAAATCTTTTGATTGTGTATAGTGTTTACTGGTTTTAAATATTTTTTAATATTTGCTTTCATATAAATACAGCCTTAAATAAAAAATAAAATAAGATTTTGAATAGCAATGTTTTATATTAAATGCAAACATAACTGTAAAAAATGCCTGGTATGCAAGGGATAAAGGTGGATAAGAATGTAAAATTTCTTCACTTTTAATTTTGCTGCTTTTCGTATTTTCAAAACCACCCAGTAACTCAGTGGTTAGCACATTGCGTTGCCACACTGAAGGTTCGAAATTTGAAGGCAAATTTCGAAGGTGTTACACAATATGTAGATACTTTCAGGGTAGATAAATTGAATACTAGGTTTGTCGGTGAAGAAAAAAATAAAAGGATCCGCGTCAGGCTGATCACTTGACTTGGACATGCATACTTTTTGCATTGCGGACCATGATCCTACATGAATTGTAATTTAAGGGTTTTTTTTTTTTATTTCTTCAAATGTTCTTCAATAAATGTAACATGTATATATTAATGTTGAGAATCAAATAAATTTAGAGAATTGTTTTCAGATTAAAAGAAATATTTATTTCAATCATATTATATTCAGAATATGTATATAATATAAAATAATATAATTATATATTATATTCAGAAAAGAAATATTTATTTTATTAACTTTTCACACATTTTTGAATTGTGACGCATTGACCCTTTGTATCTGATTTTATTTATTTATTTATTTTTTATTTTTTTTTTTTTTACAAATTTTATTTTAAAATAACCCAAGACTTCTTTCAAAATAAAAATCTTATAATGAAACTTGTCATCATCATTATCATTATAAAATAATTAAGCATAATACCTTTGCTTTGTAAGCGAAAGATCAAACCAGTAATGTTTTGAACCTCACTTCATAACATTGTCATTTACTTATGAAGCAGGAATTAACGAATATAAATTTTGAAAATTTGAATTTTTATATGAATTACAAAACGAGTTAAATAATCAAGTTTATTTTCTGATGCTGTACATAAAATAATATATATATATACATATATATATATATATAATGTGTGTGTATATATATATATATATATATATATATATATATACAGGGTGATTCATAAAAGATGGGCAGAACTTTAAGGGGTTATAGTACACTTAAAGACAAATAATATTAAATAGGAGACTAAAGGTCCCAGACGTATTCCCAAGGAGATAGGGGGCATTAAAGTTTAGGGTCCGAAATTTCAAATGATTATAAAAAATGGAAAAATTGGTCGATTCGTTTGCGGTTTTTGCAAAAAATTTTCTTTATGCCAGTATTTCCTTGAAATAAAATTTTAAAGTTCAATTTCAAAAAATGCCGATAGGGGGCGCTTTAGACTTTGGAGTAACAAACAACTATTTTTTAACGTTATTTTTTGTATTTCTTTAAATGATTTCGAAAGCTTAGACTTAAACTTAAATTTTGATCTAAAAATCTGAGTCCTAACGAGTAGTTAAGTAGCGTAAACTGAAATTTGAAATTTGAAACCCTTCTCCCCCCAGAACAAAAATCAGTTATTCCCGATCTTTGTGTCGTAGATTAGGCTCTAACTACTGCCGCGTTTTGCTAAAATTATTCTTTATGTCAGTATTTTCTTGAAAATAAATTTTAAAGAAAAGTTTCAAAAAATTCCGATAGAGGGCGCTTTAGACTTTGGAGTAACGAACAACTATTTTATACCGTTATTTTTTGTGTCTCATTAAATGATTTCTAAAGCTTAGACTTAAATTTAAATTTTCAGCTCAAAATCTGAATCGCTGAGCGTGGTTCAGTAGCGAGGGGAGGGGTTTCAAATTTCAACTTCTGAACATAGTTCAGTTTGCACTACTTAACCATGCCCAACGATTCTGTGCTGTGATACGAGGCAAAAATAAAACTTTCGTCAAGGACTGCATAGTCGGAATTCACTCATAAAGGCACTGGCACAGTTGGAAACGTCTCTCATGCAAACGTTAAAGCTCCATTCCTGACGCTAGTCACCGGGTGAAGAAGGAGACAGAAAGTATGCCAATGTCAAATGGGGAAGAAGAAGAACACGTATGCAAAATTTCGACACGATTCAGGCATAAAAACCACTGAACGGTGAGTCAAGTGTAAGTCGCTGTAGTAATGAATCGGAAGATGGTGCCCTTCACGAATAAGGAAAAGGCTGAGATGCATTTAATTTACGGAGCGGCAGATGGAAATGGTGCAGAGGCACAACGAATGTACGGAGAGCGATTTCCCAACAGGCGGTTGCCTAACCGCAAAACTTTCGAGCGCTTGCACAGACAGTTGTGTGAGACGGGATCATTTCTCGCTTCCCGGTCGAATGCAGGTCGTGCAAAAAAGGACAAATCAGTAGTTGTAGCAGAAGCCATTCTGGATGTAGTAGCGGCGCAGCCAAGTACAAGTACACGAACAGTGGCTAGGCAGGTGGATACCTCACAGTCCATGACTTGGAGGGTACTGAAGGATGAACATTTGATCCCGTTTCATGTGCAACGAGTCCAGAAACTGTCTCCAGGGGATTATCGAAATCGTATTGAATTCGCCCGCTGGCTTCTGCAGCAGAACGCGCTAAATCCACATTTTGGATGAGCTGTGCTTTTCACCGATGAATGTACCTTCACACGTGAAGGTACATTTAACACACACAATGCACATGTATAGGCGGATGTCAATCCACATGCTACGTATCCACATGCTCATCAGAGACGCGTTTCCATCAATGTTTGGGCAGGAATCCTCGGCGACCACCTAATCGGACCGTACCTTCTTCCTGAACGCCTCAACGGTAAAACATACCTCACATTTCTGCAACATGTGCTGCCAGACCTGTTAAACGTTGTTCCTCCACGCATCCGGCGGGTCATGTGGTTCCAGCACGATGGAGCGCCAGCCCATTACGTACGAGACGTCCGCAACTATCTGGACATCACATTTCCGAACAGATGGATTGGTCGAGGTGGTCCTGTTGCTTGGCCTGCTCGCTCGACAGATCTTTCACCCCTCGATTTCTTTTTTTGGGGACAATTGAAGGCTCTTATGTATGAGACACACATTGAATCCCCCGAGGAACTGGTCGCCAGACTTTCCGCAGCTGTAGGGGAAGTGCTCGAAAAGCCTGATGTTTTCGCGAATGTTCGCCGTTCCATTCTTCGCCGTTGTTCTGCGTGCATAACCTCTGGTGGTCACAATTTTGAACATTTATTGTAATTACATGTTAATAAATATGCTTTGGTAACATAATCCTAATTTATGTCTTTTTACCTCGTATCACAGCACACAATGTGTGGACATGGTAAACTGAACTGTGCTCAGGAGTAGAAATTTCAAACCCCTCTCCCCAGAAACTTAACCACGTCTAACGATTCAGATTTTGGGCTGAAAATTTAAGTCTAAGCTTTAGAAAGCATTTAGTGAGACACAAAAAATAACGGTATAAAATAGTAGTTCGTTACTCCAATGTCTAAAGCGCCCTCTATCGGAATTTTTTGAAAATTTTCTTTAAAATTTATTTTTAAGAAAATACTGACATAAAGAATAATTTTAGCAAAACGCGGCAGTAGTTAGAGCCTAATCTACGACACAAAGATCGGGAATAACTGATTTTTGTTCTGGGGGGAGAAGGGTTTCAAATTTCAAATTTCAGTTTACTCTACTTAACTACGCGTTAGGACTCAGATTTTTAGATCAAAATTTAAGTTTAAGTCTAAGCTTTCGAAATAATTTAAAGAAATACAAAAAATAACGTTAAAAAATAGTTGTTTGTTACTCTAAAGTCTAAAGCGCCCCCTATCGGCATTTTTTGAAATTGAACTTTAAAATTTTATTTCAAGAAAATACTGGCATAAAGAAAATTTTTTGCAAAAACCGCAAACGAATCGACCAATTTTTCCATTTTTTATAATCATTTGAAATTTCGAACCCTAAATTTTAATGCCCCCTATCTCCTTGGGAATACGTCAGGGACCCTTAGTCTCCTATTTAATATTATTTGTCTTTAAGTGTACTATAACCCCTTAAAGTTCTGCCCATCTTTTATGAATCACCCTGTATATATATATATATACAGGGTGTTTCGCTACCAGACCGACAAACTTTGAGGGATGATAGTAGACATGAAAACAAACATTATTAAATAGGGAACCATGGGGCGCAAACGTCTTCTATAGGAGCTAGCGGCCATTAAAGTTTGAGGTCCAAAATTTCAAACGATGATAAAAAACGGAAAAAAGGGTCGATTCGTTTGCGGTTTTCACTAAAACATGCTTTATATCACGTTTTTCTTAGAAAAAAATTTCAAAGGTTATGTTAAAAAATTGTCGATAGAGGGCGCTTTACACTTTAGAGTAACAAACAGTTACTTTTTACCGCTATTTTGTGTATGGGATTGAAATTATTCTAAAGTTTAGACTTTAACTTAAATTTTAAGCCCAAAATCGGAAACATTGGGATCGGGTAACTAGCAAAAATTAAACTGTGAACCGAGGGGGAAATTTTAAACGCTCATAAATATTGGACAAACAAATCGATTTTGTTGCAGTTTGCGTGTAAGTCATTAACTTGGTAATTATTTTATTCAAAATGATGTACAACTTTAGTGCCCTCATTTTTTGATAGAGGGCGCTTCCGACACATCTCTGACATTTCAGTGGCATTACTCCTGGGTGTTTTACTACCAGACCATCATACTTCCAGGAAGTGTTAGGGATACAAAGATGACTTGGAATCGCATAGAAATGTAACGTTGAAAATGCATTTTTTGCAAGTTACGGTTAAAGGAAGCAGAGAAAAATGTAACAGGAACAGAGAGACACGTTAGTGCGAGAAGAGCGACACGTTAATGTCACAGAAACCAGTTTATTTAAAGGCTTTACTAGAAAAGGTGTTTGAAATTACGACCAGAAGTAGTCCGGCAAGTTTGACAGCGACGGTAGATGGCGCTAAACGGTAATGTGCCTGAGCAAAGATCACTTTGAAGTGATCATTCGCGAACCGGTTCCAAAGGTAGCAGAATGAAGTAATTGAACGATGAACAGCACGATAGGGCTCCTCCACATTTTACCAATGACGTTTACCAACAGTTCAAAGTAACATATGGACAGTAGTGGATAGGTCGTGGTAGCCCGGTTCATTGGCCTGCCAGATCGCCGGATCTATATTGTATGGACTTCTTTTGCTGGGGTCAAATAGAAAATTGGGTGTATGAGACTCCCGTACCATCAGTTGACGACCTCGCAGCTGGTATTTCTGTAGCTGCCAGAAAACTATCAGAGATGCCAGGAAACTTTCAAAGCGTGAGGAATTCCACGTTTCGCCGCTGTCAAGCATACTGGACTACTTCTGGTTGTAATTTTGAACACCTTTTCTCGTAAAACCTTTAAATAAACTGTTTTCTGTCACATTAACGTGTCATTCTTTCTCTGCTGTTTCTGTTATTTTTTCTCTGCTTCCTTTAACCGTAACTTGCAACAAATGCATTTCCAACGTTACATTCCTATGTGATTCCAAGTCGTCTTTGCATCCCTAATACTTCCTGGAAGTATGAAAGTCTGGTAGTAAAATACGCAGGAGTAATGCCACTGAAATGTCAGAGATGTGTCGGAAGCGCCCTCTATCAAAATATGAGGGCACCAAACTGTACATCATTTTGAATAAAATAATTACCAAGGGAATGACTTACACGCAAACTGCAACAAAATCAATTTGTTTGTCCAATATTTATGAGCGTTTAAAATTCCCCCTCTGTTCACAGTTTAATTTTTGCTCGTTACCTAATCCCAATGTTTCCGATTTTGGACTTAAAATTTAAGTTAAAGTCTAAACTTTAGAATAATTTCAACCCCATACATAAAATAGCGGTAAAAAGTAACTGTTCGTTACTCTAAAGTGTAAAGCGCCCTCTATCGACAATTTTTGAACATAACCTTTGAAATTTTTTTCTAAGAAAAACGCGATATAAAAAATGTTTTAGTGAAAACCGCAAACGAATTGACCCTTTTTTCCGTTTTTTATCATTGTTTGAAATTTTGGACCTCAAACTTTAATGGCCGCTAGCTCTTATAGAAGACGTTTGCGCCCCATGGTTCCCTATTTAATAATGTTTGTTTTCATGTCTACTATCATCCCTCAAAGTTTGTCGGTCTGGTAGCGAAACACCCTGTATATATATATATATATATATGTATATATATAAACTTAAGGAGGCAATTTACATTTCAACAATTTCGTTTATTTAAAAAAGTATGATTCAAATGGTGAACTCAATGCATCTCATAATGCATCTCATTACATTTTGAAAAAAAAAAATATATAACTGCATATTTAATTAAAATTTAAGATTTTTTTATTGTTTTTTTTTTAAAATCCCTACTACTTTATTTAAATATTGATATTTTTGTCCAGTAATATTTTAAGATTTTCAAATGTGTTTTACACAAGACTGCGTATAGATGTTTTTATACATCTAATAGTACATTTAATATATCTAGTTTTTATATATATATAGTGAAAAATAATGAAATCTTCATATAAGGTATCCTGGGGTAATAACGCCACGTTAAGGTTCTACCAATTTTCACGGCTCAGTTTTAGTTTGTTTTTTTCAAACAAATATATGATTTGATACAGCAACTCATTGACTATCTATATAAAGAAATAATTTAACAGATATGTATTCATAAAATGTAATGGCGTGATTTCTTGACCAATGCTATTTGGCGTTATTACCCACCTGTATGTGTAATAACGCCATGCAAATAAAACTATGAAATAAGATGGAATAATTGCATGTAGATTGTCCAATTCTAATAAATATAGTTTAAAAAAACCAAAAAACACGCTTTTTAAGTATATCAAACTAAAAAGTGAAAAATAATTCGTACTATACGCTGAAAGCGAAAATAGATGAAAAATACTATTTTACTATAAAATCATTGTTATTATAGATATCAATTAATAAGCAATAAATAAAATTATCGTGGAAAAAAAGCGTGGGGTGCTTCTTGAGAACTGATAGATGGAGCATGGTAGATGGAGCACCCCACGCTTTTTTTCCACGATAATTTTATTTATTGCTTATTAATTGATATCTATAATAACAATGATTTTATAGTAAAATAGTATTTTTCATCTATTTTCGTTTTCAGCGTATAGTACGAATTATTTTTCACTTTTTAGTTTGATATACTTAAAAAGCGTGTTTTTGGGGGGTTTTTAACTAAATTTATTTTTCACTTTTTAGTTTGATTACTTTAAAAGCGTGGTTTTTAGTTTTTTTAAACTATATTTATTTCATCTATTTTTGTTTTCAGCTTATAGTACGAATTATTTTTCACTTTTTAGTTTGATATACTTAAAAAGCGTGTTTTTTAGTTTTTTAAACTATATTTATTTAAACTATATTTATTTTAAAATTTACAACGAAAGGACATCGATCCAAATCACTTTTTTTGGTCGACTCTGGTTAATTTAACCATGCATCTCGAATCCTATTAAGAATGTATAAAAAGTTCTTCACATTATGAAAGACAACGTTTTTTGCCAGATATAGCCAAATTTGGAGACATTCTTTCATTTGGCACCAAATACGTGTTGTGGCTTTCATAATCTTAATAGTCAATTTTTCGGCCAAATGTCGCCAATATTTTGTGAAATATTGCCAACTTATTGGTTGCTGCCATTTTCTCATGACCCTGACCCGTATTAAACAAAATGACCCACTAATCAATTTTGATCAAACATGTGACTTAGCTCAAAGGTCTCCAGGTAATCAAAAACAGTAGAATATAAAGTTGAATCAAAATCGTTTAAGCCGTTTCTTAGATAAAATTAGCTTGACAGCATTCACCAATAAAGCGAAATGGCCCACTAATATAATTTTGTTTAACTTGCGACTCTGCCCAATAGTCTTCTCGTGACAAAAGACGTTTCGTTACAAAATTTAGGTAAAATTGATTGAATCGTTGTTATATATAATTAGAATAACCCTAACCCATTATGACCCAAAATGACCCATTAATCGAATTTTCGCGAGCATATGTCCTGGTCCAATGGTTTTCTCTTGCCCGAGAATATCAAAATACAAAATATAGCCAAAATGGTGAGAGACATTTTCTACATAAAATTAGCATGACCCATCAATGACCCACAAATAACCCTTATAATCAAAATCTCTCGAACATGTGATTTAGCCCATTAGTTTCCTCGTGTCTAAAAATTGTTACATACAAAATTTCGTTAAAAACGATCCAGCCGTTCTTTAAATATAAATAGCTTGACCCAGACCCTTTATGACCCATTAATCGAAATTTCTCGAAAGTGTGACCTAGCCCAATAATTTTCTTGTGCCAAAAAAGTGTTATACACAAAATTTCGTTAAAATCGATCCACCTGTTCTTTAGATGTAGCTTGACATGATCCATTATGGCCCATCATGACCCACAAATGATCATTATAGTCGAAATCTCTCAAACATGTGATTTAGCGAATTAGTTTCTTCGTGTCAAAAAACTGTTCATGCAAAATTTCATTATAATCGATCACACTGTTCTTTAAATATAAATAGCTTGACCCAGACCCTTAATGACCCAATATGACCCATTAAAATTTTTTCTCGAACATGTAACCTAGCCCAATATTTTTCTCGTGCTCGAAAACCATAGAATGCAATTTTTAGTCAAAACTGCGTGAGAAAATCTTTAGATAAAAATAGCATGACCCACAATGACCCCAAAAATGACCCACTAACCGAATTTTCTTGAACATGTTACCAAACCCAATGGTCTTCGTGTAATCCAAAACGATAAAATATAAAATTTGGTCAAAATCGTTAGAGCCGTTTTTTAGATAAAAATGGCTTGACCCATAATGACCCAAAAATGACCCACTAATCGAAATTTTTCGAACATGTGACCCAGCCCGATAGTTTTCTCGTGCCAAAAAACTGTTACATACAAAATTCCTTTATAATCGATCACGCCGTTCTTTAAATAAAAATAGCTTGACCCAATATGACCCATTAAAATTTTTTCTCGACCATGTAACCTAGCCCAATATTTTTCTCGTGCCCGAAAACCATAGAATGCAATTTTTAGTCAAAACTGCGTGAGAAAATCTTTAGATAAAAATAGCATGACCCGCAATGACCCCAAAAATGACCCACTAACCGAATTTTCTTGAACATGTTACCTAACCCAATGATCTTCTTGTAATCCAAAACGATAAAATATAAAATTTGGTCAAAATCGTTTGAGCCGTTTTTTAGATAAAAATGGCTTGACCCATAATGACCCCAAAATGACCCACTAATCGAAATTTTTCGAACATGTGACCCAGCCTGATAGTTTTCTCGTGCCAAAAAACTGTTACATACAAAATTTTGTTATAATCGATCCCGCCGTTCTTTAAATAGAAATAGCTTGACCCAGACACTTAATGACCCAATATGACCCATTAAAATTTTTTCTCAAACATGTAACCTAGTCCAATGATTTTCTCGTGCCCGAAAACCATAGAATGCAATTTTTAGTCAAAATTGCTTGAGAAAATCTTTAGATAATAAGGAAAATCTTTAGATAATAAGGAGAGTTACACACCCACAAACTCACATACAGGTGAAAGTAATAAAAGCGTGTTAAAAATACAAACTCAACAAACTTAGAAATTGACAAATTGCATTCTAAACTATTGAAAATGTTCAATTTTTTGTGAAAGTGTAAGAAAAATAAAGGTGTGTGTGGGGGGTGAAGCAAAAGAATATCAGACCGTGAGTTTCTTTTTGCTTAAAAAGGACCGCTTAAATAGAATTATTAGAAACACTGCACAGTTTTAACTGTGTTTATTTGAATCAGTATTTAGGATCTAGCTCGGCCACTGTAGGGAATCAACCGGGGTATTTCCCCGGGGTATTAACGTCAAGGATTGGCGTTATTGCCCCGTTATAGTTATTGCGCTGTACATTTTAAATTACAAATTATCTCAAGAAGATATTCAAAATCTTCAACAACATTTTGAAAGTCCATGAAATGTACTACAAATTTATGTAATTAACAAAGTATTTCAGGATAAAAAAATAGTCTTCACATCACAAAACGTATCTCGCATATTTTAGATCAAGCGTTAATTTTAGTTGCCTGTAAAAACAATAAGACCTAAAAATGAAACAAATTAACTTGAAGCTGTTTTTCGCGATTTATATGACTCAAAACCCTTCTGCGCAGAGCACATGGGTGTCATTTACCAGATTATTTCATAATTATGCAAAATATCAGCACTTGGCGTTATTACCCCGTCTGGCGTTATTACACCAGACCACCTTACTTTCTTTTAATTACAAAAATCCTGAAGGCTAATCCCATGCGCAGATTTATCACCTATAAAATAAAGAACACATACAAAAAAATTTTAATCTGTATCTCAAACAGAAAAAAATACTTAGCATTTTTAAAACAGAAAACTGAAGAAATTATAAACATGGAAAAAATTTTTTTGAGTTTTAATTTGTGCAGGTAATTGCGCTGGGTGTATTAACGAAACTTGCAATATCTCGCGATATAACTCTTGTATGGGTAAAAATAAGGTGTCAATATATTCACAATTAAATAAGCTTTTATTTAATATTAAAAAATAATAAAAATACCCCTTTCCCCTAATTTTGAGGTACACTCTGTCCCTTTAAAGGAGAAACATTCAGATCTTTGAATATGGCGCTTATGTAATCACCAAATTTTACAACATTTTAAATGTAAATAAATTAGCTTTTCATTACCCAAATCTTTTTTATTCTCCCGTTTTTCTTCCATGAGTAAGAACACCAATAAATAATTTTTCTAATTAATCTGTGGTAGATAGGATTTGCTTTTATAACGTCTTATTTTAATGCTGCCATCTCTTTGAAAAATTATCTGAGGTCCCTAAGTTAATTTATGATGATGATTAAATATATATATGAAAATGCAATTAACTTTAAGTTTATGCGAATAGTAGTAAATTTTTTTTATGCAAATGTGAAATGCAAAATAGATAATTTTAGGATTATATCAGGGATGAGAGCGTTCCGATTTAAATTATTAATTTTTATCACTAAATTTTAAATAGCATTTTTTGCCTTATTAAATGTCTGAAATTCTGTAATGAAATACGGCGAGAAATACTATTAAAATTTAATGATAGCAATCAGTCATCGAAGCGCTCTCACCTCTGGGTTACAGAGAGCTATTATTTTAAATGAAAGTCATTTTCTAAATATTTAATTAGTATAGACAAAATCTTTCACTTCTTTTGTTTAGTAAAGTATACGACAACGTGTTTAGGTAGCTTTCATTACAAAAAGTAAAAAGCTACCTATTGCAGCCGTCCGGAGGAAAGCACTTCCAGAATATTTTGGTATATTTTCACCGATCATGACCCCCAGACCTCAAACCCACCCTCCGTTCAAATGTTGACATACATATATATATCTGATTTTTGTCATGCGATAACTAACGTATTTATGAAGCGATTTGAATGAAACTTGGTATGTACATAGTAAATACAAATATCTCGACCGAGTTCGTTGGCAAGCATCATCCGCCATCTTGTTTCAAAATGGAGGCCATTTAATTTTTTTTAAAAAATTTAAATTTAAAATTAAATGCAAAAAAATAAAGTTGAAAAATATTTGTAGTTTATGTGTTATATCTTAAAACACCAATTCCAGAACACTTTTTACTTTGTCTATATCAAAAAATGATTGAGTTATAGCACTTTGAATTTTTCTAATGGCTGACATTTTGGAACGATATGATTTTTGTCATGCTGTAACTAACGTATTTATGAACCGATTTAAATGAAACTTGGTATGTACATAGTACATACAAATATCTCGACCGAGTTCGTTGGCCAGCATCATCCGCCATCTTGTTTCAAAATGGCGGCCATTTAAAAAATTTTTAAAATTTTTAAATTTAAAATTAAATGCGAAAAAATTAAAAGTTGAAAAATATTTTTATTTTATGTGTTAGATCGTAAAACACCAATTTTAGAACAGTTTTTACTTTGTCTATATCTTAAAAAATGATTAAGTTATAGCACTTTGAATTTTTCTTATGGCTGACATTTTGAAACGATCTGATATTTGTCACGTAATAACACTCGTATTTATAAATCGATTTGTATGTAACTTGGTGTGTACATAGTACATAATAAAGCCTAGACCGAGTTCGTTAACCAGTTCCATCCGCCATCTTGTTTGAAAATGGCGGCCATTTAATTTTTTTTAATTTTAAAGCTTGAAATTAGGTACAAAAAAGTGAGAAATTGAAAAAGATTTTTCTTTAATGCATTTGACCTTAATACAAAGATTCCAGAGCATTTTTTGTTTCGTTTGTATCTTTAAAAATGGCTGAGTTATAGTACTTTTAGTTTCCAGTGTTGCTCACATTTTGAATTGATCTGGTTTTTGTCACGTGATAACACGCGTATTTATACACCGATTTGGATGAAACTTGGTGCCTAGATAGGACATACTGATGCCTGGACCGAATTTGTTGGCCTGTTCCAACCGCCGTCTTATTCAAAATGGCGGAATATTATTTTTTTAATTTAAATTTTAAAATTAGGTGCAAAAAGTAAGAAATTGAAAAAGATTTTTCTTTTGTGTTTTGACCTCGATACAACGATTCCAGAGCATTTTTTGTTTCATCTATATCTTGAAAAATGGCTGAGTTTTAGCACTTTCAATTTCCAGTGTGACTGACATTTTGAAACTGTCTGAAAATTGTCACGCGTTAGTACGCATGTTTATAAACTGACTTCGATATAACTCCGTGTGTTCATGATACATACCAATGTCTTGACCGAGTTCACGAGCTAACTTTATCGCCATCTTGTTTCAAAATGTCGGCCATTTAAATTTGTCAAAAATCTTTTAAATGTATAATGATGCATAAACAAAAAATTAGAAATTGGAAAAAGGTTCTTTCTAAACTATTTATCTTAATAATGAATTTCGGAGTATTTTTTGCTTTGTCTTTACCTTGAAAAACGTCTGGGATATAGAAGTATGAATTTCTAATGTGGGTGACATTTTTTAAAAAAAAGTCAATTTGACAATAATCGTATATATTAATCGATTTCGATGTGAGTGCGCACGTTCACATGAATTAAGATTTCGATCAAGCTCATTGGTTTTTTTTATCTATCATGCTGCTTTAAAATGGATATCGTGCTATAAATTGCTTAAAATAAAACCAGGTTGAGTAAAAGATGACTATTTTTAAAAAATTCCTATTAATATTCAGCATTGACAAAAACTAGTATTCAATCTTACATAACCAAGTTCCACTATTTTGAACTTCGTATATTTGATTCATATAACTTAATTTAAAATAAATAAATAAGTATATGAAAACTACCTCTTCCTCCCGGCACTGCCGGAAGGACTTTTTAAATTCTACTTTTGACTCATTTGTTTGGTATTTTTCAGTGTAATTTAATACAGGATATCTATGCAAATTTTTTAAAATTTTGCAGAATTTTGGTCATTTTTTTTAGCATTTTTTTTTATAAAAACGGTCTCGGCTTTAAAAAAAAAATTATATAACACAAATCTTTTTTCAACATACTCATATTAGACACTCTTGAGTGTAATGAACTAAAACCTAAAATCTGTAAAATAAGCTTTTTTTGAAATATATATATATATATCAACCGACTTAAAAAAAGCGCTAAAAAGTATTAAATTCTTTAAAAATCTCTAATGGTGAAACATTATCCAATAACCATACATCAGATATCAGGTACAGGGATAAAAACGGCTAAATTTAATATATATTTTTTAATGTCCACCAAACATGGATTTTAGAGAGAATATTTTTTACAAGAAATGAATTGGCATACTTATGATTTAATTTATGAATATATATATGCATATATAAAGTAATGAATTAATTTTTGAAATGGATTCAAAAAAATCACAAGCGATAATTATCATCACCATTTTAATTACGGTGCTAAACATAATATATTCACAATTCACACGCAGGGGCATTTCTAGTAGAGCTGGAGCTCAGTTAGCTACTGCCCTTTTGCAAGACTTAAATGTCGTTAATGCGGAGAACCAAGAAACAGTAATCGACAAATCAAAAGTAGCACGTGAAAGACTTAAGTCTCATAAAGAAGTAAGCTCAATTCGAACCTCCGATCTCTTCGCCATTTACTTTGATGGTCGTAAAGATGAAACAATAACAAAAGAAATTATAACTGGTAAAAATGTCCGAAAATTTTTAATGGAAGAACACATATCTATTGTTGAAGAACCTGGATCCAAGTATTTCGGTCATGTAACTCCCATAAATGGAACAGCAAAGGAAATAGTTACATCACTTGTAAAGTATTGTGAAGAAAAAACTGTCGATCGTAAAAAACTAAAAGCTATTGGTTGTGATGGACAGCAGCAAACATAGGCACTTCAAATGGAGTTATCACCTTATTTGAAAATAAAATACAACAGCCACTGCAGGCAGTTGTGTATCTACTACATTTGAATGAATTACCATTTAGAAAAATTATGGTTGCTCTTGATGGGCCAACTTCTGGACCAAACATATTTAGCGGGCGTATTGGTAAACAACTTCTAAGCTGCCAAAATCTGGATGTGGTCGATTTTGTTGCAATTCAAAGCGATATACCAGAAGTTAATCTTAAAGAGTTGAGCACAGGCCAAAAGTATCTGTATGAAATATCCAAAGCCGTATCAAGAGGTACATGTACAGAAGTGTTGGCCAGGCGAAACCCCGGAAATATCTCGCACGCCAGGGGACTTACCCTGGCAAATCGAATCCTTCGTTTGTATGTAGCCATGAATGATCCGACCCTGAGCTGAGAAAGCTTTCAGAGTTCATAATGAAAGTCTAAATACCATCATCGTTCTCAATTAAGTGCAATCCCAAAATCCCGCAGGGTCCCATTATTTTTTTTAAATGATTCATTTCAGCAATTACATGGAAGACGAGCTAAAACATGTCGTCCGTGCAACGTTACAGAGAAACGCATTCATGGCTCACCCAGAGCATGTTTTTATAGCTATGTTGTTTGATGAACAATAGTAATCACAAATAAGTACAGAGTTTATTCCAATGCCTTTATCAAACAATTTACATCGTTAAATTATCTTTTTAAAGGTATGCAACATTTCTATATTATATAAATAGTATATATGTATATATACATATATACACTCATGGCCATAAATTAAGGATAATTCAGAATCACTTGGAAATCAAACTCCATAGTAAAAATTTCACTTGTAGAATTACCACACACATCTTCAAGACTAATATGCAATTTTCAGAAAGCCCCCAGATGGCGCCGATAGTACGTCACAATGGCGAAAGTGAGAGAGAGGCTTTTATAAGGAACGGTGGCAAAGAAGTAAAACTGTTAACAAACATTTTCTAAGCTTCTCTGTGCCAAAAACGAACAGTTATGACACAGAGGACTCATGTGAATGATATTTTATGTGGTAGAATTATAGGCCGTCTCGAACGTGGACGTACTCAGATGGAAGTATCCGAGGAACTTGAAACTGCCCAAAGTGTAATCTCTAGACTTTGGCAACGATTCCTTGATGATAAAAATGTCAGTAGACGTTACAGTACAGATCGTCCCCGAGTTACAACCACGAATGAAGACCGTTATTTGACAGTAACTGCTAAAAAAACCAGACGGAGCGCTGCATCAGACCTGTCTCGTCAGCTATCTTCAGCCACGGGTACGACTGTTTCAAGGCAAACCGTGTACAGACTTTTGAGAAATATTGGTCTACATGCTTGCAGATCTGTTAGATGTGTTTCACTGTCGCTTGCGGTTAGCCTTGAGTAGAGAACATACAATGTGGTCATCGTCACAGTGGGCTTGTCTAATGTTTTCCGACGATTTCAGGTTTAGTTTGCAGTCTGATTCACGTAGGAATTTCATATGGAGAACACTAGACACCCGTTATCACCAAAACAACTTCATTGAACGACATCGTTATGGTGGTGCAGGATTGATCGTTTGGGGTGGAATTATACTGGGCTCCAGAACAGATCTAAATGTTCAAACTGGAATCTTGACAGGCCAAATTTATCAGGACATCATTCTGGAACAGCATGTACGTTTGTTTAGGAGTGCCATGGGCTCAGAATTTGTGTATATGGATGATAACGCCCGTCTTCATCGAGCAAACATCGTAAAAGAATGCCTTCAAGCTGAGGATATTACCCGTATGGATTGATCTACTGCAAAAGATGTATCGTAGAATCACTTTTCTATGGAATTTTGGAGGAAAGAGGATAAAAAAATGTATATTAAGGTATTGCAGGGGAGGGTACGGCACAGTAAATATCTTCAGAACCTGCACTTAGGAACGGATAGTCATTTTCGGCTGTGGTTCTTCGAAGACCGATGCAAAGCACCTCAGTTACTACAAAATATTATGAAATGGTAGTTGTTTTTGCTTATCGTTCTATTTTTGTGAATATGAAGATTCACCTGCTGTACTTCCAATATGGACATTAGGTGTCCATATTGGGAATCGGGACTAATTTTATTAAATCTTGTAATAAATAAAAAAAGAAAACTTTTTAAAGCAATACATGCAATAGCAATTAAAAATATGTTTTAAAAGCTTTATAAAACACTCTGCATTCCAATATTTAAAGTAATTTTACAATGTCTAATAAGAATTTAAACTTATCTGTATTTACGATCAGCACACCACAAAACAACAAGTTTCCTTCTAAATGGCGAACCGCGCGCTTTTTTGTACTTTTCTGGCTTAATTATCTTTTCAACTGCTTTTCTTCACGGACATGTATAGCGAGAATTCTCTATCAAAATTGTTACTTTTAAAAATATTAGGGGTGTCCATATTGAGAGCACTGTCCATATAGGGTACAAGTACCTTATATATATATATATATATTGTGTCATTTTATGCCTCCTGTAACAAAAATACACTTAAGTCTGGGGTTTTTAACGAAAAAAAAAATGGTTCATTTACTCTAAAACTTACGAAAGTTTCGTCAAAATTAACAAACTTTTGGTCTTGTGCGGGAGACCTAAATGTTGTTCTAAGTTTTTGAAGTACATTTTCTATCATTTTTCATACTTATTGTTAGTGGAATTTTAACTTTCAATTTAAAAAAAGTGTTTTAGGGTTTTTTTCTTTTAAATTTTGTAAAAATTTACTTTTTAAGTAAAATTTCTAAATTTTAGGCCTTGTGCGGAAGACCTAAACAATTTTTTAAAAATCCAAAATTTTTTGTGGTAAGTTGTGGTGTCTAATAACAACTTTTTATCAACTTGGAATTTAGAAACAAAAAAAAGTTAAAAATCGATACACCCTAATGCACACTACAAGAGACCACAAGCGCTTGGCTCCCTGCTAAGAGTGACCATAGTTGTCAGTGGTTTTAAGCATTCTGTAGTGAGACATACACTATATGGTCAAAGGTGACCGGCCACTTGCTATTTTAGAGGTTTTGTTAAATATCTAAAAAAATAGATGAGGAATTATCTTGAAACTATAAGTTTGTAAACATAATAGTACAGGTCTTACATTTCAGCTAACATTTCTTCCCAAAACCGCATAGGGGACTGTCAAGAAATTGAAAAAAACGATTTTCGTTTGAATAACCCTGTCAAAACTAATGTAGCTAAAGTTTTCAAACTCTAAAATTATGATTAAGTGGCTTATTTTAATAAACTATGTTCATTTTTATGAAGACAGTATGCATACCAGTAGAGAAAATGAGATTTTTATGAAAACAGACCCAAGTTTCTTTCTTATAATTTACAGAGTTCTTAATATGAAAAAATGTTCTTTTCGGAAAACATCACGAACAACATTGTACATAACATCCTACAATTAGAATTAAATAATAATAAGAATTCTATGAAAAATCAGCAGGCACACTAAGCAAAGTTTCACTGCGTCTGCGGGAATATTATCAAAATTTCATTTGCATAATGTGTTAGCTAAATGTGTAGACGAAATTTTGTAAAAGTCTCATAAACGTAGCTTGAAAATTTTGAAAATTATCATCAGTAGAATAAGTTCAAAGTCCTTTGTTTCCAAAATGTACAAATAAGATGAGGGATTGTATATATTTATCCATTGAGTAGTGTCAATATAGAACACATAATATTGCATGTACTACTGTATTTGGATACATCTCCTCCTTTTTTTTGTTTTATTTTGGAAACAACGGATTTTGAATTTATTCTATCGAAGATAATTTGCAGAATTTTCAAGCTATGTTTTTGAGACTTTTACAAAAGTTGGTCTATACATTTAGCTAACATAATACGGAAATGAAATTTTGATAGCACGTGCACAGTGAAATGTTATTTTGTAATCCTTCTCAATTTTCTTACAATTATTACTACGTTTTGTGTATAATGTTGTTTGTCATATTTTCTGAAAAGAACGTTATTTTATATTAAGAACTCTGCAAATTATAAGCAAAAAAACTTGACAAAATTTGAGGCTGTTTTTACAAAAATTTTAATTTCTCCTCGAGTATACATCCTATCCTCATAAAAATGAATACTGTTTATATTAATAAGCCTCTTAATTGTAATTTACAGTTCGAACAAGTTTGTTACATTAGTTTTGACACGGTTACCCAAAAGATATTCGTTTTTTTTTCAATTTGTTGAAGGTCCCCTATGAAGTTTCGGGTAAAATATTTATGGTAATATATGAACAGTACTATTATGTTTACACACCTGGAGTAGGGTGGAGCGAAAAAAATTATTTTTAAAAATCAAAAACGGGTAGGTGCCAAAAGTTATCTTTATACTAGTACATCAACTGTGTGAAATTTTATCGCTGAAAAAAAAAATGGCTTGAGTCTGCGCTTTTGCTCCAAAAATCGAAATTTTAGGTAAAATTTGTCATTATTTGACATTTTTTCAAAAAAATTAAAAATTTCCTACAGAGCTGATTATTATTTAAAAGGGTTACTTAAACCTTTATATTTATCTGCTTAACATATTTAAACTATAAAACAATATCTTTATTCCGTATAGCTGGAGCAAAACAGACAACTTTTGGTAAGAAAACGGCATTACCACTCTATTGGGACATACAAGAATTGTTGTTTTTATTACAGCTCTTCTTTTCAAAACTACCTTGGACATACGTCGTGGAGGTGGCTATATTTCATATACCACCCGTCCACACTATTCGATCATCTTAGTACAGTGCTTTATTTATATATTGATTTGTGATTTTCTTTATCAAAATTTGGCATGTTTTTGATGCATCCACCTAGTTTATCTGTTCTTTGTATCCACATGCTGCTGTGACTATCTTAATGTATATATTTTACAGCTTATATAAAAAATGACAAGCAGAGTAATTTACAGGAATATTATTAAAGGAATCTATTCGGCCATCTATTATCTTTATCAAACTTACATCCAGTTGATGAAAGTGATTGGAAGGTCTGTTAACACAACATTTTTTCAATTATATTTTTTTACATAATGACCTGCTTCAAAGATGATTTCAGGTATAAGTATACCATCATTTATTGTGCTTTTGCATTTTTTATATGTTGAGAAGCGAGCTGTTTAATGTGATTTATCGTGATCGTCGCGTCAGCACGCAATGGGAATTTGTCCTGCACGTGCAGAGCAACCGTTGTTGCAAATAATTTTTTTTTTTGCATTAGTTTTATACCTTTTTAAAGTGTTTTCGTAGCCAGGTAATTTCCCATTAACTTTTAGATCCCCATTTTATAAGTAAACAATATTTGATGGTGAACTGTCCTGGGCATAATCTTATAATGCATAGTACTTTTTGAGAGAATGTACGGACTCTAATCGACTATAAGTACTCATTTAAATTTAGGAGAATTCTATTTGTCGCTCTGAACCATTTTGCATTGGGCAAGGTTAGAATTGTGTATAATAATGGATCATATGCTACGTCAACTGCAGTGAATTTCCTCTGCTTCAATTATTGGAAAAGTCGATGTAAAATGTTATAATCTACATGGATTCACGGGATCAATAAGAAAATCTTTGTCTACGTACTATTTACTTCCTATTGCCATTTTTTACAAAATATAGGGTTGGGGAAAAAGTAAATTCGTTTTTTCCCAATAGATAGCTTTATAGTCCCATATCTCGAGTAATACTTACTCAATTAAGTCATACTATACAGCGTTTGAAAGGTAACAGTTTCTAAAAAATTCTAGATATAAAAGTAGCGTCATCTGTTTAACCAGTAAAAAGTTATTGCGTTTTAAATATAGAGATTTCAGACGATCATTTTCGTCACATTTTAGTTTTTTACTTGCAAAACGGGAAAAATTGGCGCAGCTCATCGAAACTTGTGTGGCATTTATGGTAATCAGTGCTTAAGTAAACGTCAAAGTCAGAATCGGTTTCCTCTTTTTCCTTCCGAAAATTTTGATGTTAAAGATGAACCTTTCCCTGGCCGGCCAATCCTTGAAAAATTCGATGAAATTTTAAAAACAATCCAGGTAGACTGACATATTTATTCCCATGACATTGCTACGGAACTAAACATTAACCATAAACCACTTTTGAACCATTTACATAAAATTGGATACCAAAAGAAACTCGATACTGAGGTGCCCCATAAACTTACAGTGAAAAATTTAACGGACAGAGTTTTCATTTGTGAATTGCTACTGAAACGGTATGAAATCGAGCCATTTTTGAAACAAATCATTACGGGTGATGAAAAGGGAATCACATATAACAAAAATGTGCTAAAAAGATCGTGATCGAAGCTTCACAAATGGTGGCAAAGCCCGGATTGATGCCTACGAAAAAGATTCTGAGTGTTTGGTGGGATTGGAAAGGAATTTTCCATCATGAGCTGCTCAAACCTGGCCAAACCATCAATTCAACTATCTTATGTAAACAATTAATGCGATTGAAGCAGGCAATTAAAAAACCTGGTCAAAATTGATCGAAAGGAAAGGCGCTGTCTTCCATCACGACAACGCTACACCACACGCATCTTTAGTCACTCGGCAAAAACTGAAACAGCTTTGTTGGGAAGTTTTGATGAACCCATCATATAGTCCGGACCATTTGTTCCGCCCTATGCGGTATTCTCTTGATGGTGTTAAGCTGGTTTCAAAAAAGGCTTGTGAAAATCACCTTATTCAGTTTTTTGCCCAGAACTCTCAGAAATTCTACAGTGACGGAATTATTGTTTTACCAAAAAAATGGCAAAAGGTCATCGAACAAAATAGCACATAAATTTTGATTAGTTTTGTTTTATTTATATAAATAAATTCACTTTGAAAAACACGAAAAAAAGCGAACTTACTTTTTCCCCAATCCAATAGATAATAATTTTGAAAAATTATTTTCTCAAATTAAGTAAAATATACTAAGAATAGACTAGAAATTTCTGTCGAATGTTGGAAAACTAATTCAAAAGGAAAGCTATTTCTTATAAGAAATGGGGAATAGGAATTTAGAAAACATCTCGCACAAAAAAAAGCTCATAAAGAGAATAAAATTTTCCGCTTTATATAAGCACAGATTAGCAATCAGAATCTATAGATTGACAATATATATAATCAAACTTTATACCGCGGGATATTCCATAACAAATGTAATGGTCTAAAAACTTATTAGAAATTACTCGACTACGAAACAACACAGGAAACCACATAAAACAGATACTAAAACTTCTTTCGAAATATTTTTGCTTTACACGCAAATTTTGTTTGCAATCCTCTGTGCGATCATCATAATATTAAACTGCTAGCTTCTCAAAATATATTCAATTTAATAAGTACAGTAAATGATGACATACTAGAAATTGAATTCATACAATAAATTTTTAGGCATATCATTACATATATAATGCAATTGATTGAAAAAATGTTGTGCACTGTAAAAAAAAATTCAAGAGGTTACTAAAAATTTTTTAGTAAATTTGTATTCCACAGAATTTTTTGGTAACCATTACAAACTTTTTTTTGCAAGCGAAATAAGCATTTCTTTTGTAAACTGAACAAAAGAATTTTTTGTATAACTAACTTAAAAATTTTTAGTATGAGCCACCAAGCAAATTTTAGTAATAGCTCCAAAATTATTTTTAAAAACCATTACGTGGGCTCGAACGGCAGGAGCTTCCTTCGAGCTGCATCCAGATTTCTGGAGCGGAAGATTTTCGGCAAAACCGCAATAGATGGCAGCACCAAACATTGCTACTGCTCCGTCAGGATATTCACAATCCTTTATTAACGAGTACTTACACTGCATACGTATTCGGAAGTGGCCAGTATCGAACACGGGACCTTTTAGCCTGGAGTCCGTTACTATAATCACTATGCTATCAAGGCCACACCAAGTGAGTTTTAGTAATAGCTATTTAAAATATAAAATTATTAACTCTATTTGTTGCTAACTTTTTTCTAGTAATTCTTACAGATGTTCTTGTAACCGACTAAGATTACTAAAAATTTTTTAGTAATTACAAGGATCACTAAAGTTTTTTTAGTAGATCGACACTTTTTTTTTACAGTGTGGTAACTGAACTCCCAATCATAATGTATTAATTGTATGAAAATTTAGTGAAGATAATAGACTGCTGAATAGGTTCAATTAACAACATACCTAATACATTACTCAGCTTCTCTTCTGTTATACAAGGTATAAAAATACACGTGCAGCAGGTGACACCAGTAGCATGCAACGTCAGTGAAAACAAAGAAGAGGTAAACTACTTTGATACATAGAAAATGATTATGCCCTTCTTCAGAAAAAAATAACAATTCAATACATAAATAAAACACAGGACCTAGATTGTTGGGTGGCTGAGACGGGAGGGATATGAAATGCAGCCACATCTACGAGTTATATTCAGAATAGTTTTGAAAGCAGATAGGTAAGAAATGCATTCAAAACAACATTTCGTTGTATGCTCCAATAGAGAGGTAACGCTGGTTTTTACCAAAAGTTGTCAGATTTGCTCCGATTATACAGACTACAGATATTGTTTTATAGTTTAAATATGTTAAGCAGATAAATATAAAGGTTTAAGTAACACTTTTAAATAATAACCAGCTCTGTAGGAAATTAATTTTTTTGAAAAATTGTCAAAAAATGACAAATTTTACCCAAAATTTCGATCTTTGGAGCAAAAGCGCAGACTCAAGCCATTTTTTTTTCAGCGATAAAATTTCACGTAGTTGATGTACTAGTATAAAGGCAACTTTTGGCTCCTACCCGTTATTGATTTTTAAAAAATAATTTTTTTCGCTCCACCCTAACCTGGAGTTTCCGGATAATTCCTCATGTTTTTGCTAGATATTTAACAAAATGTCTGAAATCGCAAGTGGCCGGTAATCTTTGGCCATATAGTGTATGTATCTATTTTGCATTATTATTTATTTATTTTATTGAAGAACATGCATCTGACTTTTGTGTGGTCGACATAAAAGCCTGCTTATAAGTCATCGCTAATATACAGGGACGAGATAGCACAAGGAAATTTTACAAAATAAGAGAAAAATACAGTGGGGAGCATATCACAAAGAGTGCGTACAATGAAGCCTGATGGGAATAGAACCGAAACAACCCACATGTTGCAATTTGCCACATGCCGTACACAGTGGAATCGATCCATCAACGTGTTCTAATAAACTTAAGATAACAATGAAAGGGCATATTTGCAAACACTTCCGTCAATAAATCTACCTAGTACGTACACTGTCATAGCATTCATTGCCGGAAGCGTCTTAGCGATGTTGACCAATCGTATATCAGACCTGTTAAACGTAGACCAATAAAATTTTCCAAGCTCATGTGTACAATTGGAGTCAGATTCAGATTCAGCCAGGTGGGGAGGCCTACCAATTGGTTAAGCTCAACAAGCCCCACCTAGCAATTTTTATAAAAAAAATACAGAACAGTTATAGAGTAAATAAATATAGGTAACAAAAAATAATTGAAATAATGAAATAACTATAAGTAACAATAGTAAAATAGACTAGTTGAGTACTTTACAGACGTGTAACAACTATTTTTTTTTAACAATAACAGTAATTCTATAAGTGTTTTAAAGTAAAAGTTTGTTTGGTTAGTTCCATAACCCATCATCATTATCATATAAAAGGTCTCGTGGTGGCATTTGGAACAGTCCTTGATTTTTTTCAATCAATGCTACGCAGTTTATGATTTTTTTGTAATAGTGCTGGTTGTTTTCTTATTTTTTTACAATAGGAGTCATGAAGAAAGGACACGTGTTTCTTGTTGATCCACAGTAATTAGACCCACAGTGGGGGTCTGCCGCTGATCGCTTGCGATCATAGGAGGTTGTTTCTGTTCCATTCCCACCAGGCTTCATTGTACGCACTCTTTGTGCTGAGCTCCCCGTTGTATCTTTCTCTTATTTTGTAAAATTTTCTTGTGCTATCTCGTCCCTGTATATTAACGATGACTTATAAGCAGGCTTTTATGTCGAGCACAAAAATCAGATGAATGTTCTTCAATAAAATAAATAAATAAATAATAAAATAATAAACCCACGGTGACATCATATGTCTTTTCTTTTAGATTAGTTGTAGAATGCTGGTAGTGGATCAAGTTTAAATCGAGAGAATGGAATTCGAAAAGCAACAATTGAACAATAAATTATAAGGTAAACTTTATCTTAAAGTACCGTAAAATGGGGTGAATAGGAACAGCGGGGTGCATAGGAACGAAACATCCCGGTCATACAAATATATTCATTATAAATATATGTGATGATAGTTTTAGTTTCCAATTTTTTATAAGAAGATAATAACATTAAGAGTTGGGAAATTCAGTTTTGACATGTTTGCACCATTACTGGGGTACATAAAAAAAAAACTTTAAGAGGATCTTAAATATGATTATAAAAAACATTGCATGGTTTTAACCATTCATAATGTAATATTTTAATCATGTGAAGTTTTATAATAACTAGAGTTATATGTAATAAATATTTTTATTAAACCTTAACTGCCGTTAGCGTCTCACATACCGCTGAATTTTTCAAGTTTCAGAGTTTAACTTGCAATTTTTAGTTTAACTATAGATACCGGGAAAATTTTGTTTCATTTGGAGTCCTATTACTATCTCTAGAAATTTTTGAATAGCTGAATTTTATATATAATAGTCCTATATATAAGGTTCAATACAAAAATAATCTTCTAAAAGTTAATTTAACATTTTATTCATCGTTAGATAAAGCGGTCTGACAGGCCGCTCACAGTAAGTTATGCGACAATTTTTGTCACAGCAGTTAAGGGTTAATACTATTATAGTAATCTAGTAAATAGTTTTTAACCCATAATTCAACACTAATGCGGATTCTCCAAACCTATAGTTAAATTGTCGACGTTTTAAAGAACATGCTTTAATAAATTTTTAATAAAATGAATAAAATTTTTGATTAAAAAATACTATCCCAAAGAAATCTCTTATTCAATTTTATACATAATTCATATGGTTACATATTATTATTTCTATATTAGCAACAAAATTAACCTTTAACTGCTGTTAGCAATCTGACTGAACACTGTACCCCTCCCCACCCCCCACCCCCAAAAAATAGCATTTAACTTGTATTTTCCAATTTAACTATAGCTACAACTGAAATTCTCTTTCGTTTGAAGTTCTCGTAATATTGTTAGAAATATTTGAATAATTTTAAATTTCATTAGAATTAATTCTGTACAAAAAGTTTAGCGCAGGAACAGCATTCTATGATTTTTAATCATGGATCGCCATTTAACCTATCGCATTTTAACTAATGTTACCGGTCTCGTAGACCACTATTTTTCTTTTAATTTTTTAGTTTAAATTGTAATTTTCAGTTTAATTGCAAACACTACCGAAATTTTGTTTCATTTGGAATTTTAGTACTATCACCAGAGACTAAATAGGTGAATATTAAGTATAATACACTTGTATAAAAAGTTTGGTACAAAAACACAATCCTATGAGTTATTCCCGCCTTTTATTCATCTTTCAATTTTTTGGTCTCACAAACTGCATCACATTCATACGTTACAATTTCTGTCACATCAGTTAAATGTTAAATTTATAAAGTTTTGAAAAACCGAACGCTGAGAAAGCGGACAGTTAAAATTTCGAACTCAATTGAACAATCCAGTGGAAATTTAATAGAAACCTGATTTTGAAGATGTTCGAATTTGAATCTCGAAAACATTTTGATATAGTTTTATTTACAAGAGTTAAAAATTATTTTTTACATTAGTAAAAAAAATAATAATAATACAATAAAAAATAAAATAGAGAGATTATTTTTAAGTATTGGGCACCCCCCCCCCCCTTAATCTTACTATTTCAACAATGATGATAATGCTGTCCCATATTAATATATAAACCCCCTTCGGTTATAGTTCGGCCACTGTTGGGAATCAACCAGGGTAATAACGCCAATCCCTGGCGTTATTACCCCGGGATACTTATTGCGCAGTAAATCCTAAACTACAAATTACCTCGAGAAGATGTCCAAAATCTTCTATAGAACAATTTGAAAGTACATGAAATACACTACAAAATTATGTAATAAACAAAGTATTTCTGGATAAAAAATATAGTCTTCAGATCAAAAACCTTATCTCGCAAATTTTAGATCAAGCGTTAATTTTAGTTGCTGGTAAAAACAATAAGACCTAAAAATGAAACAAATTAACTTGAAGCTGTTTTTTGAGATTTATATGACTCAAAACCCTTCTGCGCAGAGCACATGGGTGTCATTTACCTAATTATTTCATAATTATGCAAAATATAAGCATTTGGCGTTATTACCCTAGAGTACCTTATATATATATATTTTAGTTTAATTTACAAAATCGCAAATTTTCGTGCAATATAAACTCAATTACAGTCGACTCTCGTTAATTCGAAATCGGATATTTCGAATCTTCGCTTAATTCGAGCTGAACATGAAGTCCGGAAAATTTCAATGACAGAATAACGTTAAAAATTTTCATTAATTCGCACTCATTTTCTCTTGACTTCGTTTGATTCGAAATAACGAGAATTCCGATTTTTCATTTTTCTTTTCTCTCTCACGGATTTCAGATCATTTGAATAGCTTTCTTTCTTTGATTTTAGTGAAAATTGTTCCGAACGAGTATACAGGGTGAGTCATAAATATCGAAACAATAGGCTATCTCCTTAAATATTGCCCCTAGACCCATACTTCCAATTGCAAAGTTTCATAAGAAAAAGGTGAATTTTTCGAAAAGATAAGTTGCAACTCCATGGGGGGTCTATTTTCAAAAATACGAAAATTAAATTTTTATACGGCCCCCAGAGGATAAAACTTTCAATTAGAAAAATTTTCCTCATTCATTCCTGAATTGAACAAGAAAAAAAAAATTCATCTCGATATCTACAAATCCCCAAAATATATTAAAATTCAAAATTTTGCAAAATTCGTGACTTACACCACTTATGCATACCTCTGAGCGCAGCGATATCAGTTAATTTGCAGTACAATGTAGGGATCGACCATACATTTACGCATTGTTAAATGTCGATCCAAGACAATACTTTAACTTTTAGATTTAAAATAAAAGCGTATAGGTAATTGCTTTAAACTTCCTTGAAATATGCTAGATGTCTTCAATATCTCGAGCTTGGCGCCAACCTCGTAACTGGCATGACCAATTGGCCGGACCGTCTGATTAAAAACTTATTAAAAGTGTTATTAAATTAAGTGATATTAATTAAACTCTCATTAAAGGTGTCTTAAAAACTTATTGCCGCAGGCAATAAGTTTAGTAAAAATAGTAATAGCGATAATGACACTTCTATTAACTGAATCATTGGAAATATATTTTAATAAATTACATAGAAATATTTTCAAAAATCTATTTTTTACTATTCAGCTTTAAAATTTATGATGGTTTTAAACCTATTTTTACTTTCTTCTATCTTTAAAAGAAGAAAGTATTGGATTCATGAAAATTTTGAATTCCGGTTTTCGACGGATTCACACGTTTTAGGGTTCAGAGATACCGAAAAACATGTTTTTTCAAAATGTCTATCTGTGTCACTACACAATGAAAAAAATTTAAATTCATGTGATAAAAAATGAGGTTTAAATCAACTGACGCATTTAAACAGTAATTAAAAAATTTGAGAATGGCAAAACTTAAACAAAATCTGAAATCGAAACTATAAAGAACGGAGTTAAGCACCTTGAAACTTTTAAATAGCATTTAAACGTTTGGAGCCCATCTTTGTTTAAAACTAAATGCACTTTTCTGCATCAAATGTTTTTATTTCAGTCTTTCTCATTTTTAAACTGTTAATAACCGTCAATAACCGTCGGTTATGGTAACAGTCCCCCGAGTTCAATACTTTTTAACATCTCAAATAATAATAATAATAATAATAATAAAAAAAAAAAAAAAAAAAAAGAGCCGAAAGAAGTTTTTAGCTCAGAAAATTTACTTTTAAAAATATGATTTGTTTACAAAAAATTGCATCTCTTTTTTACATTGCTAATTTAAATACTTTTTATTTAAGAAAATAAGTATTATTTAAAATACTGAATCAAAATTGAAAATTAGACATTTTCATTTAATCAAAAAAAAAAAAAAAAAAAAAAAAAAAAAAAAAAAAAAATTCAACGCGACAAATAAGATTTTGAGTTATAACAATTTTAATTTACTCTAAATTTTTTGAAAAAAAAATTTATTAAGAAGTCTTATCATGTGATAATGCTTACAAATTATATGGTTAACCATCACAAAACATTCGAAATTCTAACTCTTTAAATAAGTAAATAAAATAAATGTTTCCTGGACCCATTACAGCAGCATTGTTTCTTCAATTATATGCATTTCAATTTGTGTCTGATCCCTTGAAACCTCATGATTTATTAAAATTGCTATAACTATCTGAATTTTGAAGATATCAAGATGAATTTTTTTTGTTCAATTCAGGAATAGATAAGGAAAAAATTTCTAATTGGAAGTTTTATCCTCTGGGGGCCGTATAAAAATTTAATTTTCGTATTTTTTAAAATAGACCCCTCCATGGAGTTGCAACTTATCTTATCAAAAAATTCACCTTTTTTTTTATGAAACTTTGTAATTGGAAGTATGGGTCTAAGGGCAATATTTAAAGAGATAGCCTATTGTTTCGATATTTATGATTCACCCTGTACATATAATCCGTACATTTGATATCCACTGACGTAGTACCCGTCTGTCCATCAGCGACGCTTTAAATTTTTCCTCCATTGTGCTTGTTCCTAATCTTTCAATTAGTTTATGTATTTATGCATTCTAATTTAATATTAAGTCATATTCTAATGATAATAGACGAAATAAATAAATAAAAAAAAAACACTATAACATTAATCCCTTTGTAATAGTACCATATTAAGTATGTTTTCATTTCTTTTTTTTCCATAATTCGAACTTCGGATAATTCGAACATTTCTTGTGGTCCCGACGAGTTCGAATTAACGAGAGCCCACTGTATATTAAAATTTAATCGAACAAAGACGTATACATTTGATAAATTGAAGCTTCTTCCTTGTTACTCTTTCTTTTAACGTTCTTCTACGAATACATTGATTATAAATTTTTATAAATGTAATTTTTTTAATATTACGGTTATATACATAATCATAATTGCTGAAGTGTCTAAATTATGAGTGTCATTATATTTCCGAGCATTATTTCCTTAACCACTTTTACTCTAAAATTTCTATTAAACGCACACTACAAAATTTCTATCTGTAAATAGTCATACTCGAAAATTGGAAGATTAGCAAAAATGCCTCTTTATTTATCCTATGGCTTTTTCAATAAATATTAAATTAAATTTATAATACAATGAAAATATTAAATTTATATTAAATGATGTATGTTAATATATGTTTGTAATTTTTCGAGTTTGATATTATCATATAATTTAAGCTCATCTTAATCTAAGCTGATAAGCTACGAACTGCCTTTTGAATTCGATTTAAATTCAAGAAAATTATTCGCATTCATTAAATTTAGTCATTAATACAGATAATTGAAATTAAGAAAAATATTTATTAAAAAAGTATTCACGGGCAAAGAAAAAAAACCCGCAAATTCTATTAAATATTTCACAGTTTTAATCTTCATGGTATATCCTAAACAATGTCAACGGAATTTAAAAAAATGATTGATAGTCATTAGTACTGATGTGTGAGAAACGTGACAGTCTCGTTTCTCTCTTAGCAGGTTTCATAATCACTTATCTTCTTGCCATTTATGACACTTCGATCAACTATTCAGCTTAATTAAGTTAAAACCCTTCCGCACTCAAGCTAAAAAGAGAGAAAATGTGAAATATAATATTCACGGTTAACAACATCTTTGAAAGTTTGAAAGAAAATGATTTTTAAATGCTACCTTTCAGCTAAGGTATTCATAATGTGATGCCGATTTGTTACAATGCGTCTTTACGCATTTATCATCCTTTAGTAGCAAATAATCTTGAAGAAACTGGACTATTTTTAGCATATTTATTTATTTGTTTTTATTTTTATTTAAGAAGATTTGTTATATATGAAATGCCTAATGATTAAAGTGAATGTTTTAAAATGAAAAACTAATATTTATATAGTTTAAGGGAAAGTATTGTAAAGTAAATACTAAAATTTCTCCATTTCCAAAAAAAAAAAAAAAAATCAACGAAATTAACTAGCATATTAAGGATCGTATAAAATTATGATAACAGTAAAAGAAGGTTTTGTACCATAAGAAATAGGTTTTGTACCATAATTAACTTGAAAAATCTGAAAACACAGAATTTCTATTTCTAAACCCTTCAAATAAATGTTGATTTGGCCGTAACCAGTTCTTTTCAATTGGACTAATGTTGATCGCCAAAACCCTATTACATAGGGTTTTTTACAAAGTTTTGAAAGGACTACGTTATTTCAATAAGAATAAAATTTTATATGCTTTTCTAAAAATGTTGATTCTAAAAAAAATCTTTGAATCAGTATAGGTTATGATCTATGCATGATATAAAAATGATAAAATATTTTACATAATATAATCGCAATTCGGTACTTTGGTTAAATATGAAAATTACCTTGACGTGAAAAGAAATTTGGTAACGTATTTTCTGGCAACCTATTTATTGTTTCATATATACAATCATTTTTTTCCATATTGGCCATTTTTAAATTTCGTTTACCTATGCTGTCCAAGAGTACAAAAAAGAAAATCCAAACATAAATTAATATTTAAAGTTTGATTTCAGCTATGCATTAGCTAAATAAAGTTATATTGAACATTTCGAACATGAAAAATTTAAAACAATAAAAATTTTGGAGATATAAATGTTTAAAATTGTGATTCTAAGCAAAAATGCCTGTCCCATTCCAAGTTTTATGTAATTAACTGTTATTTTTTAAACCTAATTTAACTTTGTTAAATAAAGAGATTTAATTATTTTAAATATGAACTGTTAGTGCACTATAATAATGAAAAAAATTGTTTACAAGAGATATTTTCTTTAAGAAATTCACAGAAATTTTTTGTCCCTCACTTTGCGTCAAGTCCGTTATTTTGTGATTATTTTAGTCAAAATAGGTTTCTAATTCTGCCTAAAGTTAGCAGCAAATATTCGGCTATATAGTTAAATTATTCACGCAACTACTGCTTGCCATTTTTTATTCTTCAATTGTCAAGCAATGTAATTGTGGCAAAAATAAGCCTTCATCAATGTTGGTATTTTTTTTTTTTTTCACTGTCAAGTCTGTTACCGTAAATTTTAATATTAAAATAATGATTTTTGCAATTTTGTTATTGAATATTGTTTACTAAACAGTTTCAGAAGATGTGTGTATTATTATCTAAGTTAGAAAATTGTACAAACTAGTTTATTTCTAATAGTTTTATTTGAAATGTTATTTAATGTGTGTCTATAAATGTTATTTTATTTGAAATTGTTTTAGAAGGTAAGTAAATTATTATCTAAGTTAGGAAATATAAAAGCTAGTTCATTTTAATAGTTTTATTTGAAATGTCAAGTCCGTTACCATGAAATGTAAGCGAATAGTGAAAATGGCCCATATGTTTTGTTTATTTTTATATGCAAACAGAAATAATTTGTAGATTAAAAACAATACGTTATACATGCATAAACAAAATGCTTGTGTATATATAAATATATATATATTAACAACTAAAAAGTTTATCAGGTTTTTCTTCATAATTATTTCTATCATTTGGCAACATATCTCACTTAAGTCCAAATTACGCCGAGCTTTTTAAACAATACCAAGGCTCCTATAATGAAAAAGGATCTTAATTCCCCCCTCCCCCCCCCCAAAAAAAAAAAAAATAAAATAAAAATCCCCTTTTGATTGTGTGTAAATGAAATATGCAACTAATAAAGTTTCTTTAATGAGATGCAACAGCTTCTGATGTTATTATATTGCATTATGAGCCTACTTATTGCTAATTTATTGTTAATTTTAAACCTGTAAAAGAATTATTATAGTTATAGATAAGATATGTTGGTGATAAGAATGGGAGCAAGTCAGTTCTCTCTATTACAGTCAGTTCTCTCTATTAAAACTCATTTTCATCAAAATTTCTGTATTATAGTCATGTCGGTAGTTATAGAATCAGATTGTAGATTGACGATACGTAATACATAAATATGAATTATATGAAAGTAAATAAGTTAAAAGAGTAATGAATTTTTTTATTTAAACATTTAAAAAATTTATATCAAAAAATGTATTCCACGGTTTAAAATATCATTTTTTAAACATCGTATCTAAAGCATAATTATCGAAAACGACAATTGTGAAGCACAAGAGAGAAAAAAAAAATCTCAATAAAAAGTGGATATCAATCATTTTTAAAACAAGTGATTGCAGTTTTGAAATGTGTCCGTTTTATTCTGACACTTGAATGGAAGATTAATGAAATGTAGTTCAAAGCGCAGGTTTCTAAAATTTAAAGGGAATCTGGCAAAATTGTTGCATAAACATCTTTCTTATGATTCTGAAGGAACATTATAAATTGTTTTGTTTTCTTATCTAGTGCTAAAACCCACTGGGTTATGCTTTTTCCATTAACATCACATTTATATTCACTGTAAAAAAAAAATTCCGTTAAATAACGGAAATAGTTCTGGTAATCTAGACGCCAGTACTACTTCCGTTATTTAACGGAAAAAAATTTCCGTTTTTTCCAGTAATATTTCCGTTTTTTTACAAAATGTTTCCGTTTTCATATTTTTTTTATATAAAAATTTTCGCTTGAAAGCCAAAAAAGAATTTTCAAGGACAAACTGGCTTTTTCATTCTTTAGACAAGGACACATCAGATTAGAACACATACATTTAATTTCAACAACTTTGAATAAATGTCACTTACCCTCGATGGGGATCGAACCAAGCACCTGTCCCATGGAAGCTTGTAGTAGTGTAATACCATTACTCCATAGTTACGCATACAGTGCTTGCAAATATCTTTACTTATTTCGAAGGATTTTATAAAGCAAAGGCCTTATGTTGAACGCGGCATTAATTTTTATTGAGAATTATTTTCTATATGAGTGTATAGTTCTAAATGTTTAACAGATTTTATTTCCATAATTTCGAATATTTGGTTTTTAATTTCAGTTCTATAAAAATAAATTTTAGACTTTAAAATATTACATGTATTAAGAGTTGAATGCATTAAAAAGTTTTTTTATTTTTTATTTTAAGGAGATTTTTAAAAGTTTATTGTAATATTATTCATATTTATTTACTTATTTATTTTTGAAAGGATATTCTTAAAGTAATATTAAAATATGTTAAAATTAAAGTTATTTTATTAATATTTTATTATTACTTTTATTAAAATATATTAAAAGTCGAACGTTTTTCCATTATCCAGATTCCAGATTTTATTTCCATAATTTCGAATATTTAGTTTTTAATTTCAGTTCTATACAAAAATAAATTTTAGACTTTAAAATATTACATGTATTAAGAGTTGAATGCATAACGAAAGTTTTTTTTTTTTTTTTTTTTTTTTTTTTTTTTTTTTTTTTTTCATTTTAAGGAGATTGTTAAAAGTTTATTGTAATATTATTCATATTTATTTACTTATTTATTTTTGAAAGGATATTCTTAAAGTAATATTAAAATATATTAAAATTATTTTATTATTATTTTATTATTAGTTTTATTAAAATATATTAAAATTAAAAGTCGAACGTTTTTCCACTATCCTACGCATATTTTAAAAAATAGGCTATAAATGTGGTAAACATTATTTAAAAATGATAATGGAAATAAACTAACTGAAAATAAACTAAGTAACTAATCTCAAACTTAAAAGAGATTAATAAAATTTTATAATTTTTATTATTTTTTTAATATTGTAAAAATATGTTAGCTTTATATTATTAAAAGAGAAAGAAACATAGAAAATTATTATACACAGTGGTTCATGAAACAACTTTATAATGTTTTTGTATCCCAGATATAGATGGCGACACTGGTGTTATTTATGGAATTTATGCTGTTTTAATACGGAGCTCCTCCGTTTTCAGAAAATTTTACGGAAAAGTTACTGTTTTTATAATCTCAAAATATCAATAACGGAATATCTGCTGTTTTTTCGGAAAAACGGAATTATTCCGTAGAATTTTAGGGAACAATTTCTGTATAGTAACGGATATTTTTTACAGTGTTGCGTGAATTTCGATTTTATATATCCATATATCAAATATGATAGAGTATCGCTGAATTCACAATAATACATTAAAACAAAAATTGTGTGTTTTACTGATAATAAACACCATATTATTACTAGGATATTCAAAGTACTTCTGTTTCTACACTGCTAAAAATTTCTCTAAAAACACAGAAAAAAAAGCAAGACTGTAAATTTACACTAATTCGCTTTTAAATGAATTTGATCGAGTTTCTCGGTCATCATTTTACAGAAATTTCCCTTACATTATATCTAATATCTTGTAGGTATTTCCATGTCTTTATTTAAAAACATTTTTAGAGTTGTTAATATTTGTAATTTAAAATACACACTTTTAAAATTATTTTTCAATTTTATTAGAAATATTATAGAAGAAAATTTAGTTTTAAAATTGATTTTTTTTTTATTTACATCATCTCCTCGGAGTTTATGGGGAATTTTATCGACAATCACTTTGCAATTTTATGCAAAGCTCGGTTTTGCTTTTTCTAGCACGCTGAGACTTTCACTGATGAAGAATCTGGATAGGATTCGAAACGACTGTTTACTATCTTTTTATGCATTATTTGGAATTTCTAATCGTTGGTTTTCTATCCTTTACTGTTTATTGTTCTTTTTATTACATGTCAAATAGTACCTTGTTTATTGTAGGGTGGTCATGCCAAATTGAAGTGTATAATACAGAGAAAGTTATTGGTTAAGTAACTAGTAATATTTAAAATAATTTTAATTGCTCTCGTATTTGAGGGTGTTTTGGTCGTTTGTTTTACTACTTAATGTGGAGTAATGTGTGTTGTAAATAAACATTTTTATTATGTTAATTTATGAGTTTACTTTAATTGCATCACGAGTCTCTTCATTTTTAATTGTGCTATTTTAGTTTCAGGATTTAACAACGAATTTTGCATTTCAATTCACTTCTTGAAAATTTTTAGTCCGTTTTCTAAATAATTATAACGCGACTGAAGACATCTTGCCGTTCTCTTTTAAGATAATAAGAGTTTTGCTTATTATCTTCGGATTAGCCAGGACAGGTTAGCGATCACGCATTTTGTTTATTTAATATTTCAATTTATTGTAACTATGAGAACACTCGTTAAGGGGTTTACTTTGGATTTTTGTAGAGCCGATTTAAGAATAGTGGAGTCTCCCCTTCTCCCATGCAGGTATGCTTGGGTTGGAGCCTAAAGAGTTAAGTGCTGTTTTTTCCAAAGAGCTTTCTTCTTCCCAAAAGAATTGTTTCAAGGAAAGTTTTCAGCAAAAGAACTAAGAGAGAATTCATTTCTGACAATTCATTTTTCATATGAGGTACTTTACAGAATCAGTTGGTAAAAGCGAATTCATTTTGTATTCATACAGACGCAACTGAGATATTTCTTCCTTTCTTGAACCGATATCGTCCGAAATTATCACATGAAAAGAAAAACATTTATATTTCTGCTTCTATCTGAAAATTAGGGTGCGTCTCTCAGTCTGAAATGTACCATTTATCACTCGGCCAACCCTGTAAGTAGCTTAGTATCCTTTATCTGCAAAGGTCATTCTCTAATGCTGAATTATGTGGCGGATCATTTCAAAGTATAAAAGAATTGAATATACATAAATCTAATCTTTGAGCGTATAAATATGAAAGTTAGAAATTAAATACTCCTCTTCCACAAAGATCAGCTAAACAAGTATATTTGTCACATTTACACGATGAAATATGTAGCGATAGCTAATAAAAGGTTCCCCCTCTTATTTTATTTATTTTTTTACTATTTGAAAAAAGCATTTGAAGAGTCCGAATGATAATTTAAGCAGTTAGGCAAATGTATCACTTACGCTGCACATGTGATGGAATTCACAGATAAGTCTAAATAAATTGAAGTGTAATTATATGACATTGCGTGTCTCATTTAAAATTATGAATAAGGCTAATCAATATGATTTCCGATGAAAGATTAAATAATCTGAATAATATTTCTAAATTCTAAATTGCAATCGGTATATTGTTTCTAATTTCATAAATTATAGAAACGTGTTCATTTCGTTAAAATAGAATGTAAAATTGTATTTAATAGTTAAGTTTTTTTTTTTTTGGGGGGGGGGAATGAAAATGGTCACTTATGATTATTTCTACGTGATTTTTTGCAAAAAAATAGCTTTGGTTGTTAAACAAGCCGAAACTAAAGTTTTGATATTTTTAATCAAATTAAGATAAAGATGTTTAATTAGGATTATTTAAATTCATTTTTCATATTTTCTGTAACTCACAATGGATAGCTAAATAATTACACTGTATGTAAAGAGCCTATAGCGTCAAAGACGTCTTAAAAAAGATCTTTGCGCGATGAGGAATCTAGCTCAGATATACATTCACTAGAAGTAACTAAAAGACTGTAATCTGTCGTAAATATATCAGGTAACCAAGAAAGTTCGTGCGGTTTTTGAGAACAGCTACATTTGTTGCATAGGCATGGTCATACTGATTCTGATGACGTCATTTCTGTACATTGCCTTTAAATTGCAATCAGTAGAGAGTTGTTTAACGTATCTCACGTTTCGCTATCAGTTTTGTAGAAAGGACAATCGTTGACAAAGGAGATTTTGAAACCTATTTTGCTCTACGAGTTCAAATTAGGAAACAAAGATGCAGAGGCCGCTAGAAGAATATGCTCCATGTTTGGAGAGACTTTAGTGAGTTAACGGACCGCTCAAAAGTGGTTCAGCAGATTTTCGTCCGGAGACGAGATCCTCGAAGACAAGCCCCATGTTTGTCGTCCATCCATCTTAGACCAAGACCAGCTGGAAGAGGAAATCAAACAGAATATCTGGCGAAACCATCCGATCCTATCTTCATAGCCTTGGGATGTCGTGGAAACTTGATAAGTGGGTTCTTCATGTCCTGTCCGAGGAAAACAAGCTCCAACGATTGAACATCTGCTTGTCATTGCTGTCGCGCCACAACAAAGCCTATTTCCTGGATCAGATATTGACATATGACGAGAAATGGGTAATGTATGATAATCGAAAGAGAAAACATCATTGGTCGACTTCTGGTTCCGTCTCATTGGTTGCTAAACCGGACATCCATCAAAAAAGATAATGCTGTGTATTTGGTGGACTAGCGCTTGTAAGTTCTCTATGAATTCTTAGAAAGTGGGAAAACAATCACAGCCGATGTCTACTCGTCGCAGTTGAAAAGGGCTGCTTTGCTCAAAAAGCAGCCAGCGCTGGTCAACAGGAGAGGGGTTGTTCTCCTCCACGATAACGCCAGACCTCATACGGCCAAAACGACCAGGGACGTGATAAAAACTTTGCGCTGGGAAGTTTTGCCTCACCCACCTTACACCCCGGACATCGCCCCATCGGAAAATTACTTGTTTTTGGCCATGGATAATCACCTGCGGTAACAGGAGTTACAAACCCAAGATGATGTCACAAAAACTATAACCCAGTTTTTGGACTCGAAACCAAAGGATTTTTTCCAAAAGGGTATTTATAAGCTTGTGTCTCGCTGGGAAAACGTAATTGAAGCCAATGGTGATTATTTCAAAGAATAAAATAAGTGTTTGAGATTTTTGTGGGTCGTTTTTTATGTCTGATGAAAAACGCACGAACTTTCTTGGTTACCTGATATTAGAAATAAATGTTCTGTAATGGTTCTTAATGATATTTCTTTATTAAAATTTCAAAGCATAAATGTAAGGGTGAACAGTCCTTAAAGATTTTAATAGGGATGGAGAGCATTTTTAAGCAACTCCAGCTTATAAGGTGCCTGTACCCAATATGGACACCCTAAGGAAAATGTATTTTTTTCACCCCCATGTACAAGTCATAGGACTCCAAAAATATGTGTCCACTATCCTTGGACTTTTGACTATCATTATTAAAATTAGCGACCTTGTAATTATTCTGGTTTAATTTAAATGATAAAAACAAAAAAAAAAGTTTACAAGTGTCCATATAAGGAACTACCTGTACCTATTATAGACAGGTGTTTCCTTATTGACTTTCTACACAGTGTGTACGGAAGAGCCACTTTTCCAAGGGATTTTAGAGGAGAGGGAATAAAAAAAATGTATCTTAAAGTATTCGGGGGAGGAGGGGAGACAGTAAATATCTTCAGAAGGGCATTTTAGAAAGGGGGGGGGGTCATTCTCGGTTTTTACCCTTCGAAGACCCATGCAAAGCCCCTTAGTTTCTAGTAAATATTATGAAATAATATTGTTGGTTTTGCTTAGCTTTATGCGAATTTACATCTGTTATTACTCAGTCCTCACAGCATGGACAAATAGAAACTTTTTCACCATGGTCAGTAAGTCCCACATAATCCTCATGAAAATATCTGCCGCATGTGATGCATGGCCGCATGTTTGAAAAAGCATCAATACTGCAAAAGAAGCAGCACCAGCTCTCCTTCGTTGAGGAAGTGATACCCATTGGTACCTACGATTTCGCCAACAGATTTCCTACTGGCGGGGGGGGGGCTTCTTTTTATTTTTTTGCAAGGGTTTTTTGGAGGAAGGTTTTGGGGGGATTGTTCAAATGCCATCTTTTTGAAAAAAGATTTTACCACTATGATGCCTTTTCAATTTATTGCTTACAAACGTTGAATTTTCTTCTTTCTTACAGTTGTAGTCGATGGGGACGTAAGCCGTCCATAATGGGAACCGGGCGTAGTTTTACTAAATCTTGTAACAAATGAATAAGGAAAATATTTTAAAGCAAAATATGCAATAGCATTCGAAAATATGTTTTATTAGCTTTCTAAAATATTCCACTTTTCAACATTTAATGTAATTTTACCATATCTAATAAGAATTTAAGCTTATAAGTAATTAAGTTCAGCACATCTCGAAACAACAAGTTTCCTCCTAAATAGCGAACAGCGCGCTTTTTTACACTTTCCAGCCTTAATTATCTTTTCAACTGCTTTTCTTCGCGAAAATGTTGAACCATCTCTCGATTAAAATTATTACCTTCAAAAATATTAGGGGTGTCCATATTGAGAGCCCTGTCCATATAGGGTACAAATACCTTATTATTGACTTCATTAAAAGAGAGAGCACCGAGAGAGTGAATCAACTTCATCACATGGTGATTTTGAAATTTTCATAATGGTATCGCAAAATTGCCAAAAGAGCAAGTAAATCCAAGATGAAATTATTAGATACCCCTTTTAAATTATTAGGAGAATTTTGAATTGTATGGCAGGAATGCCAAAGTAGCAATGAGTCACAGAAAATTTATACGACAATTTTAAGTTGGAAAAAAAATTGAGAAGTGCTATTTTTTTGCCTAAACAAAACATATTTCATATACTTAAAATGTATACGATCTGTCGAAGAAGTTATATTAAAAACTAAGCAGAGTTGTCGATGAAGTCTAAATTCTAAAATCCGCGCAACCTCTGATCCTAAGCAGTGTAGATTTGAGGGAGTCTACTGTATCCATATTAAAAAAAGAAGGGAAAAAAAAAGAAGAAGCAAACGAGGTTGGTAGTATAAATTTAACACCCCCTCAATTTTCTTGCCTGGGGCGACCATTCCCTTCTCCCCCTTGTTCGCACGGCCCTGATAGGATGTGTTCTGAATATCAGCAGTCTAATGGTTATTTACAAGATACAAAAAAGATTTCCTTCTAATGGCCGTAGAAATGTCTTAAAATTTTGATTATAAATCCAGTCATCTAATTTTTATTACAAGCAAAGTCTACATTATCTCACTTGGGAAAAAGTATTATTCGTATACATTTCGTATGATGCAAACTATTCGTTTGCATTATACGAAACAGCACTGTAAACCGGAGATTTATTCAAACTTTTATGATTTGTTTGTTTATATCTGAAGTGTGTTGCAGATCACAGATGTTTGCAAATTATAGAATTGTGTAATATATCAGTAGTTGGTATTATGTTTCCCCCTCTTTACTTTGTTTTGAGTGGCCACTTTCTTACTTATCTTTGTTTTGGTACTTCTATACAAAGCTGATTTAACTTCTTTATCTAGCCTGTCAGCACATTGCTAGGATAAAATATTCCTCAATTACATTATAAACCCAATTTACAAATGTAGGAGCATGTACTTATGGGTTAAAGTCAATATGTATTTTCATTCTTAGAAATAAAGCATACGAGGTAGCTATGTTTGTTTTATATAAAAAAAATTAAACTATTGGTATTTTCTTGCTAACCTAAGGGGCTATGCATATATGATAAAATTATCAATGTTTCCATAATTTTACAGTCTAATGATTATTTGCAAGATGTACAAAACATAGCCTTCTAATGACTGCAAAATGACTTAAATTTTTCATTATAAACTGAGTCTTCTAATTTTTATTAAAGTCAAAATCTACATTATCTCATTTAGAAAAAGACTTAAATGTTTGTTTACATTAGAAGATATAGCACCGAAAATTGGTGATTTATACAAAATTTCAATATTTATTTGTTTACATCTGAGATGTATTATGTATCACAGATGCTTGTAAATTATAGAATTGTGTAATACATGAGTAGTTTGTATCATGTCTCTCTCTCCCAACTTTCACACTGTTCATATCTTTGTTTTGATACCTTCAATATAGCTGAATTAACTTTTTTATCATGTGGCTTCTCAGCACACGTTCTGGGATAAAAATTTTCTCAATTACATTGTACACCCTATCTACAAATGTAGGTGCATGTGCTGATGGGTTAAAGTCAAAATGTATTTTCATTCCTTGAAATAAAACAAACAAGCTAGCTATATTTGTTTTAAATAAAATTAAACTGTTGATATTATCTTGCTAACCTAAGGAGCTGTGCATATATAAGGTTTTCAACTTTTTCATAATTTTGTAGTCTACACGTTATATACAAGATACACAAAACATTTCCTTCAAATGACTGCAGAAATGTCTTAAAGTTTTCTTTATAAATTCAATTTTCTAATTTTTATTGCAGTCAAAATCTACATTATTTCATTTAGAAAAAGACTTAAATGTTTCTTTACATTAGGAGATATTGCACCGAAAACTGGTGATTTATACAAATTTTTATTATTTGTTTGTTTGCACCTGAAATGTTCTGCATATCATAGATGTTTGTGAATTATAGAATTGTGTAATACATGAATAGTTTGAAATATGTCTCTCTCTCCCAAATTTGACACTGTTCTTTTTTTTACCTATCTTTTGATACCTTCAACATAGCTGAAATAACTCCTTATCTAACCTATCAGCACTTGTGCTGGGATAAAAATTTTCCCCAATTACATTTTGAACCACATTTACAAATATAGGTGCATGTACTGAAAGGTTAAAGTCAAATGTACTTTTATTCTTTGAAAGAAAACAAACAAGCTAGATATATTTGTTTTATATAGGGACTAAACTGTTGATGTTGCCTTGCCAAACTAAGGGATTATGGATATGTAACGTTATCAACTTTTTTGTAAAGGAGGTGGGTTGATAAGGGCTATTTTTCGCCCATCATATACCCGAAAAAAAGTTTCGAATTCCGATAACTGTTCAGTGGCTTTGTATAATTAAAGATATCTATTTTTGTATAGTATAAGTTTTACATGATAAATAAAATAGTAAGCAAATTATAGCCCGAACATAGAGTGTTTTGGCTTTTTTCTACATTTTTCTCGCTTTTTGTGTCTTTGAGTTAATATATATACATATATTTTTTTAAACGTTCGATGTACCCAATTAATTTTGACATGCAATGATACTACTCTTTATAAGCTTCCATAGGAGCATTATTTTATTTGGGTTCAGTGAGCGCTTCTACCTTTTAAAGAAAAAAAATATATCGTGCGTGAGAATCAAATACAGTGTTATCGGAGCGTTCAGATTTGTTTTGCCACACTAAAAAAAATATTTACGTTGTTGAGAAATCAATGTTGTTTTCTCACACTGTTTTTGCAAATATTTATTAAAGAAATTACTAACAAATAATGCTTGGATGTCAGTATATGGCAATATATAATGTGCAATATATAGCAATATGCAGTGTATAGAAATATTGATGTAAAACCTGGCGGAAAATTTTTCGTATCTGTTCTAACAAAAAAGTTATAACGATACTTTAATACTCAAAAAACTGCAATCTACAGAGTGGTTCTAAGTAGTACTCTAAATGTATATAGTATGTATTTCGTGATCTTCACTCTCGAATTACTTCTATTTCTTCTTCTGATGTAACAGTAAGAGATTATGCTTCAACGATTACTGCCGACAAGACCACAAATGAGAAATTTAATATACATTTATCAATACCTCACTGTAAGTACTCTAACACTTGTTGTATAATATGTAAAGGTAAGAACTGCTTCGTTATTATAATAAAAACTATTGAAACTCAAGCCTTTATAGAAACTAGAATCTATATTTCGTCGGGAAAACGATGCTGTAAAACTCATATGTCTTGATCGGTCTTCAGTAAATTGGCTCTGCAAGATTTATCCTCTGTAAGTGAGAATACATCGATGTATGAAATATATACTGAAAACATTTAAAACAATTTCAGAAATGTACAAATCAGAAGGCCTCGATTTTGATACACCTGGATACTTTTCCGAAACTGATTCTCTCATGGGTATATGGGTGATTCTCAAAATAGGGAACGATTTCAAAAATGAAATCTTAAAAAAATTACTGTTAGCAAAATTTCTGAAAAAAATAGGTGTTGTTAATATAGTATTTAGGTATACTTTCCATGTAGTCAGCAAAGCTAAATATTTAAAAATTAATTTAAAAAAATAATTAGTATTTTTTGAGCCATGCTAATGACAAAACGAATTGCATGCAATAAATATATTATGAAATTTTTATTTTCTTCCTGTTTAAATATTTTTTTCTATATTTATTAGCCTTCCTTTTCAGCAAATGGTTTCCATTTTTACATAGATACATATAAGGAGAATAAAAACATTACCAAAGAGCAAACTTTGTTACATGAGCAACATTCTGACACTAACAATGTAAGAAGCTGTCTTAGTGATTTTTCTAGAGATTTAATGCATATTTTAGGGATAATAAATGTAATACCTAAATTTATACGTAAAATTAAACTTTATAAAAGATACAATATAAGCACTGGTTACATTTATGTACATAGGAGTCTTTAGCATAGACAGAAAAACCATGCTAATGACAGTGATATCTGTCCATGCTAATGACAAATTTTAATTTAAATAAGATTATCAGCCATAATATAATCACCATGCAATATTCCTTTCTGGGTCTTTTTAAAATATAAAAGTTCTGTGCAAATAAATAAAGTAAAAATTTTAACCATAAAATAAACATGAAAATTATTATCCATTCTAATGACATACAATTGATGTACGCCCCTAATATTCAACTTCTATTCTTAAAATACAATACATGCTTCTATTTTCTGGCTGGGATAAAATGGCTACTTGTTGCCATAGAGAAACTTTATATTTTCAAACTATTGTCATATGTGAAAATGAAATTTTGATTAATAACCAGCTGTTTTAGTATGACCTTGTTTTGAAAATCGAATATGGAGGACAAACTTTAATTCTTTTTTTATGTACTATAATTTTATTTTTAAAAAGAAATTTATTGGATAAATCCTCTCCTTGATTAATATAAAGAAAGAATAACATTTGTTTATTTTATAAAAATCATATTAACTCTTGAAAAATGCTAGTATACACAAGGCACAGCTGCTGCGGACATCCATGCTAATGACATTTTGAATCTTTATTCTGTTCTTTTAAGGTGTTTTTAACTAAAAAGTGAGTAATTCTTGAGTGCAAATAATGAATATTATTAAGAAAAACATATATAAATATAAAAACATGACAGAAAACCTCTTAATTTTTTTTGTATGCCGAAAGACATAAATTGTCCCCTATTTCGAGAGTCACCCATATCTATGCAGCATTTTAGCTATATATTTAAACTACACTGCTCAAAACAATTAAAGGATATTGCAGTTTTAGGTGGATTTTGTATCTGGGAAACTTTTTAGCTGATTGATACATGGTCGACAGACATAGTAGGTTATATGAGAATAAATTACACATGTTTGGCAGAAAAAAAATGCACTTTATTGCGCATTTGTGTACAAAAGGAAAAAAACACAATTTGTGCATATGAGAAAAAAAGAATAAGAAAAGTGTTGTCTTCAAAGAAAATCATTTTCAGTAGGGGGTATGGTTTCCACGGGCGACAAGCAACGTTGAACACCTATGAGGCATGGACTCAATGAGGCTATTAATGACGAGTTGGGGTATTCTGCCCCACTCTTCCAGAAGAGCTCTTTCCAGTTCTTGGAGAGTTTGTGGGGGTTGTTGGCGGCCAGAAACTCGTCTTCCTTGAGCGTCCCAAACGTGCTCGATTGGATTCATGTCTGGAGAACACGCTGGCTATTCCATTCGAACGATTCCTTCTTCGAAAAGGAAATCCTCCACCAAGTTTGCACGATGTGGCCTGCAGTTATCGTCCATTAAAATGAAGTTATCTCCGATTGCTGCAGCGTAAGGGACTACAATAGGTCTGAGGATCTCATCCCTATATCGGCGACCAGTCAGAGCTCCATCTCGAATGATGTAGAGGTCAGTGCGCCCGTCAATGGAGATGCCACCATACACCAACACTCCTCCACCGCCAAATCTGACACTTTCGTGCACGAACGCAGGATTATTCCTACTGCCACGGTCCCTCAAGATGAAAATACGCCTATTATCCGGATGCACAGAAAAACGGGACTCGTCAGAAAACAGAATATTGCTCCATTCATTTCTCCTCCAGTTGACATGCTCGGTTGCCCATTCCCTGCGGTCGCGACGATGCCTTGATGTTAATCTGACACACACCATCGGTCGGCGAGCATACAGACCTACAGCATGGTGCCGGTTTCGGACAGTCTGAGTTGAAATCGTGGTGCCTGTAGCCGAGCGAAGGTGTTGTTGGAGAAGAGTAGCGTTCATGTTTCGGTGTCTCCGAGCTGTTAACGCTAAATACCGATCTACATTGGGCGTTGTTGCCCGTCTACGACCTTGCCCTGATCTTCGGCCTGCACATCCACTCTCCAAAAAACGGTTCCAGATCCTGAAATGACACTTTGTGACACTTCAATGGCTAGCGCTACTTCGGCTTGAGTTTGGCCCCCTTCTAACCTACCAACAATTCTCCAAGCTTCTGAATCTGTCAAATGACTTCGCTGAGACATCGTACTCATCGAAACAAAGCAATCACTGAATGCCGATCATCCTTGTCTTCATTCTCTTTTATCCAGTTGAAAGTCAAATTTCATTCGCTGCCGCTGAAGCGACGTTTTTGACGTCGAACTCAAAATTTGCATACTCCACAGTTTAAAAACCAGAAGAATTTGCATTTGTGATTCTCTTCTTCTATTTTCGGCAAAAAAAATTCGTTTATATCTTTATTTTATATAAAACTTCAAATATCCTTTAATTGTTTTGAGCAGTGTAGTAAAGTTCAAAATACGTTCCTCAAAAAAGAGTATTTGCTTTGCAGCGTTACTTGTAAAACTTAGAGCTGGTCTCTCTAATGATGTTCTATCCCCATTATTCAATATAAAAAAGTAATATCTTCTGTAAAATATGCAATCCAGACATTGATTAAGAACTTTGTCCCACAACACCTTGGAATGGAACGCATCACCAGAACACAAGTTATTGAAAAATATACGAGGCCTTTAGAAGGAAGATTATTTATTCCGTATGACGACAATGATACTGCGATGATTATTTTCTATAGCATATATATTTATATCCAGAAGAGTGCGAACTAATCCTTTCAGAGAAATTCATTCTGGTTATACAAGAGAAGACATTTCGTTAAGCGCATGCTTTTCGTCACTACTTCAAATTATATTTTGGATGTCCTAGACCCTTATTTCGCGGATTCAAAGAACAATCATGGTAACGTACTTACACATATATTTTAAAAAAAGATCCACATAATATCACAGAGTTGCTGAAGCTAAATGATGTTGGGAGAATTGATAGATTATTACGAGATTGTTTGGAACTTCTGCAAGAAATGGATTTCGAACATGACATGCCATGATTTCTAAATAAGTAGCAACGGTTTTCAACAGAGGATGCTAAGGGACACCTCTCGTGACCAAAGTTTGATTGTTCGACACAAAAGTGTTAAAACTATATTTATAATACCTGTATAAAAAAACAGCGAAGTAACATCACACAATGGCATTGTCAATGTAAAGTGGGCGAAAGTCTTTGAGTACTAGTCGCATGTTGCTTCCGTATTACAATTTCCGGCTTACTTGTCCCATAGCTCAACCAAAATTAAGAAACAAGCATTGAATATGCTAATATACTGTAAAACACGACCGCTGGATGGTCCAGTAGAGATTCTGGTGAAGCAATCAAAGAGGAAAATAATCTGAAACATATTGCCAAAAGTGTCTGAAACGATATGATTATATTTTCTGTTATTGATTATTTCCGATATTTCATATATTGAAATAATAGTCTTAATAAGCTCCATTCATCATAATTTTGCATTTAGTGTTGTATTTACTATTTTTTTTATTAAAACTAATAACAATAGTGTTTATGTTTATTAGTATATATCATATTTATTTAAATATATGTTTTATTTTCCCATCAATTATTAAACTTTCATCCAAGATATTATTATTTTCTTAATTGTTATGAGGTATACTAATGAAAAAATGAAGTCACATCTAGGTGCTGATGGGCGAAAAATGGCCCTTGTCAGCCCACCTCCTTTGGATCTCTATGGATAATAGAGGGGTTGCTTTAGTGAGTCAAAGCAACATAACAATGGATTTAATGATGTTACCAAAACATCTTACAGTCTTAAGAGTCATATTCATATAAGAATCAACCAGAATCAAGGGACATGTGATTAAATGGTAAACAGATTTTTATGATTTTTCTTATCTCAGTGCGATGACCATTAGTAAGAAAAAAATCCAAAATATTAATGCTGTGATACCATTAATTTTAATTTGATCGGTGGTAGAATATCAGTGCCCCGCTTGAAATTTTGTAATTTTATGTTTTGCATAATGTTTCTCATAGTATGCAATGACGTTATCCCACAAAACAAATTGCATGGTTGTATTATATAAGGTTCTCCCTTTGCTATTCAAGAATAAAAATTATAGGGTATGTGTAAATCAGTGAGCTAGGGGGTTCAAAAGTTGATTTTTTTTCGAAAATTCACTATATATATATATATATATATATATATATATATATACTGCAATTTTCTGTTTACAATTTTCATCCGAAATGCATAATAACGTAATAATAATGTCATTAATCCGTCTCAATTTGAAAAGTTTTTATTATCCAAAATTATGTAATCCTTTGTAGCTATATAAGTTAATCAACAATATATATATATATATATATATATATATATATATATATATATATATATATATTTGTTTATTCAAATAAAATTTTTCCACTCACCCGATAAGGGTCAATGGAAATTTGGGTCAATAAAATTTATGGAAATAGTTTTTTTTTTGGCGTCATTGTATTTATTTGAAAACATTTGACTTAATTTGGATACAATGACGCCAAAAAAACTATACGTATAAATTTTAATTTTTAATAGCATGGCGCAAAAGATAAATCAATTTATTTGAATAAATAGATTTCAATGCATCATATAAGTTCGAAAAAAGTTATACATTTAAAAGTGCATTGGAAAAATAGAAGTATTGTTCAGATGTGTAAATATACTTTAGCCAAATTAAAAAATAATTTAAATTGAATTTTTAAACAAATCGTTTAAAGCCACATCAAGGCGTCGCTTAAATTTTGTTATCATACCTTTTAAAACTCATAATTTAAATTTGTGAGAGATGTGAATCATAAAAAATCGTTGAATAAACTTTTATACATCTTTTTAAATTGAGCATAATTTTTGCATATGTGATTATAAATAAAGAAATAATGAAAGTAATAATATATTGATTTTAAGAAATAGTATAGCGCAACTCAAAATTTGATATCAGTATATTTAAGTTTCATATCTAAAATTGTTAGAGCACAAAGTAAAATGCTGCATCACAATTTTTTAACCCATTAATGGTTTTTGTACTGTCAAAATTTACATACAGAATTTTTACCTGTATCTAATATCTAATTGAAATATTTGTCACTAATAATTCAATTTTTAAAAACTAAAAAGCTAAATATTCATAAAAATGAAATGAGTGTGTTGTTATTTTAGAAATTTTCCACTTCCTCTTACAGTGTTCTGCAGCTTGTCAATATTATAATTTGACTATTTTTTATTATTTTTATATAGCGTTTTTATTCGACTTCTTGTCAAATATCCGTGATAGTTAAGTAAAAAAATGTAACATTTCAAAGGGAATCTTATTGAAAATTATATCAAAGTACGAAATATTTGCACATGAACGGGAAGTGTAAAATGTTTGTCGGACGTTCCTCTCAGTCGACACAACTTTGAAGAATGTCCGTGGTAGATATAGCTGCCACCACCGATATTACTAGGTGATATCGGTCACCCACTGTGAGGTTTGTGTAAATGAAGACTTACGCTAGTAACTGAATTATCAGTTTATTAAGAATATATGTACACACAAAATACGCTATTTACAAATATATACAATTACAACTCGGATATAGGTGATCCGGTTCAACATTAAATTAGATACCGTAAAGATTGGTTGTGTACTATTCCAATTACACTTTCCACCTCACACTCAATACACGTTAAATTCACTTTATTGGAGCTCAACCTTGAGTCTCCCAACACAAGTATACTAGGCCTGCACTTCTTAGCCCAGAGCACTAAACACCAGGACGTCTGTGTCCTTTGCTCACCAGAAAACGCACTCTTTACGCTCTTCCACACAGAGCAACCTCTAGGTCCGAAACCTAGGTACCGAATGACTGATCTGAGGCAAACTTGCCCTTTCCAAATCACTGCTTTCCCCAACATAAACCCCTTTGGAGCTTCCTCATTGGACACATACTCCATTCTTTTCTTGCTTAGTGACATGCTGCTAATCTGCTCATCATCCGCATACTTCACTGACAGATGGACATGCCTCTCAGCTATCTCCTTTCTCTAACACATCACATGCAAAGGATTATCTGGCAATTCCCCTTTCCACAAAGAAGGAATGTCACCTTGGAAATTCTGTACACAACCATATAATACAAAATATTCAAATAGAGAAAGAGTAGAAATTACATTCTTTAGCACAGGTGCTATCAGATCCTGACAATGTTCTTATCATTAATAAAAGCTCATTAACTAAGCTGTCAATTTCGAATTATTATAGTTGTTTGCGTGACATGATAGCATTGGTGAAGTTCCTGAAAGCCTAGTTATAGATTTTATAGAAAAAACTAATTATAATGTGTGAAACACGATCTAACAAATCAAGTCTAAATTTTTGTTGTTTCTTTCACTCTCTAACATTCTTTCCACCTGTCCGAAAACTTCAGCTTTGATGAGCGTAACATGTCTAAGTTGTGCATGAAAATGTTTTGAAAGATCACAGGTTAAATCACATTTCGCAGTTCTAATGTTTCAAATCAACACTTAATCATCTTTAGTATCATAAGATAGGGGTTCGAACCGTAATAGTTTTCATTCCAATACAGTTAAAGTTTTGTTTGGTTCTAGTTTTTATTCAATTAAAATTAACGGTTTTTAGCTCCATTCTGGTTTAGATGCAGAAACATCCATTTTTCGATTCCAATCAGGATCGATGCTTTGTTTTGGACAGATGCATTAACATAGATGCCAACATCTGTTTAATTATCCCGAAGTCCGGTGGGTCCGGCCCAAAACAAACATGCTGTTTTGAACCGAAAAAAAAAATATCTAAAGAAATGTGTCCTCTAAAATAAGATACATTTTAGATTTCATTTTGAAAATTTGTTAAAATAAAATTTCCGGCTGAAAACATTATTTTCTTGTATCAGACTCCGGAATAATTAAAAGATGTTTGCGTGTATGCATGAACAATTAGAATAACATTTGTTTTATACTTATTAATAAAGATTTCTCCCAGGTAATCGTTTTAAATCTTTTGGCTATTAATTTTTCAATACAAGAAACTCCTCATATTTGTAGTTGAAATTTTCTATGAAGATTTCTAAATGGCAGGAAATTTTCAAACAAAAATAGTTGCTTTTGACTATCATAATTGATGCAAATATGTTCTTTCTATAGCTTATGGGTTAAAATAGCAAGGTTAATTTCCATTCCTTTTTTTTTTTTTTTTTTTTTTTTTTTGACCCTTTAGTTATACTTTAATATATAAAATTTTCTTATTTTGTCAAACCTAATTTAAAGATTTAAAGTAAATTATTTCAGTACAGTCATTCAAGATAACTTTAATCTCCATTTTCACTATTTTCAGAGGCCCCACTCTTATTTTACGAATATTATTGCAATTAGAGGCATAAAAGGGAAGAGGTACTTCTAAATTATTGTATGACAACTAGAAATTATAGAATAATAATGATATAAATGATAAAAAAATGAATTTTTAACCTGGTTCAAAGTTATCTAGCCATGTAGGGTAACTTAGCATCATATTTTAAGTACTATATGAAATACGTCATTATAAAAAAGTATTATAATTAGGATAACTTTGAAAAAAAATCTGATATTGAAAGATTTCTACTATACGTTTCCAAACATCACAAGATTCGTATACTTTATGATATTCCAACAAATATTATGCATATTGTTCACGTAAAATATAAAGATTCAGGGGAAAACAATTTTTAATGTTTTAACTCAATAATTAATCTGTAGTTACAGTAATCCGTACTAGTACTATTATTATTCGAACAAGAATAAAAAATGTCGAACGTATGGAACATCAAATGTGGGTAGATCCACCCCAAATAGCGTTTTCAAATGAATTTGATGTATTTTACATATATATATATATTTGAAAACATTTACATGTTATATCTATACAAACTATCGGTATTTATATAAAATATAAGTATACATATGGGCAATTTCCGACAAGAAAAGGGTACTTTTCATGTAACCATATCATATGATTTTTATTTTTGTAATTTTTTAATTATTGTGTCACATAATTTTTACGAACAGAAAATTATACAAAAATTCCCAGCTATAGATCTTTGGTATCTATGTAACCTCAGTTAATCGCATGAATGTCGATGCAGTAGTTATTCAGAAAATCGGATTTTATAAAAATAGAAAGAAAATTTATATCATAAAATATCAATATATATATCAAGATAATAGAGAAAATATATTATTAGATAGGTATCCAAATCTGGAGAAAATCAGGAAATTTATTTGAAAGACATGTTTCCAGTGATTATATACTTTTATAAAAATAAATAACATAATATATATTTGTCAATCCATTCCAAGTGGTCCAACACTGGTCGCTCGACCATTTTTAAAAAATCTGAAATTTTTTGTACAACAACCCTAACGTGATAGAAGTTCAAAATGAAAATTATTTTAATTTTACTATATTTTGTTTGTGCATGGCGGCCATCTTTGTTTCATCGTGTGCAGCGATTTTCTCAGATACTAGGATACACAAAATTGTAAATATCTCGTCTTTTATTTTTCCAATTGAAATGGGGTTTGCAGCATTTTGTTCAGAATAAAATAGGCTAAACGAACGATGGTAAAATAATTTTGAAAAATAAATTTTTAAAGATGAAATTTTAGCACAAAATTTAAGATTTTTTCCAAAATCTATCCGTTTACAAGAGGAAATTTTTCATGCAAGGAAAACTGTCAACCTTACACAATTTTTTCTACAAATAGGTCAAAAGTGCGTGTACTCATACACCAAGTCCTAGATCTGGGAGTTGATTTCTCTTAGCGAAAAAAATTCCGAAATTCGTCAAAAATTTAAAAAATCGCACTTTTTAGGCTTTGATATCTCTGGTGGAACACGAGATAAAAATCTGAAATTCTGACCTTTGATAGTATTGTGTAGTACTGTTATGTACAAAAAATTTCAAGAAGGAGATTTGACTACAACATGAGATATGACATGGACAATATGTGAAAACAATACTGCCAAATTATTGTAATCTACTATGTAATTTTTCATACCTCCAAAACTTTTATTTAATGATTTATGGTACAAAGTTAAATGTTAATTACAAATTTCTTCAAATGTTTGTGTGTAATTTAAACAATTCAGAATGTATGCTACGCCAATACACTTTTTGTCCAGATGAACAAACCTACTAGAAATGCTGTTGCAACAATTTTACTCGGTACGCATTTCAGAAAAAGTAAATTACAAATAATGGGTTACAACTGATCAAGTTGACATGGTTTCAATTATTAAACCTAGAGAACTCCATTCAAGTTAACAAGGGATGACAAGACTTGGGTGGCTTCAAATAAAATTTTGAGAAAGATCAGCCTGATGGACTGACAACAATAACTGGTCGAACTCATAACATATCTCGTAAAAAGTGTTGAGCTCGTTGTTGAGCATATAAAGTATCTTTGTAAATTAAAAATTTCTTATTAAACTGTTTTCAACAAAAGATATTTTCTGCGTAAATATTGTAATAATAGAGATTAATCTAATCTCTCCTAATGTACTCGTAATAGCATTTCTTAACATTTTTTAGTCACCGTATCTCAGCTTATAGTCAAATCTCCTTCTTGAAATTTTTTGTGCATAACACTACCATAAAATACTATCAAAAGCCAGAATTCCAGATTTTTGTCTCGCCCCACACCAGAGATATCAACAAACTTCAATGTGAGGAAATAGCTGCACACGATGAAACAAAGATGGCCACCATGCTCAAATGAAAAATATTAAAATTAAAATAGCAGTCCTTTTGAACTTCCCTCATATTTGGGGTTTTGTACAAAAAAATTTCAGATTTTTTAAAAACGGTCAATCAACCAAAATATTTTCGGGGCCACTGAAATGGACGAATAGCATTTCTAGTAGGTTTTGTTCATCTGGACAAATAGTGCATTGGCTTAGCATACAATCTGAATTATTTAAATCAAGATTTAAACAGAATTTGAAGATGATCTTTGTAATTAACACTTAACTTTGCATCATCAACCATTAGTTTAACATTTTGTAGGTATGAACAAAAATATAGTAGGTTACAATAGTTTAGAAGTATTGTTTTTACATATTGACCATGCCAAATCTCAGATTGTAGTCAAAACTCCTTCTTGAAATTATTTGTGCATAACACTACTATAAAATATTATCAAAGGTCAGAATTTCAGATTTTTATCTCGTGCCCCACCAGAGATATCAAAGCCTAAAAAGTGCAATTTTTGAAATTTTTGGCGAATTTTGGAAATTAACTCCCAGAAATTAACACCCAGACCTGGGACTTGGTGTATAAGTACACGCACTTTTCACCTATTTGTAGAAAAAAATTGTAAGGTTGACAGTTTTCCTTGCATGAAAAATTTCCTCTTGTATACTGATAGATTTCGGAAAAAATCTCAAATTTTGTGCTAAAATTTCACCTGTAATTTTTTTAAAAATTATTCTACCACCGTACATTTAGCCTATTTTATTCTGAACAAAATGCTTCAAACCCCATTTCAATTGGGAAAAGAAAAGACGAGATATTTACAATTTTTTGTATCCTAGTATCTGATAAAATCGCTGTACACGATGGAACAAAGATGGCCGCCATGCACAACAAAAAATAGCAAAATTAAAATAGCGGTCATTTTGAACTTCCATCATGTTAGGGTTGTTGTACAAAAATTTTCAGATTTTTTAAAAATGGTCGAGCAACCAAAAAAACATTTTCTGGTCCACTTGAAATGGATTGACCCATATAATATATATGTATTATAAATTTGAAGTTACAATTTACAAAGCAAAATATGAAATTATAATATAATTTACTAATTAAATTTTTTTAAATTAATTTGGCAGCCATCAGTCTCTAAATTTTTTACAAGCAAGCCAATGTTGTAC